>JAVJIF010004797.1:0-140000 GCA_038442645.1 Agave tequilana | reverse complement strand
TGCGACATTGGTCGCAGTTGATGGCCGCAGTCTTAAAAAAATAATCTGCAATCTTGGTCGCTATTGCTGGTCTTTAGTCTTAATCAACAACAACACTGCGACGAGGTCAACAACAACACTGCGACGAGGTGACACGTCACCGCAGCAGTTGCTTAGTCGCAGACTTTGGTCACAGTGTCGACCCTGGTCGCAGTAGTTACTGTTTGCAATGTATCTTATGCGACCTTGGTCGCAGTGTCATCTATGGTCATAGTTGTTTTGTTTGCAATGCATGGCTGCGAACAAGTTCGTAGTTTATTAAAAAAACAAATATGCTTTTTATTTATGTCCAGGCATTTATCTCCAGGCATGTGCAAATGATACAAAACGATCTCTTATACAATAAGATTGAGTGTTACAATATAGCAGTACAAAGAAGACTAAACATGAAAAATTCCTTGTTGACTAAGAGCAATCTTCTTCTTGAGGTCTGGTGGCAGCAGAATCAATAAGATTGAGTGTTACAAAGAAGACTAAACATCAAAGTAGCCAAGAAGACAAAACATCAAAATATCCCTTGTTGACTAAGAGCAATCTTCTTCTTGAGGTCTGGTGGCAGCAGAATCCTCCGATTCCAACTGACCCTCCAAAGTGTCGGGATACGATCTTTCGTTGATGAACATCTCTTCACCATAAGGCTATCCAGTGAGCATGGAGTTTCCTCGATGTCACTTCTGGGGTAAGAGAGGGAGAGTGAGACCTCACAAGGTATGCTACCCACCACTATATCCACCACATCCCCCGCTGCCATACCCACTCTGACCATCCGTTATCAGCAAGCTTGACTGGTGCATCAAGTCAGAGCAGATCTCGGTGAGGATTAAGTCCTCGTCAGGGATTATGACTTCTTCCCTTGTGAACGACGAGGACCATGACTTCTTCCCTTGTGGACGATGAGGTCTATGACTTCTTCCCTTGTGGACGAACATCGATCAAGTTCGTCCATAGGGTCATCTTCATCCATGGAGGCAGGCCCCTGTTAGAGACTCCGAAGAAGGCGGAAATTCTCAGAGCAATTGCTCTCGAAAGAAAACAGTCTAATTATGGGCTGTTAAAGGGAGATGGTGAGCCCTATTTATAGGCAGCCCATAATAACCATAATTAATGGTTCATTAATCAGAATCGTCGGCATTAATGGTCTCCAACCGCCAGCGTCGGTTTGGCATTAAAAGACATTAACGCCTAAACCCAATGAAGAGCCGACGCGTGGACAACCGCTTCGGGAAACAACGAATGGTGCGGGGTTCGTCAACATAGACTTGACGTTAAAAGATCTCATAAAATCTTTATGACAGGTCGCCTCTCACGGACTGACTCTAAGTCGCATCAGACAACAGACAACTTTTCATTTTTCATTTAGATTCAAAAAATGACTTAATCCAAAAACAACACTTAATAAAACAACACTTACTTAACGTACTGCGACCAAAGTCGCAGTCCATGTAATGCAACCCTAGATTGCAGTTGCTGGCCATCTTTATCAATAACAACACTGCGACCTTGGTCGCATTTAACCATGTACACTGCGACCAAAGACTTTGACTAAGGTCGCAGTTTAAATGTACAATGCGACCAAAGACTCTGACTACATTATATACAAAAAAATTAATTACTTAACGTACTGCGACCAAAGTCGCAGTCCATGTAATGCAACCCTAGATTGCAGTTGCTGGCCATCTTTATCAATAACAACACTGCGACCTTGGTCGCATTTCACCATGTACACTGCGACCAAAGACTTTGACTAAGGTCGCTGTTTAAATGTACAATGCGACCAAAGACTCTGACTACATTATATACAAAAAAATTAAACTATAAAGTAGAATTTTATCGCAGGCTGAAAAAATTGATCTGAAAGATTTATATTTTCAAAAAAATTTTTATTGCAGGCTGAAAAGGAGAAACTAGATCTTTCAAAAAAGAGGTAAAGAAATAGGGCGAAAAGTAATTTATATCCTATAAAGAGCGGCAAAAATAAAAGGGGGGAATAATAATAATAAACAATAAGGAAAAGTTATCATAAGGGGTATTTGGTAATTTAACTTCTACCTAAAAGCGGGCCGCAAGTCAGTGAGGTGACAAATTGAGCCACGTCACCGCAGGCTGAGATAGTACTCTCAGCCCGCGGGCTGATATACATTTTCTCTCTCTCTCTCTCTCTCTCTCTCTCTATATATATATATATATATATATATATATATATATATATATATATATATATATATATATATATATATATATATATATATATATAAAGTCCTGACCCGCCATGCAGGTCCTTTTTCCTACACTAGCTGTTCTGGTAGATATGTGTGTAACCTTAATGTGGGATGTGATAAACCTCAGTACCAATCAGGCCTGTTTTTTTTGTTGTTCATGGTTGGGTTTATTAAATATTTTTCGGGTTTGTTTTTAGGTTTTAAGTTAGGTTGGCAATTTTGGACTTATTTTTTTACCTAATTTAAGTTATGAGTTCGCCAACCCAGAACCTAAAAATAGACCCGAAAATAAAAAATATCTCACGTGGTTGAGCGGTTAAGCCTTCCACCTGTATGGCGCCTACGTGGACCAAAATAGGTCGATTTTACAAATTATTTTGAGAGAGAGGCATGTTTTCGAATTAAAATTCAAAAAAAAATTGTTAAAAAAATGCCCTGCCAAAAAAACTATAAAGAAGAGGGACGTACTATAGAAAATAGATGAAATTCACGTAGTAGGAAAAACTAACTAAACCCATCTTGGGTCTCACGAGTCTTTAGTCTCTCAGACGACCATTGAACCCTTCCTGTGCCCATTAAAAAAAAAAAAAAAAAAGAAAAAGGAAAAAGAAAAGGGACAAAAAAAAACATTCGAGGCGGGCATAAGAATGAGCGTGGGTTTACAAAATCGGGTTGGACCCGTTAAGTCGGATTGAACCCGTTTACGAACCCTAAAAGTAAAAGCCCTTTCTATCTCGAATTCTCGATCCCCCGTTCTGTCGCCAGATCTCGCTTCTCCTCTCTCAAGCACCGAGTCTGCGGACACCCGCCGACGACGCTGACGACCTTCGGCAGCGACTCGCCTCCTCCGTAGGTAAAGTTGTAATTTTTGGTTTAATTTAACTCCATGCCCTAATTTTAATTTTCTTCTTCTTTCTCCCGCACGTTGAAGCGGCCACTGCTGCTTTTTTTTTTTTTTTTTCATTTTCTGTTGCTGCTAATTAATGACTTGCGAAATCATGTCTAATCCTTCGTTATTTAATGGTTGAATTTAAATTTTTCGTTCATAAACTGATCATACTGAGAGATTTTTGGGGCATTTTCCGTTTATTAATTATAATTTAAGAACAAATAGGTAAGCCGTTGCTAGGTTCTTAGCAACATTTTAATACACTGATTCAAACACCCTAAGACTTAAACTTGGAGATTTCGAGATTAAATGAGTAGGAATTCAGTTTCAATGGCTATTAACAGGAGAAAAAGAGCTGGAAAATAGACAAATTTGGGTTGGGGGGGGGGATTATAAGAAGAGATTTAGAAATCGGAAAAGGTGAAGGGATCTGGGAACAGGATCAGATGAATATACTGTGGTGCAAAGTTTAACAAATCATTTTTTATCCTGCAGAGGAAAAAAAAATGCTGGTTCAACTGAGACTACGGCTGCTACGTACCTCACATACCTTATGCACAAATATTGAAAAATATAAAAAGATTGCATAAAGAAGGGGCTAAAAACCCTTAAAAAAAAAAAAAACCCTTCTTGAGCCATGACAAAAAGGCAAACATATACATGACGTACCTGACCCTCAATCCCTGTGTTGACACAGTAGGTTCCTATGAACTCTAAGTTGTATCAATCTTTGATTAGTATCACATGAAATAGTTCAAATTGAAAAAGAATCATAAATGCAAGTTAATACAACTCCCACTATTTCTGCACACATTGGGTCCCAGATGACTTCCATGTTCTTCATGGCCCTTGTGATCAGAACTATCTTCATCAGTTGCCGCTGATTTGTAGAGGGTGTCTTAAACTCTTCATGTCCATTTATCAATAGATCCTATCATGCAATCTTGAATACAGCCCGAAATTATGTCGGCAGTAGGATATGGCATTTTTGCACGTCAAAGGCTCAAACAGTCACCATCATGGGATTTCTCATCTTCATCCGTCTAAAGAGCGCAGGAGAGACCGAAGAAAACATGGATGGAGGTAATACGACAAGATATAGAGGCTAAAGGTCTTAGTGAAGGCATATTGCTCGATAGGAATGAGTGGAGAAAGCTGATCCATGTGCCCGAACCAGCGTAATTCTCTTTTGGTCCCTGTTTTAAATATCGTCCGAGTCAGCCGAGATATCATCCGATATCTCCTTTTTTGCCTGCTGCTGATACGATATGGAGAAATCGTTCGCCATATCGTTTGCAGCAAAAAAACGGCCGATATTTGAAATATTGGCTGATAAATTGCCCGATATCGGCTGATAAATCACCCTATATATCATCCGATATGAAATAACTTATTTTTTTTGCATGACTGCGTGCAGATGTACCTTATTTTTTACTGTCTTTGCATGCATATTACATCATTTTTGTTAGGTAGATGATATCTATGACACTAAACCAACTTTTAGTTATCAGTATTTCATTATATATAGTGTTCAATATGAATGCTCGATATGCGCGCGTATCCCCGATATCTCCCCCGATATCCGATATCCGATATGAAAAATGCCCATCCGATACGATCCCGATATCCGATATGTAGAACCTTGCTTTTGGTTCATGTAGCCTACCCCAAATACTTGGGATAAATGGCTTAGTTGTTGTTGTTGTATCCGTTTGATCATACACTTCTATTCTTGTTGAGTGATAAGAATCACATCATCCTGATTCTAATTGATTTGTTGTGGTGAAGAATTTTATTTGCATTTCAACCTTCAACTCCTCCGTTGAAAATTTCTCTCCCCTAATTCGAAATTTTGCTCTCCAAAATCTTGCTAGAACAACCTCTTCAATTTAATGAAGTATCCACCTAGGTTTTTAACAACTGGTTTTCAATGATCGCAATCTTTGACATGGTTAGTAGGGCAACAAATCAAAAAAAGAGATGGAGAGGGATCAGGACCAAGGACACCCACTACCAAACTGTGTAACCTAGCATTAGTATAGTACAATAGCCAATAGAAGATGGATTGGAGATTTTTTTTTATAAATGACCAAGCAGATCTAGAATAGATATGAAAGCAAGGGTATAAGCTTAGAGTCAAACACCAACCCAGGGTGAATTAGGAAGGGTTCAATGCTTATATCTTGTTTGATGATAATGTTTGGGAAGATGGATTTTGAGTTTTAAATATGAGAACCTAGGTTTCTGAGGAGTTAGGTGTGTAGGAGTTCAGTGTGGTTGTTAGTAGAAGCAACAAGAAGAGGAAAAAAATAAAAAGTATGGAGAACATAAGCAATGATTTGGAGCAATGTTCTAGATAACATGTAGCAGTTCCATAGCTTATATGGGATAGTGGCCATATAGCAGCCGTTATTATCATGGGATCATTATGCCAATATATGACAATAGACTATTGATACTCTCTTTACTCCTAATGAAATTCCAAATTCAATATTAAAGGTAGACTTTATGAAACATACACCAACAATGTCATGTAGTCTACTTAATCACAAATAAAAGCCAAATTGGCCAAACTTTGATCCAAATGTAGAAAAGCTATCTCAATTCACATCAACAAGTAGCACCAAAAAAGTGAAAAACTTGGTAATGCTCCTACTCATCATCTTTCAACTGATGATTTGCATCATATCCTGCGTCTTTAGAACCATAGCTCGATGACGAGCACGATTGGATTTTTAGTTGTTCTTTGTGCTTTCATATGAATAAGAGGTTTGATAAGTTTTTAGTTTGCATTCTGGATCTGGATTTGTCAAATGCAACCTAGTCCTAGAGCGAAGAACATGATTCAGTCAATCCTAAATTCCTGTAATGTGGCTTGTTTTTTGACATGTACGCCCACTGATATACTACAGATATTTGCCCAAAGCAATCACCAAGAAAAGAACAAGGTGGTTTCCATATTGTTCCTATGCATCATTCTATCATGGGCCCCTAGGCTACCATAGCAGCGTGAAGGCCACATGAGCTACTATATGAAATACTGATTTAGAGATTTAAAAGAGAGAAAAAAGAGCTATACCTAGAAAAAGCTTTTACAAGAGCTTGAAAATATGTACCTACTAACTTTCTACAAATTACCAAAGTGAAAATACTAATTAGATGGACATTAGAACTCCATCATCTTCATCATTTTATCCTCTTCCTGTATATGTATGGTAAATTATGAAGCTCTATGCTAGATGAGAAGCCTTATATAAAGGGGTTAACCTGATTTTATGCGTGCCTATCAACTTAGTGTTTTGACACTTTGCTTGGCATATCGAATACAACAATTCTATTAAGGCTTGTTTGTTTGCGCAGACTTAAAAGAGGAAATGGAGAAATGTGGACACACTTTGTACGTCAGAGTCCCAACACTCCCCACAGCAGATTCCCTCTCATTTCTCTCATGATGTGGTCCCCAAGCCAGCTTTACTTATTTCCTTTCCCTACAACCAAATAACCCCTAAATAGACATTTTGAAATGCAGAGATAAATTGACTTAAAATGCCTTCATAAGAAAATCTCCTACTAATTGTGTCAGTTTATGCTAACGTTCTTGGTGAATTATTCTGTTTGTTGTATTGCAACATTTGCACATCCTAGAAGATTTAATATGTTCATTTGTATCTCTTACCACAGCTTATGTTATCTTAGCTACTGCCCTTTCTTTTCCTTGAATTTGGCCCAAACATTGCCATTGCTCATGACAGGGCTTCCTTTAATTGATATAAATGCCTGTACATTTGTTGGCACCATTCCTATACTTGGCAACACCTGTGCCTTGTCTAATACAAATGAAAATATTTTTGTATTATCTTAAGTATATTTTATGTATAAACTGTGCAGTAACGATGAAGTTATATGCAATTATCCTGGATCTACTTAGCTAATTCTGTTGCTGTTAAAATTGAAGAAACATGCGTACACACACTCACAGAAAAAATGAAAAAGTCATAGTAGTTATGCTGAAGCCACTAAAAGACAAGAAGTCTCCACTATTGCTGCTCAACTAGGTTAGAAGTCTGATGATCAGTGACAAGGTAAGGTAGATATGACATACAATTCCTGTTGGCTCCGAAAGAGGTCACTCTGGAGCAGCGTGTAATCCACTTGTTTCATTGAGATTGAGCAGCAAGTAGAAGAAAGTGCTAACAGTTTTTGGAGTTGCGGTCATTAAAATGATTTTTAGGACGTGCTGGTCCTTCCTTGCATGAATTTAGCTGCACCTGTTCCACCAGTTTCACATGTTCACCATTGATACACCATCACTTTATTTCTTTACACTATTCATTTTTTGAAATTCACTTGGTCATGTCCTAAAGGGGAACAGAGGGTGGGAGATGTGTTTAAGTCTACTTTTGCAGACTTGATGAAAAGTTATGGGTGTACTAATCATTGAAACAAGCCATTATAAACTAATGAAAGTTGCTGAAACCTAGCCACTTGTGTATCTGAACCGAATCCGAAATTGGATTCTCAAACCTTACCCCCTTGTTATTGCAGGCACCAAGGTTCGGAATCGTATCGGATGGGGTTTTTTCATATCGATACCGGATATCGGGGGAGATATCGGGGATACTCGCGCATATCGGGCGTTCGTATTGGACACTATATATAATGAAATATTGATAATTAAGAGTTGATTTAAAGTCATACATATCATCTACCTAATAAAAATGATGTAATATGCTTGCAGAGACAGTAAAAAAACAATGTAAATTTGCACGCAGTCGTGCAATAAATAAGTTATTTCATATCGGGTGATATATCAGACGATTTATCAACCAATATCGGGCAATTTATCGGCCGATATTTCAAATATTGGCCTTTTTTTTGCTGCAAACGATATGGCGAACGATTTTCTCATATCGTATCGGCAGCAGGCGAAAAAGGAGATATCGGACGGCCGATATTTAAAACAGGGGCAGGCACATACATAAATGATTCTCAAGATAAAAACATCCATATCATTCTTAGTTTATCTTATGATTTGTAACATTCTATGCAGAAACAACACTGAATCATCATGCTGTACAGCCTATAGTGTTGGGTATTCCTTCATAAGGGTGCATGTGATAATTATTTTTTTTCTCATCCACTCATGTATCAGAATGAATTTGGAGGTATAAACTCTGTTAAAAGACAGAATGAATTAGTACAAAAGCAATTTTTTTGAAGTGCCCTGTTTATGTATGTTGACTAAATCAGGGGCATTTTTTTGTGAAAATTTGAAAAATTTCATTTTCGGTATTTTCTTAAAGGGTGCTTCCATCAGCCGTATCTCTATGATGTGAACAATTTGGCCCTAAATCAGGGATATGGTTTTTAACTTTTAATTGAAATTTAAGAATACAAATATCTGTAAATCACCAGGAGGGGGGGGGGGGTGAATAGGTGATGGTTATGAGTTAATGGAAAATAATGCGGAATTAAAACTAAGTCTAGCAATCCAAGCAAATAACAATATCCAACAAAATTAGTAATTTGCACAATAGAAAATTGCAATAAAATGAAGAACAATTATAACATGCAAATAGAAAGAGTTAAAGAGATAAGGAAGAGAGAGTAAGCAATCACAAACACAAGAGGATTGTTTCGAGGTTTGAGCTACTTGCTTTATGTCCCTGCTTTCACTGTGTGAAGGATTTCCACTATAGTTTGATCCTGCGAGATCACCACTCTACACGTTCCCTCAAGAATGAATTGGATCCGCAAGTCCTCTCACTCGATGTCTTTTACACCTTACAAATGACGAACCCGCAAGCTTGTTTGAGGTTTTAACCTCTATAACTCGTCTCAACAACGACAAGGAAGATGACCTTGCTAAGATCATCAAAGCTCACAAAGTGTAATCCTATAATAAATAATGGATTTTTAGCTCAGAGATTTGTGGTTAGGAAAGCTTATAATAGTGGAGTGTGAGAATCAAAACAAGAGAGATTTGGAAAGGATTTGAATTGAAGAACACTCTCTTTTTGAAAATTTTCTCTTTGAAAATTGAATCTAAAAGGATTGAAGGTATTATCTTAGTTCTTGAGTTTTTTTTAGTTATGATAATGGTCAATAGGGTTACTATTCATAGGTATTCAAAAATACAGAGAAAAATCAGTAAACCCATTTTTGATTAACCACTAATCAATTCTTTAAAAATATAGCCGTTGTAGGTAAAATCTGTCAAAAGCAGACAGGTCATATTTTTGACCGTTGTGAATCGTCGGTCGACCGGTCTTAAACCGAGAGCAAAGTGCTTGCAGTCAGTCGACCGCCTGGTCGACCGACATGCACAATGGTTTCTTGTGCACTTCGGTCGACGACTCAAGGCAAAAATTCTGTTTTGTTTTGTGATATATTTTTCATCAAAAAGAATATATAATATATTTCATGGTATATTGAAGTCCAAAACTGTGATATCAAAGATCAACACAAAATCTAAGATAGGAACAATGTTTAGTAGAAAAATAAAACTTTTGAAAAACAAGAAATATTTTCAAAAACAAAAATCATTTTGCAATCTTTTTAAGAACAATTCAACAACTTATGAAACAAAAAAAATCCAAATGACGTTTTGTGTGTGTGTCAATCTCATGAGCTAACAAATTTACCAATTCTTAGTTTAAACAACTAAATTTTTACAAAAAGAAGAAAGAATTTTTTTCTTTGCCAATAGGTGTTCCTTGAGCTTGTCTCCTTTTTACAAGGCTTAATTTTGATAGCTTAACTCTAGGACCATCAATTTGAGGGCTTCATAAACTTGTGAGTTTTTATGGAGAAGCCAAACCTTATCAATCTTTTTCCTGAAACTTATATAAATAGAAATGTTAGATTAAATAACTTCATGGGATTATCATCATCAAAACTAGCGCAAAAGACTTTTTGGCCAACAACCTCTCCCTTTTTGATGATGATAAAACACATGGAGTTATTTTAAACAAGTTGAGAAGAGGCTTCAAGTGAAGCTCTCCTTAAACATGTGCATATATAAAAGATATGACATATAAGGATTAAAACATGAAAGAAGATTATTTAATAACTTGAGCATAGGGATATGATATGCAACAATGAAGCTCTATGCAACAAAAATACATTTATGCATAACAAGATATGATAGATAAAAGCATATGCATAAACGTTTTTTTTTTCCATCCATCCATAACCACCAACCTCCATATACAAGACATGTATCCTAGAAGTTTTCAACAATGAGCACATACTAATTTTAACTAAAAACAAACTAAGATATCAATTGTTTTAGCTAGAACAAATATCAGAGAAAACAGGTGTCCACACATAGTAAAAAAAACATACCAAGACAAGTCAAAATAGTAGCAAGATATACAATACCAAAATGCAAGATAGTATCAATACAATATCAAAATAGATGTCCAGCAAAAATAACTCTACTACCCTACTTCTCCCTTTTTTTGTCATACGTCAAAAAATAGGGAGGAGTCAAGCATCTTTTTCATCCACGTCTTCTTCAGGCTCAGCAACTAGTTGATATGCCATTGAGGCATCTTTGAGGAGCCATCCACGGATCAAACGGTGGACCAGTTGGAGGAAGAGGACATCCATATGCATCTGAAATAGGTCAGGCAATCATGTTTGGAGAAATGATAGTCCTCACAACGCTGAAGATATCTGCTAGAGGAGCACATATAGGCCATATCGTTTTGTTTCTCTCTTTGCATAGCTTCCTGGTTCACGAGGATCCTCTTTGTGGAAGAAGTGATGTATAAGGAGAGGTCACTCAGCTGGGTCATCATACCTGCACAAGGATCGACAGCTGAAGAGGAGGAACCAGAGACAAAATGCTGGACAAGAGGTGATGAAGGATGGGAAGGAGCTTGAACATGAGCACCAACATGCATCCTCTTCAAGAGGATGCTGTTGATAATAACAGAGGGTTTACGACTCTCTCATCAGATATATTGATTTTGAAATATTTGAAGAGACAGATAGGATTATCCAATAAGGAAGATTTCTAGTGGGAATCATCAAATGGTCAGATAATATGAAATCAATGATGAGACGAGGAATGTTGACTCTAATGCCTTTCAGAAGGCAATAGATGAGCAAGGGGGCACAACCATGGGCATGACTATATTCCCCTGATTTAGGTAGGAAATCATGAAAAACGATCTTAGCGATGACCTGAGCACGAAGCGTGTAGCGCTTTACCTTCACATTCCTTACTAAGCCTGAGTTATCATCATCATGTAACAGACGTAAGGCGGTGAGAGCACTCTCACCGTCAGGGTACTCAAAATCGTGAAGATCAGAATAAAAGATTTCTACACCATCATAGGATATTTTAAAAATCCTAGCAAAGCGTTCAAAAGAAATGTTGATATCCACATCCTTGACGCGAGATTTGATATGATTATTAACAGAAGAGAGATTTGAGTAGAAGTATTGGATAACTTGCTCCTTAATAGTCACAAAATGATCTAAGGAACTAGTTTTGAGAATGAGAGTAAGATCTAAGCATGGTTCAAAGACTCGGCCGAGTCGGAGACGAGTCGGGCGAGTCATCCGTCTCGGCCCGCTCCGAGACGAGTCCGAGTCACGAGTCGGTCGACTCAACTCAGAGGAGACCGACTCGGCCGAGAATCGGAGTCGACTCGGCATTATGATGATGATTTTGTGCCTCATCATAATTCAATGTGGAAATAACTACATTAGCATGTATTTATGAATGCAGTTTGTGCAATTTACTATATGGTGCATGTATTTTGATATGCTTATACCGACGACGCGTGTATTTATGCTTTCGCTTTATGTTTAGCATGCTAGGTGATATATTTTGGACATGTGATACATGAATGTGGATGTCTACATTTTTTTTAAAATTTTTTGAGCTTTCTATGTAGCGTTTTGCGCGTATCGCCCGATAATGATCCGAGTCGCCGAGACCGATCTGTCTCAGTGCCAACCGAGTCGGCGAACGAGACCACGACTGTGAACCATGATCTAAGTGGTTGAAATGTTCTAGAACAACACGCTGACTAGAGATGACATTTTTATTACAGACGATAGAGTGTTTGTACATAGCATTCTCAGAGACAGAGACATTCTTAGTATTAGAGGAAGATTCAGGTTGTTTAGATTTTTCAACTCTAGGATGTTTAGAAGACATGATGAGTGGACTAGACAAAATGAATGAATTTGCAGAAAAAATAGCATAAATTAGTGCCAATCCACAAAAAATATCTAGAAAGAATTGAAGAAATAATTAGATAATGAATGGGAAAAGATGTACCTGAGAAATTCTAAAATTTCCTTTCCAAATAGGGTTTAGAGGGGTGCTAGAGATGAGATCATGAAGAATTGAGGTGAAAATTTTTGGTATTTGGGTGTATGATTGAGAGGGGAAGGTTGGGTGGAGAGATGGAGGTCGACAGAGGTGAGAGTAAAAGAAATTAGAAACTAGGGTTCCCAAATTAGCAGTAGGTATATATACAGATTCGACTGTCGGTCGACTGAAGCCATCCAGAGAGTCCATTGACTCAGTCGGTCGACTGAGGTTGCTCCTCAAACAAAAAATTAGTTTTAAAAACAAACATATCTTTATAAAATAACTTTTGAAAGTAAATTTTTAAAATTATTCTATAAATAGAGATAAACATTCAGGAATAATTCAAAGTCTAAGAAATTTAACATAAAAAATATTTTGATAGATAATTTTGACAAAAATATTCTAAAAATTTTCATAGAACTTATACATTTATTTCATAAATTAGGCTAATTAAATAAGAAATGAAGCCGGATTCCTTTGACGGTCTGTGAACTTCTCCTCATGCTTCCTCTAAATTAAGAGTTGAGGTGCACTTTGCTTTTCTTATTTGAATTGCTTAATTGTGAATTAAATGTGAAATATATATATATATATATATATATATATATATATATATATATATATATATATATATATATATAAGTTAATATTTTTTTAAAAAATGTTGTTCATCAAGATATAATGTCCATACACAATATATGTCAACAAACAATAGTTCTTACTCATGAAGATAATTTAGAGCATGAAGGTACAAGTGTATGTGTACAATGATAATCATGTATAGTCTAAAATATTTAAACATATACATGCAATTAATGTAGAAATATTACACTAAACAATTGAGCAATGTTAAGCTATAGACAAACCTAAGCATGTATGTGAAATTTAAAAACTCAAAATTTTAGAGATGTTACCAGTATCATGGTTCAGAGTCGCGGTCTCGGCCGCCGACTCGGCGGGCACTGAGACGGATCGGTCTCGGTGATTCGGATCAGTCTCGGACGATACGCGCAAAACGCTACATAGAATGCTCAAAAATTCTGAAAAAATCACGATAAATCTTAAAAATATGTAGACATTCACATTCATGTATCACATGTCCAAAATATATCACCTAGCACACAAACATAAAGTGAAAGCATAAATACACGTGTCGTCAGTAGAAGCATATCAAAATACATGCACAATATAGTAAATTGCACAAACTACATTTATAAATAAATGCTAATGTGGTTATTTTCATATTGAATGGGGATGAAGTACAAAATCATCATCATAATCATCTCTGCGGTAAGTAGATAAACCGATACTAGTGCTCATATATTTCTCAAGTTGTGGTTTGTAGTCATGGACATATGTCACACCATAATGTTGGTCTGATGTCAAACTCAACATTTGCATATAATCTTCAAGACTATAAGTTCCTCCATCAGCACTATTGTCGTCCTTATTATTGTCGTCATCACCACGCTGCCATCACCGCCATCATTATCGTCATTATCATCACCATCTTAACCCATCATCACTACTAGAACTGGATAAAACCCTCACATCTTTACCACCACCATCATCATCTGCTTCTCTTATACCTCGGAGGGGGGAGGGGGAGAGATCAGAAACAGGGAGAGAGATGGAGGGGGAGGGAAAGAGACAGAGAGAGACGGGAGATGGAAAGGGAGAGAAAGAGAGCGGGTGAGAGAGGGAGGGGGGAAAGAGACAGAAAGAGACGGGAGATGGAGACGGGAGAGGGAGAGAGGGAGGGGAGAGAGAGAAAAAAAGGGAAGGAGAGGGAAAGAGACAGAGAGGGAGGAACATCACCTGGGGCTGGGGAGGAGCGGCCGACGGCGATCGGGCGGCGGCGGAGTTCAGATATGAGCGGCGACAATGGGGCAGCGACAGTAATATCCAGATTTGAGCGAGAGAGAGATAAGTTTTTTTTTTTCTTTTTCTTTTTCTTTTTTTCTTTATATTCATTCGTCACGGGTGAATAGACGTTTCGAGCCGACCCGGTTGAGAATTGAGTCGACTCGGCCGTGAATCGGCCGAGTCGACTGAGTCAACTCCGATTCTCGGCCGAGTCGGTCTCCTCTGAGTTGAGTCAACAGACTCGTGACTCAGACTCGTCTCGGAGCGGGCCGAGACGGATACGACTCGTCCGACTCGTCTCCGACTCTGCCGAGTCTTTGAACCATGACCAGTATAGGCTAAAAATTCTCCAAATAGGTGTTCTCCCACCTAGTCCTTGATAGTGATGCATTCACATTATAGATCGCTTGAGCTCCATTGCATCTACCACCAGGTACTGTTTCCTCTTACGTCTTGGAGGATGACACACCTACATCAAAAGAATTTCTTTTGGTGTGTTCTTTGGTGCCCACATCTTTTTGGATCTTATAAGGTTAGTCTTTTCTCGAACCCATTCATATTTGACCTTCAAATTTAATTTTGAATAACCAAACTTGACCTTTGCGGCCACAATGTGTACAAGTGTACACGTAGCCATAAATAAATGCATGATGGTGATGTGCATTGTGATCATGCTTGGTGTGAGCATATGAAATGTGTTTCCTTTGGGTTTTACCCTTTGGAAACATAGCATCTAATTTTTTTAACATTGAAAGCACAAAATTTTGAAGTAGAATCTAAATCATTTATTCTATTTTTCAAAGATTGAATTCGTTTTTATCAAAACTAGTGCTAAGGCTTTTCCCTTTATAAAAATGTTTATGATTTTCAAGATCTTCTTTGCTCTTTTGAAAACATAATGAAAAATCTTTTTTTTTCTTTCAAAGCAAGCTCTAGTTTATTTTTTTTTCAAAATATCATTTTCTTTTCTCATTTTCTTGTTTTGAACATTTGAAATTTCATATTTACTTTGAAGTTCTTAAAAAAATCGAGCTAATTCATCCATGGTGAGTTCATCATCATCCAGAGAGGTTTCAAGAGTTACTTTTGAAGTTTCCTCTCCGTTTGCCATAAAGCAAACGTTTGTGGTGTCGATCTCTTCTTCATAGGACTTCGTTTTCGAGTCATCCCAAGTGGCCTTCAAGGCCTTCTTCTTGTGCAACTTCTTTGATGTGATCGCTTGTAGAGATGGGCAATCCATTATGAGATGTCTCGTATTCTTGTAATGAAAGTAAGGATCCATCTCCTCCCTTTCAAACTTCCCTTGTGGCCTATTTCTTCGGTAGTTACTTTGTCTCCCCTTCTTATAGAACATTCTTCCCACTTTCTGGATAAGCATGGCGAAGTGTTCTTCACCTTCTTCCGATGAATCTTCTCGATCTTCAATGGAGAGCTGCTTTGAAAGCTATTGATTTTTCTTGGTAGGTTCTCTCCCTTCTCGCACCTTCATTTTCATTTCGTGGGTTTTGGGGTTCTCAATAAATCCGGAAAAGTCCATATCCTCAAGATTATTCTATTCCTTGAGAGTAGTCGCCTTGACTCCTAAGCCTTGGGAAGAGCTGTTATCACCTTCCTCACCTTTTGATCATTATCAATGGAATCACCTAAGGAAGACAAACCATTAGTGATTTTAGTAAAACGGGTAAGCATTTCATCTATGGATTCATTTTCAAGCATGTAAAAGTTTTCATATTGAGAACAGAGCAAATCAATCTTAGAATGTTTAACTTGAGTTGCCCTTATGGGTTCCATACTTCATAAGCTGACTTACAATTTATAACGTGATAAGTCATCATCAATTCAATGCTTGTGTTAGTGCATATTGTGCCTTTGCATTGGCCTCATAATCATTGGCGGTTGCCTCGGACCATGAATCCTCATCACCGTGAGGTTCTACAAATTCCTTAGTAATGGCCTTTGCAACCCTAAATCATAGAGACTTAAGAAAAAGGTCATCTTCACTTTCTATATGGTAAAATTCAACCCATCAAACTTGCGTGGGGACTTAATGCTAGAGAAGTCGTGTGATGCCATGAAATCAAGTAATAATTGTTGGAACTTGCTTTTGATGACACATTTGTGAAGACATATCATTGGAGCTCTATCTTATAAGCTTATTCAAGAGTTTTACATGATCAAGACTTCCCAAAGAGAGTGGCTATGAATGTGTATGGTATTGATTATTAGTTTGTTAAAAGCCTTGGAATACACATACACATCTTAGTCATATTAGTTGACTTATAGACTTGACTAGACTAATAACAACTATAGTCGATTAACAACTTATTCTGTTCGACTATTTTCAGTTTTCAGAAACATGTCTTTTTGTTTCAATCATGCCCTAGTCGACTTGCCCACTTTGTAGTCGACTAATATAGGCAAATATCAATACCTTAGTCGACTAACCTCATATCTCAAGTCGTCTAATGGCAGTTTCTGACTGTTGGACAGTTTCTGTTTTCTGGTGTTTTATCCAATGTTTCAATATTCAAAATTGACCTGATAACTACACTAACTGACCATAGATTTTAGCTATAAATAGGGATGTTGTCCTAGGCTAAAAACACCAATTCATATCAATAGTTTTCTTCCCAAAACTCTATTGAAAATATGTTTTTCAGTTCTTCATTCAAATTCCTATTCTATAGTGAAGATTTCTCAGAGTCCACCTATAAGCATGGTTCAAAGTCTCGGTCTCGGCCGCCGACTCGGCCGGCACCGAGACGGATCGGTCTCGGCGACTCGGATCGGACTCGGGCGATACGCAAAAAACGCTACATAGAGCGCCAAAAAAATTATGAAAAAATCATGACAAATCATAAAAAATATAAACATCCAAATTCATGCATCACATATTCAAAACATATCACCTAACACTCAAAACATAACGTGAAAGCATAAATACAAGCGTCGTCGGTAGAAAAATATCAAAATACATGCTAAATTAAGTTAAATTAACTTTACCTAAACTAAACTAAATTAAATGACATTAAATGCAAATTAATTAGAGAGAGAGAGGAACAGAGAGAGGGAGAGAGACGGAGACAGAGGAGAGAGAGGGGAACACAGTGGAGGAGAGAGAGAGACGGAGAGAGAGAGAGGGACAGAGAGAGAGACAGAGAGAGACTGACAGGGAGAGGGAGAGAGAGACAGAGAGGGGAGAGATACAGAGAGAGAGAGATTCAGAGAGAGAGCGAGAGAGCGAGAGAATCCTTCAGAGAGAGAGATACAGAGTGAGAGAGAGATAGTCCGACAGAGAGAGAGATACAGAGTGAGAGAGAGACAGAGAGAGAGAGCCGGGTGAGAGTCTCCGCCGAGAGAGAGAGAGCGAGAGAGAGAGAGAGAGAGAGACGGAGAGAGAGAGAGAGCCGGGAGAGAGTCTCCGCCGGAGAGAGAGAGAGAGCAGAGAGAGAGACGGAGAGAGAGAGAGACAGAGAGCCGGGTGAGAGAGTCTCCGCCGGAGAGAGAGAGAGAGCAGAGAGAGAGAGAGCCGGGAGAGAGTCTCCGTCGGAGAGAGAGAGAGCAGAGAGAGAGACGGAGAGAGAGAGAGAGACAGAGAGACGGAGAGAGAGAGACAGAGAGAGAGAGAGCCGGGTGAGAGAGTCTCCGCCGGAGAGAGAGAGAGAGCAGAGAGAGAGAGAGACGGGGAGAGAGAGAGAGCCGGGAGAGAGAGAGAGCAGAGAGAGAGGCAGAGAGAGAGAGAGACGCTGCGCCGCTGCGGGGGAGAGAGAGAGAAAGAGAGGGGGAGAGAGGCACAGAGAGGGGGAGACTGAGAGGGAGAGAGGGGAGAGGGAGAAGTTACCTGCAGACGGACGGCGACGGCGACGGCTACGGCGACGCGGGGGGACGGCGAGGGCTCGCGGGGGGGGGACGACGAGCGCGAGAGAGAGAGAGATCAGATCGATCGATCTGATCTCTCTCTCTCCCTCAGCGCGTTTTAAGGGTGGCGTCTCGGGCGCCGAGTCGACCCGGATCGGGTCCGACTCGGACCCGACTCGGTCAACTCGGCCGAGTCGTGAACGACTCGGCCGAGTCGGCCGAGTCGGGTCCGAGTCGGACCCGATCCGGGTCGACTCGCCGAGTTTCTATTGACTCGGCCCTCCGAGTCGTACCGGAGGGCGCCGAGTTGGATACGACTCGGCCGAGTCGTATCCGACTCGCCGAGTTTACGAACACTGCCTATAAGAGCCCTTGTTCACGATCACATACAGATTCAAGGCTTATAGGATTGTTTGTAATCACTCAAAGAGGAGCATTATATAAAAGCGTCTTCAGGTTGAAGAGAGGTTGTACAAGGTGCTGTCGTCTTCTTAGTTTGTAAGAAGAGTTGTATACATTTGGCAAAGGGGATTTGTCAAGTGGTATACAAGGTGTTGATTTTGGGTGTACAAAGTCAAAGGTTAAAGGAAAATCTTAAGCGGGTGGCTTGGGGACTGGATGTAGGTCACAAGGACCAAACCAGGATAAATCACTTGTGTTTGCGTTTGTTATCTTTTTCTGTGATTTAATTTCCTTACTTGCAAGTTCTTTATATTTAACGCTAATATCTTTGTCTGAGTTTTGACGTATATTTTAGATCCTACAATTGGCATCATCTCGGGACCAACAATTGGTATCAGAGCCCTGCATACCCAGTCAACAACATACAAGGATGGCACCGGAGTTCCCTTCATCACAATTCAAAGAAGGACATTCTACACAACGTCCACCGCTATTCGATGGATCGAACTACAACTACTGGAAGTGTAGAATGAAGATCTACTTACAATCGATTAACTACGAACTATGGAATATAGTAGAAGCAGCGTACACCAAACCGACTACCAATTACAGCGCTTGGAGTGATGATCAAAAGAAGAATGTGAACCTTGATGCCAAAGCGATGGATGCTTTATTCTGTGCCTTAACCAAAGAAGAATTCAATCGTGTGTCAACAGCCACATCTGCAAATCAAATATGGCACATACTACAGGTAACACATGAAGGTACAAATAAGGTTAAATAGTCTAAAATTTCTGTTTTTGTTCACAGGTTCGAACTCTTCAGAATGATGGAGAACGAAACAATTTCAGAAATGATAACAAGGTTCACCGACATAACAAATTCCTTAGCATCCCTTCAAAAGGAATACACCCAAGTCGAAAAGTTCGCAAGATCCTTCGTGCACTCACACCAAATTGGGAGAAGAAGACAACTGCAATAGAAGAAGCGAATGATCTCTCAACAATGTCATTAGAAAACCTTATTGGTAATCTAATGGCATATGAAGTGCAACTCGAAGACAGAAAGAAGGATGCACAACAATCTCTCAAAGAAGAAAGAACTTGCCTTCCATGCATCCTCAGATACGGACAATTCAGATAACAATGAAGAGATGGCAATGCTTTCAAGAAAATTCAGAAAGTTCTTGAAGTAAGGTAAGTTTAAATGTTTTAATTGTAATACAATAGGTCATATGAGGAAGGATTGCCCATTGCTAAAAAACAAAGGTAAATCAAGAGCAAAAATTCAGAAAGAAGAAAGACTATTAAGCTTTATGGGAAAATAGTGATTCCTCTTTCTTTGACGAAGAAGAAGCCACTGAACATGCCAACATCTGTTACATGGCGCTAGAAGAAGATGAGGTACAATATACTGAACTTTTAGATGCATTCAATGAATTATACAATGATCTTAAGAATGAAAAGATAAAGAATAAAGTTTTGTTTAAAGAAAATGAAAAACTTATCAAAGAAAATTCTTGTTATGCTTCTCAAATTTCTTCTATAAATTCTCAAAAAGATGTTTTTGAAAAGTGATCATCATTAAAAAAAGATAATGAGAATTTATTACAAAATAATGTTTTATTGAAAAGAGAACTGTCTTTAAATGAAAGAATTTCTGTTTTAGATAAAGACATGTCAATTTTCAAAATAAAGTATGAAGAGATTTGAAAAATGTGACTAAATTTAATCAAAGAAAGAAAAGAAATGATTTGTTATCATATCAAAAGATGTCACATAATCATTATGGTCTTGGATGTTTTGAAAAATCTACATATGATAGTAATCTATATAATTCTTTTGTGAAAAGAAATACTGATATTATTTTAAAAAGAATTAAGAACAAGTTCATATGGATTCCTAAAACCTTAAGCATTGTTGATAAAATACTTATATTGCATCATACATACATGATATATGTAATTCATGCAATTATGTGTATACTAACAGATGAAACCAAATTCAAATTGGGTTTGGTCTCCCAAAGGTTAATGCTTTGATCTTATAATGATTGGTACCATTCTGATGTTTAGCTTTCAGGTATCATATAAAAAGTTTGATAAAGAAAAATATTTCAAATATTTATCATGATATATTTGTTGCAGGGGGGAGACACATGTTTTTCTATATCTGTTATAACCTCTTTTTTGCAGGGGAGAACATATAACATATTCTCTGCAGGGGGAGTATTGTGCACGCAAAGTGTTATCATCAAAAAGGGGGAGAATGTTGGAACTTGCTTTTGATGATACATTTGTGAAGACATATCATTGGAGCTCTATCTTATAAGCTTATTCAAGAGTTCTACATGATCAAGACTTCCCAAAGAGAGTGACTATGAATGTGTAGTGTATTGATATTAGTATGTTAAAAGCCTTGGAATACACATACACATCTTAGTCATATTAGTCGACTTATGGACTTGACTAGTCGACTAATAACAACTATAGTCGACTAACCCTTTAACTATAGTCAACTTAGTTTGCCTCCAGATGCATACCAACTTTCTGTTTCTAACCTGCATGCACTATTAGTTGACTTGACAGTCTTTATAGTCGACAATACTTGGCCTAGTCGACTAACAACGTATTCTGGTCGACTAGTTTTAGTTTCCAGAAACATGTCTTTTTGTTTCATTCATGCCCTAGTCGACTAGCCCACTTTTGTAGTCGACTAATATAGGCAAATATCAATACATTAGTCGACTAACCTCATATCTCAAGTCGACTAATGACAGTTTCTGACTGTTGGACAGTTTCTGTTTTCTGGTGTTTTATCCAACGTTTCAATATTCAAAATTGACCTGATAACTACCCTAACTGACCATAGATTTCACCTATAAATAGGAATGTTGTCCTAGGCTAAAAACACCAATTCATATCAATAGTTTTCTGCCCAAAACTCTGTTGAAAAATCTGTTTTTCAGAAAACTGTTTTCACTTTCAGTTCTTCATTCAAATTCATACTCTATAGTGAAAATTCTGAGAGTCCACCTATAAGAGACCTTGTTCACGATCACATACAGATTCAAGGCTTATATGATTGTTTGTAATCACTCGAAGAGGAGCATTGTACAAGAGCGTCTTCGGGTTGAGGAGAGGTTGTAAAAGGTGCTGTCGTCTTCTTGGTTTGTAAGAAGAGTTGCATACATTTTGGCAAAGGAGATTTGTCAAGTGGTATACAAGGTGTTGATTGATTTTGGGTGTACAAAGTCAAAGGTTAAAGGAAATCTCAAGTGGGTGGTTTGGGGACTGGATGTAGGTCACAAGGACCGAATCAGGATAAATCACTTGTGTTTGCGTTATCTTTTTCTGTGATTTAATTTCTTTACTTGCAAGTTCTTTATATTTAACGCTAATATCTTTGTTTGAGTGTTGATGTATATTTTAGATCATACAGTTGGCATCATCTCGGGACCAACATTAATATAAACTAAACAACAAATGTAATAAACATAGCCAACAAAGAATCTCCCAAGGTGGTTAAACGAAAAACTAGGGTTTAGGCTCTGATATCAATTGTAAATCACTTAGAGAGGGTGAATAGGTGATGGCTATGGGTTAATGGCAAATAATGCGGATCAAAAAAGTCCTAGCAATCCAAGCAAATAACAATATCCAACACAATTAGTAATTTGCACAATAGAAAATTGCAATAAAATGAAGAACAATTATAACATGCAAATAGGGAGAGTGAGTTAAAGAGAGAAGGAAGAGAGAGTAAGCAATCGCAAACACAAGAGGATTGTTTCGAGGTTTGAGCCACTTGCTTTACGTCCCCGCCTTCACCAGGTGAAGGATTTTCACTATAGTTTGATCTTGCGAGATCACCACTCTACACGTTCCCTAAGAATGAATTGGACCAACAAGTCCTCTCACTCGATGTCTTTTACACCTTACAAATGACGAACCCGCAAGCTCGTTTGAGGTCTCAACCTCTACAACTCTTCTTAACAACAATGAAGAAGATCACCTTGCTAAGATCACCAAAATGGCTCACAAAGCGCAATCCTATAACCAAGAATAGATTTTTAGCTTAGAGATTTGTGGTTAGGAAAGCTTGTAATCAGTGGAGTGTGAGAATCAAAACAAGAGAGATTTGGAAAGGATTTGAATTGAAGAACACTCTCTTTTTGAAAATTTTCTCTTTGAAAATTGAATCTAAAAGGATTGAAGGTATTATCTTTGTTCTTGAGTTTTTTTTAGTTATGATAATGGTCAATAGGGTTACTATTCATAGGTATTCAAAAATACAGAGAAAAATCAGTAAACCCATTTTTGATTAACCACTAATCAATTCTTTAAAAATATAGCCGTTGTAGGGAAAATCTGTCAAAAGCAGACAGGTTGGTCGACCATCCGCTCGACCGCCAACGGTTATATTTTTGACCGTTGGGAATCGTCGGTCGACTGATCTTAACCAAGAGCAAAGCGCTTAGAGTCAGTCGACCGCCTGGTCGACCGACAATGCACAATGGTTTCTTGTGCACTTCGGTCGACTGCCCGCAAGGCCGCAACCGACTCAATGAAAAAATCATGTGTTTTGAAAAACTTGAAATTCTGTTTTGTTTTTGTGATATATTTTTCATCAAAAAGAATATATAATATATTTCATGGTATATTGTTAAGTCCAAAACTGTGATATCAAAGATCTACACACAAATCTAAGATCGGACCAATGTTTAAGCAGAAAAATAAAACTTTTGAAACAAGAAATATTTTCAAAATGAAAATCATTTTGCAATCTTTTTAAAAACAATTCAACAACTTATTAAACAAAAAAAATCCAAATGATGTTATGTGTATATGTGTCAATCTCATGAGCTAACAAACTTACCAATTCTTGGTTTTAACAAACTAAATTCTTACAAAAAGAAGAAAGAAAAAATTCTTTTCTTTGCCAATAGGAGTCCCTTGAGCTTGTCTCCTTAGAATGATTTCCAAGGCTCAATTTTGATAGCTTAGCTTTGGGATAATCATCTTGAGGGCTTCATAAACTTGTGAGTCTTTATAGAGAAGCCAAACCTTATCATGAAATCAATCTTTTTCCTGAAACTTATATAGATAGAAATGTTAGGTTAAATGACTTCATGGATTATTATCATCAAAACTAGGGGAAAGGACCTTTGGGCCAACTTTATCTAGATTGTCCCGTTATCTGAACCAATTCTTCCTTGAACATTTATGGTCAAATGTCCTGTATTCATTGAATGTTTTGTCAACTTTTATCTTTTATAACAGCTCTATCATGTTTGTTTCTCTAGAGTTTTACTTTTTCTTCACTATATTATATTGCCTGAAAATATTTCCAGGATATGTGTTTATTTTCCATACTAACGTGACATGCAATTTCAGTTTTCCATACTAACGTGACATGCAATTTCAGTCTGTACAGGAAATAGTTGGTCGTTGACCAATTTTAGCCACGTTGCCTGATCCATCAATGACAAACAGATTGCCCATGAAAGTTATCTATTATGTTAAAGGATCTTTAAGCTTCTCGAGTATTCATTTTACAATGATTGTTGCCAGCTGTTTTAGTTTACATTTTTATACCTGATGGATACATATAATTTGAGGACACTGCAATTGTGATTCATCATTTGATGTTATTAGTTGTTCTTTGACGTTTGTGTCATGATATGAGGTCTGCTTTTAGCATTTAGTTATGATACTTTCCCTTTGTAATTTATCATCCTTGAGTGTACATAAACTGGTGTCAAATAATATGAACAACTTTCTCTACTGTACATCACCACCACCATTTAAATCTTTGCCTTGATGGGGTTGGTTATGGAGTACTGCTCATATTCGAGAAAATGGCAGAAAAGAACTGACCAAATATTTAGGATTTATGGAGTGCCTGTTATGAACCCTCCATGTGTTGGTCCAATTCCTGGCTGTCAAAACTGTGGCTGTGAGCCTTGCTATAAAATCAGGTAGGCCAGTGGCAGGTGGGGACACCTACTTTATTTACTATGCAATTTAAGCTCGTCCACCAGGGAGGAGCTTCAAAGTTCACCTATGTGGAAATGAGTCCTGATGAAGAGGCAAAGTGTTAGGATGTTCAGCAGGGAATTATATCCATGGCATAGATACATTGTAAGCCGAAGAACAAAATTACATCACAGTTCCTTTCATGTCTTACTAGAAGTGAAAAGTTTCATGAAACTAATTGTTAAATTCTGATCTGATAATGGGACAACATTTCCAGATCTGCTTTCTGCATTCAAACTGCATCTTCTTCTGTTTTGTTAGGCCTCAACTAATAGTTCTATGGTCACAACTTTCTAGATCAACTAAAAGAAACTACCCCATCATGTCTCCTTGTAGGAGAAAATTTGTCCCCTGTAGCAATTGTATGCCAAACAGAATATTCAGTCTGTGTATAGTAAATGCTCATCCGGTTATCCACAAAGGTATAGGTGTAAAAGATGAGCAAAAGCTTTTTTTTCCAATTGATGGCCTGTAAAAATGATTGTGATAAGCATAAACTTACTCCCATTGATGGCATGTAAAATGATTGTGAATGCAAAATATGCGCAGAATGGGATGGGCACAAATGCACATGTTTTACAAACATATATATTCAAACAGGACGAGTCCTTTGGATCTTGATTGACTGTAATCAGTGTCAACATTTTCTGTCCAAAGAACCTATCATCATGTGTACTGTGAAAATTCTTTTTTGGATCCAATTTAAGGGGGAAAAAACTAGAATTTAAGGTTGAAGCATGCAATAGGATAATCCTGCTGCTTAATTAGAACATTGAAAAACATGATTATGTTCTCATGAAGCGCTATTTTTTGTACAGTTTAATTAGAACATTGAAATCTACATATTATGTAATCCTGCTGCTTATTTAATATTCTGTTCTCATTCCGTTAGTAGACGATGATGCACCATCTTTCCTGAATTGCTGCCGTGTTTTTAGCAAGGTTCTCACTGATGTTTTGATTATTTCATTTAAGGTTGAAGCATGCAATAGGATAAAAGTGACAGACATAAACTATGGCTGACCAACATGCATCAGTGGAAGCTGAGGAACAAATTGATCTTGATGGAGACAATGACATTGAAGACATGATGGATGATGAAGATCCTGCAGAAGATGATGGCTATAGGAGAACAAGAGATGAGTACAAAGACCAAGATTCTGCAGCTGATGATAGCTATAGGAGAGGAGATGAATATGGAGAGCAAGATCCTGCAGATGACGATAGCTATAGGAGAATCAGAGATGATTACAGAGAGCAGGAGCAAGACCATGGCTTTGAAGATGAGGAGCATGACAAAGTTTCTGAGTCTGATGAGGGCATTGATGCTTCTGGCCCATGAAACATGAGGAAAAACCAATTGAGTCAAAGAATGAGGTTGACAAAGAGAAGCGAGCTGAATTGCTCTCTCTTCCGCCTCACGGTTCAGAAGTTTTTCATTGGTGGCCTTCCCCGTGATGCAACAGAGGAGGACCTGAGAGAGCTCTGTGAACCCTTTGGTGAAATTTTTGAGGTGAGAAAGACATTATCATGTTGGATATTTCTGATTAGTTAATAAAATATTGTTTAATGTTTGGGTTGTCTAACATTGATAGGTAAGATTGGTGAAGGACAAGGAGAAAAGAGAAAGCAAGGGTTTCGCTTTTGTTACATTCACAACAAAGGATGCTGCACAGAAGGCCATTGAAGAGATACTGGATAAAGAATTCAAGGTAGTATACTTGTACATTCCACTGGTTGACCATATTGCTGTCTTTGAATGTAATCTTTGTTTATTTATTTATTTAGTTTTTTTTTTCCCTTTCTCTTTGTTTCAGGGGAACCTTGAGATGTTCGTTATCTCAAGTCAAACACAGATTATTTATTGGAAATGTTCCCAAGAACTTGACAGAGGAAGAATTGAGGAAAATGCTGGATGAGACTGGTCCTGGGGTGGAAAATATTGAATGCTTCAAGGTGTTCTTTTGCCTGATGAAATATGAGCTTGTCGACCATGAAACTTCTACTTGTGTTCTTAGTGTTTTCAGTTATAATTTCAGGATCCACAAAATCCAAACCGGAATCGTGGCTTCCTTTTCGTTGAGTATTACAACCATGCTTGTGCTGAGTATGCAAGGGAAAAAATGACAAGTGCTAATTTTAAGATTGATGGAAGCACACCTACCATCAGCTGGGCTGACCCCAAAAACTCAACTGAAGCTTCTGCTGCCTCTCAGGTAGAACAACTTACTGAAAAGTAATTGCACTTGTTTAGCTATTTAATTTATATTAGGGTGTGCTACACAAATTTTCTCCACCCGATACATTATAGAGAGCATGTATTACTTTGACATTCTAATATTTCTAAATACAACTATATTAGGAAATCAGTTTTTAGCATCGTAACCTTGCATTGTGTGTGTGGGAAATCATATTTAGTATACTGACATTGGATTTTGTGTGCAGATGTGCAGACTCATTTGCTTCTGTGTATTCTTTTCTTTTCTTTTTTTTACCTTTTTGTTTGTTAGTATCTGTGGGTTTTTTTACTTTTTCGTTGGGGGCGGGGGCAAATCACGTATCATACAGCTAAAAAGTGAGATCTGTTCATGAAATTTCAATATCACAAAACTAAAAGCCAGATATTTTTTTTGAGTTCTTTTTTTTCTTCTTGGCGGCAAAATTATACAAGTTCTCAGTATCAAGTTGTACAGATCTACAGTCATGTAGGTTCATAAGCTTTAAAATGTTCAGATAATGAACTACTAGTCAGATTCTATATGCCTCAGATTGCCACGGGAATTGACTGCTTTTGATATCAATTTGCTTAGATCTAAGGTGCTGAAGTAGCCAGTCCAGTAAAAAAAAAATGGTATACATGTGTTTTAAATGATGGAATCATCTCATCATCAGCAGAACAGTTTAGACTTTCAATTTGGTTGCCTTAACTATGGATGTATTCAACTATGTACTTTGATTTCTTTTTTCAGAATTACATCTGTATTCATTTAGTTGTCATAAAACATGTTTAAAGGTTTTGTTTGAATTTGTAAGTCACATCATTTTGACGTTTACTTTGGAGCTTTGAGCTTAAGTCCTTTTATTAGCTTCCCTAGACCGACCCTCCCTTCCTCCTAATGAGGGTGATTTAAGTGTAACAAATTGTAAAGGTTCTCTTCACTCTCTGCACACGCACAAGTACTTTTGGAAGCTATTATGAAAGAGCTATCTAGACAGGCACATAAAGATGCAACTAGAGGCCATCAAAATCACATACAAATGTATCAAAATCCATTTGTTGCGATCCTTTCCTGGATTCAGTAGCTCAATAATACCATCAAATTCCCCCTAAGATCTCCTTGTTAAACCCACCAATTCTCGCAATATCTTTTTGAGTTGGGTTCGAATTGTTTTTTGGTTGAAAAATAGTTTCTTGGGGATAATCTTCAAATTAGATGCAAACCTGAAATGTGCGATTGGGTTAGAGTTGTCACATGGGCGCAATGCAACATCCTCTCTATGTTTAGTTCATGAGACAGAGATATATTGCAAATCAAGAACCCTAAACCCTGAATACCTAACCCATAATGATTATGCCATTCCCAAGTTCCTTATTTCCAATTCCTCAATCACTAACAGAAAGCTCAAGTCGTAATTGTGCCCGAGATATATGATAATTGCAGGTTTTCCTTTAGCTCGAATGTGAAAATGTAGTATGAGGAATTTAGTTATAGAAGAGAGGTGAACGCTAAGGAATTATTCTGTAAACAACCCTAAAAAGGTCTTCAATGAATGAAGCCTTTCATTGGGTGAGAGAGTCTAGAATGCTGTTCAACTTGATAGGGCGAGATGGGTAATCTTTTTTTAATATCCGTAGGCAAACATCTATAGTTTTTGGCTTCGGGAAGACTAAACAATAAAAATCTCCCGGTTTGTGTCCAGAAGGAGAATAAAAAGTGTCTAAGCGTTATTAAACTGATGGTAGAGTTGACAAAAGAAATAGAGATATTTCTGGAATTGTTGTCTGAAATTGCATTGTTTTATGTTGTCATTTTCATGATGGGTAAAAATAGTTCTGAATCCTTATGTCTTTCCGATTAATTGTTTACATCTCTTTGGCACAACTTTCATTTATATTTTTCCCAAGTGTTAATGAATATCCTGTTATTTTCTCCTCTATTCTTGTTAAAAAACTTCTTTAAATTAAATTTCAATGTGAAAACAGCTTGTGAAAGGAATTGGAAGAGTAAAAAACATGAAGAAAGTGTCAGATTACCGACAATTAGAAACAGAGAACGTAAGGTCAAATTGAAGTTTCCAACAATGTGATCTCTGAAAGAGCCTCACTGAGGAAGTTTATTAATTTCCTTATATCACTGGAAAAGTTAGATGGCCTCCCTCTAAATATTCATATGGAGATCTTGTCTATCCCGGAGAACATGATGGTTCTTGTTCGGCCAAAACAATCTTCATGCAGCATGTGGGATACGTGTCAAGGTGATTTTCTTTAGAATCAGGATGAGGACTGAGTCAACTAAGAAAGCTATGGTTCAATATCTTCTGAGAGGATTGCAGAGGTATGCAGTCGAAACATAGACAAGCGACTTCCCCTGGTTAACAAGAATTCAAAAAGAATTCAACTGCACTTTCCTCAAAATATTCAGTTCCCATCCGGATCACCAAAACTAGCAATCCAGAAAATAAAAGAAAAAGAGTAATTACCGCACTAGGTATTCATTTTATTTTGCTTCAGTGTTTAGTGTTTCCTTATTGAAATCATTTGTCATGTTTTTGAGAGCCTGAGACACGCTATTGGTTTTAAAGATTAGGATTTGAATTTTGATTGTTTAATGCCATTATAGTTGTTAACTTTTTCCTTTAAAATTAACATTGTTACCATCTATATACTGAGTAAGTATTGCATTAGGGCTTTACACATACTAAAAGCTGCAATCTGCTATTATCGTAATCCTCAATTTACATGTTTACATGTATATTCTATGAAGCACAGACGCTTCAAAGTAAGTGTCGTGTCCGTGTCGGACACGGACACCTGTCCAGCACGTATCAGACACTCCAAAGCTATGTCAGATTTTAAAAAACCATAAACTCATGTGTCGGCACCGTGTCCAAGGCCGTGTCGGCTTTGATAAAATCCAAAGATCATGTATTAGATACCTCCGCTTAAATAAATTCAACATAAACAAATACTATGTTAGTAGAATCTAAACACATCATATACTAGGTGAGGTATTAAATTA
The DNA here is from genome assembly GCA_038442645.1 of Agave tequilana. NCBI lineage: Eukaryota > Viridiplantae > Streptophyta > Magnoliopsida > Asparagales > Asparagaceae > Agave > Agave tequilana. The sequence continues at coordinate 110,113 of JAVJIF010004797.1, read as the reverse complement.
TTTTTAGATTTATTTTTTATTTACTTGCTATTTTATTAGAAACTATGGATTTGAAACATTTAAATTTCATTTTGTTTACCATTTAGTTTAATAGAACACATCCTAATCACTACATGTTTTGATATGCATATAGATACACACATACATAGTTATATCATCGTATCCTACATTTTAAGAATTTGTCGTGCTTCCGTGTCCTTGTGGTGTATCTATGGTCTTGTGTTCGTGTCCATGCTTCATAGTATACAAGTCAACTCTAAGCATTTCAAAAGACTGGTCTAGTAAGCCTCGTGAGTAATCTTTTGATGAAGCTTGTTAATTGCCCAGAAGTTACCCAGAAGTACATTTCTCTAAATATAGTATACATTTATGAAATTAGATACTTCTTTTCACTGATTGGGTGGTGCCGTGGTGGTGGTCACATATTTTTCTAAATCTAGTATACAAGTTATGATGGTGCAGTGGTGGTCTTATCACAGTAGTGGTCTGATTTCGTGATGGTGCCGTGGTGCTAAGCTCTCTCGTGGTGGTGCTGTGTTGGTCTCGTCGTGCAGTTAAGCGCTCTCTTGATCTGCCCTTTCTCTGCTTTCTTCTCTCCTCTCTCTATTGAAATATTATTGATTGATATTTTATAAAATTATTTATATATAATAATAATAAAATATTGCTTGTCGTGCCCTCATATCTTAATTTTTGGATTTTGCCGTGTCTCGTGTTCGTGTCACGTGATGTTTGCATGTTTAAACTACATAGTGCTACCAAGTGTACCACAATTCCAAATAGCGTGAGTTAAGTCTGTCTCCCTTCATACCAGAATGCTCAAGGTAATGTTTACTGGCGCACGTACTTTACCGAACTATAATACACTGCAAGTGTAGTGACACCGAGATTAATCGTGTTTCTCATACACCTTAATCCAAATAAAGTTATTGTAGGGTGTTTTTGTAATAATGATTGCAACACTACTTAATACTAACGATTCAATCTCAACAACTGTGGAAAACTTTCAGAAAACCTTGATTAGATTGGTCATGTTGGAAGAATCACAGGGTTTTATTATTACCTTTCCTGCTTATTAGGTATACACCACTGAAACTCTTAAAATTATCTTTCACGGATAGGCTTGAAGGAGTAAAAAAGGTCTCTTTATAAGGGGCATAACATTTTTGAGCACTTAAAGAGAACTCCAACTTGGACAACTTCGTGAAATAGATTGGTATTTTGGTTAGTTGGTTTTAGAGGTTAATCTCTTGAGGAAGGCTGATGCGGACATCTAATGCTGAAGCTGGTGAAAGAGTTCCAGTCCAGATTGACTCGAGCAATTGAAAAATTTTATGCATTTTTAATGTATTTTCTCTTTTTGTTATTAGGAATCGAATATTGTATTTTCTTTTATTTTTAGTACCATATCGTTTGTAGTTTGAGATTTCAGTTTTGTAAAGCCTATTTGAAGGCTCTCATATTTTAATAAAGGGACAAGAAAGAAGGTTGAATCAAATTAATTGTGTGAGATTTGTGTTATCTTAAAATCAGATTAGGATAAGCTTCCTATTTTAAACCTAAACTTATTTTTTCTTTATTTCCTTTCTTCCCTTACCCGTGCGCCGCCAACACCCAAGCTTTCTTCACCTCCCTGTCTCTCTGTTCTCTGTAAAAAAACCCAACATCACACCCAAAATCCATCTTCAACACACCCATAACAACTCCATCTTCCCTCCTAATCTTTTTATTTCCCTGTTGCTCTCATCCCTCCTCTTTCACAACAGTCCAAAGAGGAACCCACATTTGCAGCCTTTCCTCCCTCTTGCGTGTAGGCAGAGATCCGACTCCCAACAATGCCCTTGATCTCTAACCCATTCCTCTAGTTCTGATATTGCTGCCGGACTACCACCACCGCTCCATCCTCGCGTCTCCTCGTCGCCTCTCTGCTCTCGCGTCGCCTCGCCACCCGCGCGTGAGCGGATCCTAGTCCGTCGCCTTCGCTTCATCACCTACAAGGAGAACCCATTAAACTGAGTTGGAGAAGAAGAGCTTCAAACAGGTTTAATTTTCAGCAACCCAATCTGCTGCGCCCGCATCCAATAGAAGGGGAAAGAGGTGATTTCGGGTTTTAAGTCGAATCTGTGCTACAGTAACAAGTTTACAGGCAGACCCGTTAGCGCACCTTGTCATTTTCGGGCGTAACTTTCACATTCGGGCTCCATTTCAGGCGATCTTCGCGTTGTTACGATCGTGGCAACGAGCTCTACACATCGACATCCTCTACAGATCATTGACACCCCTATAATTATCAGTAGGTAACTTTTCTTTATACAATTTATTTATTTGTGGGTTTCGATAACCATCTCTATTATTTTATCGATTATATATGCTGCAACAAATAGTGAGATTGTGATATTCTGTTATCCTGTATTTGCTGATCATCTATATTGATTGTACAATTTTTGCCATCTTAACTGAGTAGTTGCATTACTTGATTTCAGATTAAGAATGGTACAGCTACCCTTGCACATTTTATTAAATCTATCTGCTGTATTATTTGTGTTAAATAATTTTCTACCCAAGATTGTTTTGTTAGTGAAATATAGCGAAGTTTTGCTCTATCACTGAATTTGACACACACACAATCACGTTTCACATTATTTTGATATCAGAGCACAATTAGGGTAAGATTTGCATCAACTAGGCACTTCGAGGAATTTTACCGCTTTCTTTACATTAAAAAAACCATCTAATTTAGATCTGCATCTCTTCATTTAGGTTTTTTGTAGTGCATGCCCACCCGTAGTGGTCACCCATATCCATTAGGAGAGTCTAGCAAACCTTACACCACCAGATGAATCTCCAGCAGATCGCAATAATGTTCGCCAAGATAAAACAATTGATAAGCTGACCAAAGTAGAAGCCATGGATGAACCTCCTGAGTCAACCCACAGGTGATCGAACCCCACCGAAAAACAGCCGACGTAACAACACCGAGAACACATCCAATCCCGATGCCCAATATCTGAAAAGCATTAAGATCGATGTCCCCAGTTTTGACGGATGTCATGACCCACAACTTTTTATAGACTGGACACTCCAACTAGATAGGTACTTTACCTGGTACAAACTCGCTGAGTCTAGAAAAGTCAAGTACGTTGCAATGAAATTGTCTGACCAGTCACTATTGGACCAACCTAGAAAACAGGCGTGAAGCCCGAGGTCGACCACAAATTGACACATGGAATAAGATGAAAGAAGAGCTAGAAACAAAGTATGTGCCGCCATCATTTAGTGCTCGTCTCATGGACAATTAGCTCCAACACACTCAAGGTAACAGAACTTTCAAGGATTACATCGAGAAATTCGATGAATTCCTCATAGATGCAGTACTCTTCATAAGGAAGGTGAAACTCAAATTCTTTCTAGATTTAGAGCCGGTCTTAGGGATGATCTACAAACTGAACTGTTGGCTAGATGAGTCAACGAGTTAGAGGCAGCATATGCATTAGTTCAAGATTTAGATTCCGCTAGGACCATTCACACTTCCCATTCACACTTCCAAGAGTCATGATTATAGGGCCTTAACGTCTAGATCTTCCCAATCTTCTCAACCCAATAGGTCTAATACCTAAACCTTCTCACTTAGGGATGACATCAAGGGCAAAAATCTTGAATGCGACAATAAAAACCAAGCTATGAATCCTCAAAAGTTAGCTCCGCAATCAAGTGTTACAAATGTCAAGGTTATGGACACTTATTTGCCAGTTGCCATAGTCTCGTTAGAATCACCATTATAGATGGAACACCCACTGAAGCTACTGAGTCATACTCTGATATGTTCATCTTTAAGGGAGGAGAAGATTTTGAAACCGATGAAGATCCCACCAATGATTATGTTGGTCTCAATTGTATTAATTAAAAACCATGAACTCACTTGTCTGTTGTTAGTTATGTCTCTTCCCAACAAGCTGAAAAGGACAATTGGAGAAAAGTGCTACCTTCCACACGTTCACCAAAATTGAAAACAAGAGCTGTAAGATGATTGTGGACAATGGAAGCTGTATCAATGCAATATCGTCCAGGTTGTGTGAACATCTTGGGTTAAAAGTTGTGCCCATCCTCACCTATTCAAAGTGTCTTGGATTGACTCCAGGGCACTTGAGGTCAAACAACGGTGTATTGTCCCAGTCAATTTCAATCTTTACCAAGACAATATCTAGTGTGATGTGATTACCATGAATGTGAGTCAAGTCATATTAGGTAGACCATGGTTCGACAAAAATGTTACCATTTACGGTCGATCTAACATGTGTCAATTTGAGCATGAGGGTAAGCAGGTCAAGCTACTACCTTTGAGACCCAAGACTGGACAACCCAAACAGACGTCTACTTTGGCTTTGCTATCACTCCACCTTCCCCATCTTGTATTGCTACTGTTCTCTTTCCAGCTTCCACTAGTCATGCATATCATGCCCACAAATCACTTCCTCCCTTACTGCCGACACCATCCCGCTATAGCTCATTCGAGTATGCACCTACATTTACATCACTCAAACACATGCATAAATCACACAAAGAGATCAGTGATGCAAATAAATGGAGCAATGTGAAGCCTATTTTACAAATTGAAAATATAAAAATATTTAAAACTTTTAATGTAGGCGATTATGTGATGATTTAGATTTATTCAAAACAGTCTCCTTTGGGAACTATTAAAATATTGCTTGACTGCAGCGCTGGACCTTTCAAGGATTTAAATAAACTGAATTGCAATACTTATGTTATAGATTTTCCTAAAGGTTATGGCATTAGTTGTACTTTCAATGTTAATGATTTAGTGGACTACAAGGATTTTGATTGTAGCCTATTGATTGCTGAGCCCTCCCCTAAGCCATTCTCTGAGAGACCCCCAATTACCAAATCCCCAAATAATCATCCCATTACAACAGAAAAGGTCGATAAAGTTTTAGAGGATGAGACTATCACCACAAAAACTGGTGGAACTCACATGTATTTGGATCGTTGTAGAGGAAAAGCACCGATTGTTGACTTACAACTAGATCGATGTGATTTGTAGCGGACTAATCAAGTACAGCAAGAGTGCACTATTCCACCTGACTCGACGGGGTCGAGTCTTCTCCCACGGGAGACTGATGCGGACATCAAGTGCTGACGCTGTTGAAAGAAGTCCAGATTGACTCGAGCAATTGAAGATTTTTATGCATTTTTTATGTATTTTCTCTTTTTGTTATTAGGAGTCGAATATTGTATTTTCTTTTATTTTTAGTACCATATCGCTTGTGGTTTGAGATTCCAGTTTTGTAAAGCCTATTTGAAGGTTCTCATATTTAATACAGGGTAAGGAAGAAGTTTGAATCAAATTATTTGTGTGAGATTTGTGTTATCTCAAAATCAGATTAGGATTAACTTCCTATTTTAAACCTAAACTTATTTCTTCTCTATTTCCTTTCTTCCCTCACCCATCCTTCCTTCACCTCCCTGTCTCTCTGTTCTCTGTAAAAAAAAACCCAACATCACGCCCAAAATCCATCTTCAACACACCGATAACAACTCCATCTTCCCTCCCAATATTTTTATTTCCCTGTTGCTCTCATCCCTCTCTTTCACATCAATCCAAAGAGGAACCCACATTAGCAACCTTTCCTCCTCCCACATTAGCAACCTTTCCTCCCCTCTACGTGTAGGCAGAGATCCGACTCTCAACAATGCCCTCGATCTCCACCCATTCTCCTCTCCTCTTGTTATTGCCGCTGGACTACACCGCCGCTCCTGTCGCCCTGCCGCCGCCTGCCTTCAGTTCATCACCTGCAAGGAGGAGGAGAACCCATTAATTTGAGTTGGAGAAGAAGAGCTCCAAACGGGTTTAATTTCCAGCAACCCAATCTACGCCCGCATCTAATAGAAGGAGGAAAGAGGTGATTTCGGGTTTAAGTCGAACCCGTGCTACAGTAACGGGTTACAGGCAGACCCGTTAAGTGCACCGTTGTCATTTTCGAGCGTAACTTTCACATTTGGGCTCCGTTTCAGGTGATCTTCGCGCTATTACGATCGTGACGACGAGCTCTACATATCGACATTCTTTACAGATCGTTGAGATCCCTGTAATTATCAGTAGATAATTTTTCTTTACACAATTTATTTATTTATGGGTTCGATAACCACATCTATTATTTTATTGTTCTAATCTGCTGCTACTATATAGTGAGATTGTGAGATTCTGCTCTCTTGTGTTTACTGATCTTATATATTGATTGTACAAGCTTTGTCATCATAACTGAGTAGTTGCATTATTTTATTTTAGGTTGAGAATGGTACGATTACAATTGTACAGTTTGTTAAATCCATCTGCTTCATGTTAGTTTTAACTATTTTCCTATCCAAGATCGTTTCGTTGGTGGAACGTAGCGAAATTTTTCTTTATCACTGATCTCTTATTCACATACGCACACGTTTCACATCAAAGACAGTCTTCACCTTAGCTTCAAGAGATCAAAGGATATCTGCTTTCTCATAATTGGAGAGGTAATTTGAGCTTCTCCATATGGAACTAATTTCATATTGATCAAAGTTGTTGAGCTTTACCCGCATGTTATTTATTTTCAGCTTAGCAAGAAGCTTGTCATACAAATGCCTTCGTGGAGATTTCTTAATGATTCATGATCATAGTCATAACAATTTGAGATTTTTGCCATCAAAATGTGGTCAGAGCAAGATTCAAGGCGAGACAGTTTCCAAAAGAATTGACTGAACTTTATGTTTGGATGTCAAATTGACATGAACCCTCTACTATTTGGTGCAAACACTCTTGACCAAGGTAACTTTGAGTTAGAGAGGGCCATGCCAAACTTGGTAGACAACTAGTGGGTGGGCAACACTACCTTTCTGGTCTTTAAGCTCATACAACCAAAGAGTTGGTCTCCAAATTCTCCTAGATCAGGTTAAGTGTTGATGGGTATAATATGATTTGCAACAAAGTATTAATTTTCTGAGGCATTCAATAAGTTGAAGACTCAAACTAAATGACATCCCCATGGACTCTAATGATATCCTGCTAGCATAATAGTTGCTCAGGAAACCTGAAAAACCAAAAGCTATTAAGAGAGTTGAACTACTTGATTTGGTCCTTGTCTGTCTCTTGCCCTGACTAGGACCGTTAGATTGAAACCTTCCTTTTCTTTTCTTTTCTTTTTTTTTTTAAAACCAGTAGTAGTGACCGTAGTCTAGCATTGCACAGTTATATTGCATAGTTATATTGGGAAGTTACTTTCCTCATATTGTCCATTAAGTGCAATCATGGATCGTTCTTGTTCACAATTTGAGCTTATTCTTTGATTTGTGTATGGTATGTTGTAAGAATAGCTATGTGCCGTCTCGTTTTTACTTAAGATGATTTTGTTCCAAGCCTTCCACCATACTATAAAGTGTAACCTACGGAAGCTTGTGTATTTGTTGTAAGCCTGCTACCATGCTGTACAGATCTCAACTTCTTAAAACAAAGCTTCCAAGGTTGAATGTTGCCTAACTCTCTCCCAAGCAAATGGGGTGAAGCTTATTTGTTCCTCTCCACAGTAATTTCCTTGTAAATGTTTCATAACATTAACGACTAATCTAGGAATAACATGTGTTCCAAACATGGAGGCTGGAGTAGCAGACGACACTAACTTGATGAGCGCAAATTCACGTGTGCCATATATAGCAATCTGGCCTGCACTAAGAATGTAGTGCTTGCATCCTTTAGATGTTACCAAGCTGAACTCACTCTTCTTCGACAATGTTTTATATATAGACACCTGTAGGCTGTAGATGTTAGAAATTTTCATCGTTAATCTAGAGTACTACAAAAGACCTTAATTGTTGAATTTCCTTGAGGATGTGATATCAGCATTGAAGTAAACTGCTGAGCTCTTCAATTTTGTCTTTTGTTGTGATGCACTGGTTCTGGCATTTCAATGAACTTACCAGTGTTTTAAAAAGCACCCTGGTGGATGCCTAAGCACCCACCTGAGCGGAGGTGGTCCCAAGCTGACCTAAGCCCCCAAATAGGCGTTGTCCAAAGAAAAAGAGAAAAGAAAAAGGAACCTTGCCTGTGTTGTTCACCGGTGTCTCTGCCTTTGTCAGAGGCCATCGGAGGCCTCACTGTGACCTCTTGTGCTGCCATTCCCCATCGCTCACCGTTTGCCCCCCACCCCCCCCCCCCCCCCCCCCACACACACACACACACACACACACAGGAGAAGGTGAATGGGTTAAGGGCGTCACTCTTTTCATATTTCATCACATTCTAATTCGAATGGGAGTGGGATGAGGGTTTGTTACAGGCCATATGACTCAATGTACTTTGAATCATTTAGCAAATTAAAACCTAACACATCTCTATTAAGATGACTTTGACTACTTTTCATTTTTAAGTTAGATGAGTTTTTAGGTATTCAAAACCCGAAACCTTACCCCCTTACAGATACAAATTTTACCTTTAAAATATACTAACAAATTATTTGAGAATCTAGTTTAAAGATCTTAAAAATTATAATTTGCATTGTGGATATGGTTCTATTTGGAGCACATGGTAACAGGCGTTGACTGGGCCTGAGTCAAAACTGATGCTTTATATGTTTGTAACAAGAATGAAAAATCGTCTAACAACAAAACTAGCCATTACATGCACTCCAACCCTTAAACCGAAACCAATTGTTGAACTAAGAATGATACTTATTGAAACCACTGAAACTAGCCGAAACTACAACTTTGACAAGGGACTACCAAGGTCTCAAAAACCTTGATTTTGAAATCTATCCCATTATATTGATTAGAAACTTCTATTCACATGAGCATCAGGTCAGTTTTTCAGAAGTTTTTGTGACAATGCCAGCGAATTTAAAATTTAATTGAATATTGAAATTCTTTTCAGTTGTTTTAAGCTGTTTTACTTGTTGCCATACTACATTGATCTCATTTTTTGTTTTCAGCAGTCAGCTGACTTGAAATCAAATTACTTTTACCTTGTAATATTTAGTTGGTATAGTGCAAACAATACCCTTAACCGAAGGTTCTCCCCACAAGAAGATATTACAGGTCATTGTCTGGAAATTGTAAAAGAAATGGAAATACAATGTTTTTGTTGGCTGAAAAGTTTGATTCTGGATGACATGATAATCAATTTATTCAGCTTTCTATGATACTGCCAAAATCTATGTATACACGAATTAAATATGTGTAGTTTATTGTAATGTCGTATTCATTCCTATATGTTTATGCATGCTGTTGATGCATGGTCCAGTCAGTTTCCAGATTCCATGACAGCCCACCAGTGACCAAATGCTTGGTTAGATGGAGATATCATCTACCATTAATGAATATAAAGTTAGATATACAATGCAAATCAGTTTCTTGGTAACAAGGGCAGTTTGGAAAATTTTACCTTAATACTTTGGTAGAGGAGACATGCCTGTATCTAATAGTTATCTGCACCCATTATATTGAAATTATTGATACTCTTTGGTTCCATCCAGTACCTTTTGACCTATCCTAAAACTTTTAATCCTGTGTCTAATAAAGATGTATTTGAGTCTTTGTAGTTAAGAAAGTCATCATAACTATGGGGTCGGCTATGGAGGAAAATCTCCACCCTAGAGTTAACAAGGTTTTACAATCGGCTGTCAACATGACATCAAACACTCGGTGCCAAACTTTTTAATCTGTGGGCTATTAGTAAGAGAGGGGCTTACCGCAGTCATATACTAGGTTAGTTGTTAGATAGGGTAGCTGGATTAAATCCAGAAAGAAATTTAGAAAGTCATGTGTTTAAATCAAATTGATTTACGGTTGCACTTGTATAATTTTCCAACTTTCTTGATGGAAGGGTTATGACTGTTTGGGCAACTATTGATTTATGGGGGGTTTTTTAGACATTATACCCCAAATCTTTGATTACCACCCAAATCTGCTAGATCTAAGAGGTTACCCATTCAGTTAGATTTTGAATGAAATAAGACATTCTCCTTTCTTTTCTCTCTCTTTTTCATTGTTCTTACATGACCTAACCCAACTTCTATTAACCCATAAAACTTATTATCTCCTCACCCCCTTCATCCCCCCATTCCTCCCCCCCCCTCCCCCCCCCCCCCCAGCGCCCCCCGCCCAACCCCCCCACCCCAAAAAAAAAAAAAAAAAAAAAAAAAAATCTTCCTAACTTTTTCAAATCTCACTCTAAAGGTTTCTTTGATTTTTTTTCTCAAATTTCTTAAGGGGCGTGTGAAAATGGTTTGATGCGAATTTATTATGAATAATGAATGAAATAGAAATATGCATGGTTTGAGAGAAAGAGAGGCGAAGAGGGAGGAGAAACATGTAGAAAAGTGATTAGCCTATAACTTGTAAAGATAAATGATTTAATTATTTAAATAAGGATAATTTAGTCATTTGTAGAATAATTAGACAAGTTAACGGAATTAAAACAGAATATTCCCTTTTTATTCTAAAAGAGGGGTAAACTTTTAAGATCTAAAATATTTGGAGAGTATATTTCTAATATCAAAGACTTGGAGGGTAAATTTCTAAATACCAAAGATTTGGAGGTCTATATCTAAAATAACCTTGATTTATATAACTTGGAATTTGAGTTCATAATGTCTGAGTTGTGTGCTTTGTTTAACCATTTATTTTAGTATTTATGTCATAGGGAAAGATGATTGGCGAAAATGTGCTTGTGCACGCATCTGTGAACACACGTAGATGGATCCTACCCGCATCATATTCTGTTTTGTTGCAATATCTTTATCAAGTTGTATTGTATTTCTGGATCTGTATCAGGTGACAGGTGGTATTGCATTTCTGTACACAACTTCACATATTTCTGCATCATAGGTCCATAGTCCTACTAGCGTGTGCATAATGGTAACCCTTATAGGTACACTTTTGATACAGTCTGGCAAAATGGTTTCCCTTGTAGGTCAGCATTGATCTATAGTATTTCTTGGGAATAATTAAGCCATATCCCAAAGGACCCAAACTGCTCTTTGGCTAAGATCTCCACTATCTCTTTAAATGAATCCTAGTGTAACACTGTGCAGTTAGTAATTGTAAAACATGATCATAGTGGAGCAATAAATATAGTAACTCAACTAGTGAAAGGGGTCCTAAAATGTAAATACAACTGCATGGACAGTTTGGTGCATAGTCCTCTTATATCTTAAGTACTGGATGGCTTCTGAAATCACACAAAAGATTTATTAATTCAACCAGTGCTAGAAAGTTTATTTTGAGGCAATGAATATTGCAGTGATGGAGGTGCACTTCAAAAGAGATATGACAAATCCACTTATCAAAGTCAAACCTGCTCTTGTGTGATGTCTACTTGCAGGATTTTAGGTCCTTCGTGGTTTAATATTGACCTTATCGTGGTTTAATATTGACCATGAAGGTTGCAGATGCTAAGATTTACTTTCAATGGCATTGGCTCTTTATGGCTTTACCTTTTATTTGCTTCATTAGGTAGCTTTGTTATTGTGAGACTTTTCTGGTAACATGCAACTTACTTTTTGGTTGGTCTATATTTTTTGTCTGACGCTATTGATTGTGGGAACATTGAACTTAAATTACAAATTGTAAAAACTTGTTAATTCTATTTCCTGTATTTTTGGGGTCCTTTCCTGCTCCTGTGTTAACCTTTGGACCCAAGGGAGTTTATGCTGAAGGACCTGATACTAAAAAATACAGTAATTTTGAATGTTATTGACCATTATTTTTGTCAACTCTGGTGAATATTCTCAGGTGAAGGCAGTCTACGTGAAGAACTTGCCAGAAGGCGTAACATCAGAAAAGTTGAAAGTGCTTTTTGAACGTCATGGAGAAGTCACCAAAGTTGTTCTGCCACCTTCTAAAACTGGGCAGAATAAGCGGGACTTTGGGTTCATCCATTTTGCAGAGAGATCTAGTGCTTTAAAGGCAGTAAAAGGAACTGAAAAGTATGAAATTGATGGTAAGTTCTTATGCTTTTGCAAATTGTTGTTTCAAAGAGCTGTTTGGTTGTCTTTTTTGGCTAAATGTAATATACTTAAAATCTTCTAATTTGTCTTTTTATCACCTTCTGGCGTTGTGGTTTGTTAGTAAATGGTGGATCAACTCACTGATACTATTATGTTCTGGTTGATATGGTTATACTATTTTAGGTTATGCCAAAATAAGTTGCTCATTTGGCGTTTCTTTTATTAATTTCAGTTTTTTTTGCTAATTCTTTTTTTAGGTAGTTAAACCCAAAATTATAAACTTATGAGGTGTAATCTTAATACATAACATGTATAATATCTCAAATCTGCTGCACACATTTTTTTTAATGTTGTGTTTCTCTATTATATTTTACATGAGAATTGTTTGTATTCTTTGAATCACAGGACAAGTGATTGAGGTCGTCCTTGCTAAGCCTCAGACTGACAAAAAGTCTGATCATGCCTCCAATGCATACAAAGCTGGGCAAGTTCCAAATTACCCTCAATACCCTTCTTATGGTTACTCAGGAGACCCTTATGGGGCTTACAATGCTGGATACGGTGCAGCATCAGGAGTTGGCCAGGTTTTCTTCTTGCCTGTTTCAAATGAAATTGCCTTGTCATTCAACTTTTGTTTTTTTATTATATATTACTGAAATTCTTATACTTATGGGAAATTTTTTTTTTTTTGGGGGTTGACTTTGCAGCCTGTGATATATGGTAGAGGGCCGATGCCAGCAGGGATGAGAATGGTGCCAATGGTTCTCCCTGATGGTCGCATTGGTTATGTTCTGTAAGCAGCATAGATTTTTGTCTTTATACAAATTCTATGCTCATTTCCAAAAATATTTATACATTCATTTTTTTCCTTTTATTTTGTATTTGTGTCTGCAGACAGCAGCCTGGTGCACAGGCTCCACCGCCACCACCTCCTTCCCGGAGAGGTGACCGTGGCGGCGGCTCAAGTGACGGTGCAGGTCGTGGCAGCGACAAGAGCGGTGGACGCCGATACCGTCCTTACTAGTTTGGTGCCCTTGTTGTCATTACTTGGTACAAGGGCTAAGGTTTTTGCTGTAATGTTCGTTTTCACCTTTGCAAGGTTCTGTCATTTGATTGTGTCTTGATCCCCAGCAAAAATTGATCCAAGTTATAGAGGAAGAGATGTAGCATGTGAGCAGTTGTTTGATACCTAATAACTAATCAATACAAGCATGAAATTGTCAATGACTGGTTAATTTATGACTTCATTCCATATATATGACAATGACCATCTGGAAAGTTAATTTATGACTTCATTCCATATATGACAATGACCATCTGTAAAGACTATTCTTAGCATCAGCTCTGCCCTATACTTTCACAAGCTTCCATATATATGGCATATTGGCTTCATTCTATGGCAAGAATGAAAATGGATGAGAGTAAATTAGTAAATAAGTGTGCCCTATACTTTCACAAGCTTCATTCTATGACCCACCGTGGCCTATGCCCTTCTCCCCTACTGTCATCGTCGTCGTCGTCGCTGCATCCTCCTCCTAGTCCCCATCCCCCGCCACCCACAACCGCCGCTTTCACTCCTCCGTCGTCCGCCCCCACCTCAATGACCCTCGCCCTCCTCGTCGTTCCACTCCTTGTTCCCGCTGCCTCCGGTTTTCCCCTCCTCCTACGTCGTTCTCGTCATCCTCCTCATCCCTTGCCGCCTTACTCATCACAGTATTCAGAAGAATAATCTTCTTTATTCCCATTTACATCTCCACCCATCTCTTTCTCGTCATCATCCCCAATCACCTCTTCATCCTCATCATCCATGTCTGCATTCATCACCCTGTGCCCAATTTGAGCCCCATCATCTTCCGCTTCATATCCATCAACATCCTCTTCATCGTCTTCTAACTCATCACCTAACATACCAATTGGCTTTGTTGTGACATAGTTAATTCTCCTCTCATATAGCTGCCAATTGCTCTCAATGCCTTCCACCTCGCCCCAGACCCGTCCTCCTCGACCACGAGTTCCCCATCCGTGACCCCTCAGGCCAATCCGAGGTTCAGGCCACCTCACCTTCTTTTGGTAATCAAATTGTTGTGAACTTTCTGTCAGTTCAATGAATATTCTTGACAACAATGAATCTTGATCGTAGCTTCTGCAAATAGGAGAATCTCATGAGGAGGTGGTGGATGGGTACTGTTTGTTAAGGGTGTAAGGGTAGTTTGGTAATTTTTGGAGTAGGTTTAACAATTTTGTGGGTGTATTAAGTAGTAGGGGTGTGTTAAGCATTTTTGTGAGTGTGAATAGCGGCACTCCTCTTCTTGAGACTACTGGATTTCATACTAGGATGGTTTTCAGCTACTGGACAGTTTACATTTTGCTGATTTTTTGGGACAGGATAGTTTACATTTTGCTGTTTTTTTGGCGATAGGACAGTCTTTTTATCTTTGCATTTTGGTTAACTCATCCACTACTCTGCTAGTGAAAGCCGCGTTGAACAAATAGTAGAGGTTGGTTTTAAGCTACAGAACAGTTTACATTTTGCTGACAGTCTTTTCTCACCCCTCTATCATTGCATTTTGGTGTACTCATCCTCTACTACAAATAGCAATTTGGAAAAGAATACTGCTAGTGCAAGCCACGTTGAAGGAATAATAACAGAGACTTAGAACTAATACAGAAACTTCAATCTAGCATGAGGATAAAACTCTTCTCATAGTTGCACAGCATGATCTGGGAGCCTGAGGCTTCTCTAGATCTTACTGGTTCCCTGCGAAGAAAGCGAGAGCACCTACAAACGGCGCGTTGATGTACGTTGCTGGCTCAGACTGCTGGTAGTTGTTCCTATCATCCGTGAACCCATCATTGCTGTCTGGGCCACCTAATACCGCACCCACAAGCACGTTTGGGTTTGGCGAGCTCGAATACAAGTAAGCGAAACCATCATTACACGAAATGCGATTCGGGTGGGCATGAACAGATGGTAGTGATGAACCCCTATGGTGGACGTGCAGCGGGTATCGGTCCCCAAATCCAACCATGTATGACATCTTTGCCGGATTCTGGCCCAGTATGTAATCAACCTGCATGTAGCGCAGAAATCACTGCTGCATCAGTTCACTAGCACGATAACTCACTGCTCTTGGGTTTTGTTATGCATGGATACCTGCTTCTTAGCTAGCGAGACGAGGCTCGAAGCTGTGACAGTTGTAGGTCCGCAGTTGGTCGATCCACCATTGGAGCTTAGGTATTTGGCGTAAGTAAGGAGAAGAAAAGCACTGGAAGTCACATACTGCAGGTTGCTCTCACTTTCTTTGTAGAGAAGCCCCCCTGCTCCATGTTACAGTCTCATTTGAGTTCTTTCTCATTCGATGAACAAAATGTGACATATTTATGAGAAGAGACTTGACCTGGTGTATATTGGGCTTGGAAGCTACTGGTTCCAGGGACCAGAGAACAGATGTAACTGTCTGCATGGACTTTATACAGCTGCAATCCCTCAATCCTGTCCTGCAAGAATCCCTGTAAAAAAGATGTGACCACAACTAATATCAAGATTCAAGAATCATTCTGTTTTCATAGAGAATTTGAATCAGCTTTCAAATATACCCTTGAAAGAAGAACTTTGGTGCCAACTCGCTTATCATCCCAACTGAAGGAATAGTCGTCGTCTTCAGCACCCAATGTGTGGCCATTCGACTGAATGTATGACATGTAGGAGGCATCCTCTGATGCCTGGTGAAGCCATGACGCTCCCCATAGAAGCTCATCCTGCATTCACATCCAAATCTAAATTCTCTTCTACAATCAGCTAGTTTTGAATTGTTCAGTATATTGACATACATTGTATCCAGAATAGGAGCAGTAGAATGGGCAGACGACTGAGCTAAGTGAGTTGCTGTAACTTCCCCTGTACCGGTTAGCAAAATCAAAGACCTGCAATATGAAAATTATCCTTCTTAATCAGTATAGAAACATAATAACATGAATTTACTTAAGAGTGGGAATCAAATTCTATTACTTTCGCGGCAGTTTGGAGTAACTTGGTAGAATAAGCAGCATCTGAATCTCTGAACACAATCGAAGCGGCCGCCAATGCTGCAGCTGTCTCTGCAGCAACATCGGATCCTGGGTTCTGGCTCGTCACCTTGTAAACATTTCTAGGCGTGTCCATGTCTTCAGGTCTCTCCCAGCAATGGTGATCAACGTTTGGATCCGCAACCTATTCATGATTTCAGAAAACTCGTATAGGTATAGGGCTAGTACAAGCAAGGAGCTCAACCTATTCATGATTTCACAAAGGGGTGTTTTGATCATAAGAAAAATGTTTTCTTCATCATGTGATGTCACATGGACAAATAATAATAGATGAAAAATATGAATGTGATAAAAACGTTAAAACAATAAGGAGTCTTGATGAAAATTATAAAATATAGGTAGTTTTTTTAACTTTAGTGATTAGTTCAGAGGGTTTTTTTTTGGTGGAAGTTAAGCCTATTAGTTCCAGGTCTCGACATCATCTTACTTGTACGTAGAGAGCGTCAGGAGCGGCACTGGCTGCCTTTAGGAGATAATCGGTGCTCCAACGGACCGCAGCTCTGGCATTGTCGATTTGACCATGCATCTCGTTCCCAAATTCGATGATGCTCCAAGCCAGCATTGTAGTCGTGAAGGCCAACGGCAGGCCAAACTTGACGTTGTCACCCGCATCATAGTATCCGCCAGTCAAATCCACCTGAAATGGTAAAAACTCTGTGTGAGACTCATGGTCCGCATGGCATGATAGGTACAAACAAAACTTACAGTTATTTTAACATGATATCAGAGCAGAGCAAATACATTGTAAGAAGAGCCATCAGATAGACCGGAATCCCCTCTCCATGTAACCCGTTGATCAGCTGGGAGTTTCCCGGACCGCTGAGCCTCGAAGAAGAGGATGGATTTCTCGAGGGCCTCGGCATAGTTCAATGCAGAAACAGAGGAAGAGGAGAGAATATAGGAGAATACCAAAAGCAAGCACAACATTCTGATGGTCATCTTCTTTACTCTGAATGAAAGAAGAAGAGTGATGGTGATAGAAAGAAACGGAGGGAAGGATAAGGTTTGAGTTATAGTTGGTGGATATTCGCAGTGGGGTATTTATAGGGAAGTGTGGAGGGAGGAATGGTGAAGGGGCTGTTGGTCGTTGGAAGTAAACTGAAAAAGAAAAACTGGCAAAGTCTTGGCCTTTGATTCATGGAGCTCACGGGATTAGTTGCGGGAAACCGGAAATATTTAGAGAAAAAGGAAGACAAAAGGGGAGTACATGAATATTTTTGTAGCAGTTAATTGCGGATGTTGTCGTTGGAACTTGGCAGTAATTTCCAGAATCAAAAGGGAATACATTCTTTCGATGAAGGAACTTGGCCATCCTTCATTTTGAAATAAATGAGACATGGAAATATTTGCTTATGTTCTCCTTGGAACTGAGAGGGTTGCTCGAATTTTCAAAAAAGAAAGGGAAAAAAAAAGAAGAAAAGAAAAGAAAGAAGGTTGCTCGAAGCATGCTCAACAAGCAGTAGAGAACTGCTTCGAGATCAAAGTTTGATATCAGCTAATCAAAATTTCAGCAAAGCCTGACTCAGAGGATGCATATGGAAATACACTAGTTAATAACTAGACTTGTTTCAAGATAGCTAATATACAATTATTGTTAAGCAGAAAGATCCAGAATGTAATTCAATTGGTTTCATTCGTTGCTGCATCATTGATTGATAACAGAAAAAACGTATAAATGTTAGCGTAATGGTTAAGAAGTCGTATGCTTATTTTTTGCTATTAACCTGGGTCCTAAGGATTAAACTTAATGATGGCTCCTGGTCATCTAATTGTATAGAATTTCTATAATTAAGCAGCAAGATGTTGAAATTTGCATGCCACAGTTGAAACTACTGTTATGGAGGAAATTACTCCCCGTAATTTGTGGCTAAGATCAGAGGCCATCACATGTTTTATGTATACTTGGTTTGTCTTTTCTTCTTCTTCTTCTTCTGCATAGTCTTCTTGTCCGTATTAGGAGCAATTTACGGGATGACTTGCTGATCATGCTCACATGTCCGGGGCTCAAAAAGGTCACAAAAGCTTCTCTATGTTATGGTGGATGAAAAGTTAATGAAGCAGTAAATAGCAGTTAAATCTCCGTTGATTCTTCCTCGCCCCTTGATTTTTACAAGCGTCATCTGACATCTTGTTCTACTGTTGATTGATAGGGTCTCAGTCTCCGCCATGGCTGCTGCCAATCTAAAACGCTGCTTGTTCCATCTCACCATCTCACCCTGTCAATCATGGAAGGGAAATAAAGAGATTTGGGGGCCAAGAGATTAGGATTGAGAGGAGAACTTGATTTACTACAACTCTCTTTTTGAGCTCAGATATTACAAGTGGATTTATCCAGAAATCAAAGCTAAAAACCCAAAATGGGACAAATTCATTGAGAGAGACTTGTGTCATTCCGAAAGGATTTGAGCCCGAATCCTTCCCACTCAAATACAATCATACATTCGAATATAAAATCTATCTATAAACTAAAAATCAAGTATTTTAAATACTTTTTACCCATGCATCAAGTAGGGAAAAAACAGACGATCTAAATAATGAGTTGGTTAGTTTAACGGTGTAGAATATTTGAAACCTAACAAAAATTGATTTGTAAGGTTTTTAAATGTTTAGATCATGATCAAATGACCGGATCAAGAATTTGTAAGTCTAAAGACATAAATCTAACCAACTCACTACTTTCGACCGTCCATTTTGCGCGCTTGATGCATCAGCAAAAAGTATTTAAAATACTTGATTTTTTGGTTTATAGATACTTTAAATAATATAGATCAACTTTAATGAAGTGAATTTTGTATTCGGATAATGTATGGTGGTATTTGAGTTGGAAGGATTCAGGCTCGAATGCTTCCGGAAATATACAAGTCTACTTCCAAATTCAGCTACTTTTTCTCAAATGAAAAGTGGGGCACAAGTAAAGGATATCCGTTGGTATCAGGTAGAATTCCTGGGGGTTTATTTTTCAAGCTAACCGTACCTGACCGAACCCAATAACCCTCCCTTTAAGTGCTACAGTGGATCTTTTTCTTAGATCCGTCTGAACTGCTGGATTTGATCTTTGCCGTTTATTTCCAACTGACTCAGTTGTTTCTCTTCCTCGTTCGCTGACAGATACTCGATACGCTTCCTCACAGCCTGAGAAGCCAGTCTCATCGGCAGTGGAGCTACCAGTGGCATCCACCGACCACGAGACTGTATCAATTATCCACCCTTGAAATCGACCTTGACTCAAGGTCAAAGTTGGGAAACCTCTTTACTACTGACCAGTAACTCTCCCAGGTGGCTTCCTATGCCAGTTGATTTCCATATAATCAACATTTTGTTATTGCCCTCCCCTCTCGATTCACCGTTCTCCTTTCCAGCATGGTATCCGGCTCCAAGTTTTGTTCAATTAAGTTGGAGGAATGTTGATGCTGAACTTGAACAGTCCTCCCCAATTTCTTCTTGAGCTGTGAAACATGAAAGATTAGGTGGATTTTTGCCTCTGCTGGTATTTCTAGTTTGCGCGCCACCGAATCGATCTTTTATAATATCTGGTAGGGGCTGGAGAAGAGGGGAGAGAGTTTCTGAGATCTTCCCCCCCACTGAGACCTGTCTGTAGGGTTGGAGTCTCCAATAGACTAAGTCCCCTTTCACAATCTCTCTCTGTTCTGCCTCTATCTCCTGTTTTCTTCATTTTTTTCCTGAGCCTTAATCAGATTATCCTTCAATATTTAGAGGGCAGAGTTCTCTCCAGGAGTTCTTCTACCCATCGAAGCCTGATAGTTTTTGGGAGGTAGGTAGCAACCGTGAGAGGGGGCCTCCCGTAGAGAGCTTGATAAGGGGTTATTTTAGTGGAGGTGTGCCAATTGGTGTTATACCAAAACCAAGCCCATGACAGCCACTTGGGCCAGTCCTGGGGTTTATGGCAGCAAAAACACCTTAAATATGTTTCTAAGAACCTGTTAACCACCTCCGATTGCCCATCTGCTTGGGGGTGAAATGAGGTGTTGAAGTTGCTACATTCCCTAGAATTCTTTCCAGAATTCACTAGTGAATAAAGGGTCTCTATCTGATACAATCACCTTTGGGAGCCCATAAAACTTATAAATGCTATCCACAAAAATCACTACAGGCTAACAGACAATGTGAGAGGCGAATGAAGTGCGAGTATTTGGACAACCTATCCACCACCACCAAGATTATTGACTTGCCCCTTCCTTTTGGCAATCCTTAAATGAAATCTATAGTTATTTCTTCCCAAACTTTGTAAGGAATGGGTCATCGCTGTAGGAATCCAGCAAGATGTATAGTTTCATATTTGGCTCTTTGATAGATATTACACTGATTGATGTAGTCTCTCACCATGCCCTTCATTCCTCTCCAGTATACGACCTTCTTCAACCTTTGCAAGGTCTTTTCATACCCAGAGTGACCACCCATGGGAGTGTCGTGATGTTCTGTCAGCAACAATTGGGTGAGGGGGGAGGAGGGACTCAATAAAATTCTATTCTTGTAGAAGAATATGTTTCTCATTTTCTGATAAAAACCTGGATTCAAAGTCCTTCCTCCTACAACATTAAGCTCTTTAAAGTATCATCCTTTTCTACCATTTCCTTGACTTGATCAAACCAATCCGACTCAATGGTAGTAATAACCATCAGAGTATTATCTTCAGCTCCATCCTTCCCAGCAAGGCTCTCAACAACAATGTTTTCTTTTCCTTTCTTATACTCTACTGTGGATTTGTAATTTAGAATTTTGAGAAGCCACACATGTTGTGCGTCCATGTACATTCTCTGTTCCGGAAGATATTTCAAAGGTTTGTTGTAATGCCCCGATCATGCTGGTACGAAGACGTTACTGCAATGTATATACGTAGGTCGAAAATACCCTCATATATATATGCTAAGCATTAATACAGGCAAGAATAAGAGTACGAAAGTACGTGATGCATTATACATTCCAACATAAGAGTACAAAAGTTATCATAGGATGTGACACAATATTACAAGAATATTACATCACCGATAGGTGCAATTGCTTGAATATAAAGAAATATACAATTATGAACAGTACAAAAAATGCTTACGAGTTACAAAAAAAAAAAAAAACTCGAGAGATGATCAGGGGGCCTGAAAGAAAAGGGCTCTAGATGGTTAACTGCTGACCCACGATGCTACCGTTGCGCAGCTCTGATCACCAGGAAGTCCACCATGGTCCAAACTCTAAGATCTGAACATGTAGGTCCATGAGAGCTAGAACTCCCTAATGAGTGGGGTGGTACATGCCAAGTGGCTTGCAGGGACAAGCACATATATATTGATAAATCTGAATAAAAAGGCATGTATTGAAAATCGTGTCGTGAGCACAGGCATACAAGAGCAGGTAATGAGGCACCAAGAGAAGTAAATGTAGGAAAATTAGTTATATAAGCCCAAATTACCGATCCATGAGGTTAGCATGTTGAAGGAATAATCCAAACAAGAAAACCCTCATTTTATACCTTATACCTCACGTCACTGTATACTGAGTTCATATAACCTAAGTTGTCTCCTAAACTAAGAAAACAACATAAAAATCAATAAAACTCATAATATCAAATATAAGTAAAACCAGCTGTAGAAGCTCAGTTTACAGTTTCATGAGACAAGTACGTCAAAGAAATAATCCAAATAAGGAAACGCTCATCCATATACCTTATGCCCCATGTTACCGTAATCCGAGTGTATACAACCTGAATTACAAAATTGCATGGCAAATTATTGATTAGCACTTTATTACTATTACTCGTCCTACCCATATATCTAGGTATGTACCCTAACGTCCCAACACACGTACATCCATATATGAGTAAGCTGAGGTTATTATTAGAAACTGATGATGAGACAAATGGGTTATGTTTATAGTGGGTCCCGTACATGCCTGGGACCACGACCTAGGGTGTTCTGTTGCTGGTGTACTGAACCAGTCGCAAGGCCCACAGAAAGTGAGTCTTATATTATACCCATTCAGGAATATAACAGGAGGTAGGGAGCCAGCGCTCCCCTCAGACACCTAGAGGCCCTCAGATAGATCTGAAGTCTTAGTTGCACAACATAACTAATACCACTGTAAATATATTCATTACTTGAAGTCCATAGTTTTCCCCTTTACCCGATATGGGTTTGCCTTTTTATAGTTTATTATTATGTAATTATTATATTATGGGAATAGCAGGAGTAGGACAGGAGTTATAGGGGAGACAAGAGTTACAGGGAAAACAGGAGTACATAAGTATTAGAAATACAGGTCACTGTATATATAATGTAAGATAGCAGGACATGCAAGTCAAGTGATAGTATATAAGGTGGCAGGTGATAAGTGATATCAAACGGTGTCAGGTGATAGCATACAGGGGTCAGGGTGTCAATTAATAACATGTCAGGTGGTAAACACAGTAGATATCACTATACAGGAAAACAATACCGATATAGGAGATCGGTGTGAATACAAGAAAACGGTACCGATGCAGAGGACCAGTATGAATATAGAAAAATAATATAGTTTTGAAAAAAGTATAAGTACAGGTTTCAAATTTTTCACAACCATCAAGGAAAATAAGAGTTAAATCATCAAGCAGGCAAGCGAACAAGCAAGTAGACATCCAAGGAAGCAAAGCAGTGCTGGGTATAAGATCAGCGAACAAAGTTTAATCACCAAAGTGCCAGATGGAACTCAGGAACGACTTAGCTTAAGATGCGACTCTAAAATCTGACAAAGTTTCGCCTAGGCGTGTTTAGTGGTAAAATGCTGAGCGCTAAGCTGCCTTCCCAGTCATAACTAGAAAGTCCAGAGGATTTTAATAAACCTCAGAAAGGTGAAGCCCAGAGGTTGAGTAAGTACCTGCAGAAGATGTTAGTACCAAACAACACACATGCATATATAGGTAACAAGCAAGAAAATCGTCAAGCGATTAAGCCCGGAGGTTGAGCAAAACTAGGACATAGCTAAATCGTGCCTGACAAGGCTGCACAATTAAGCTCGGCTTGCAACCACACGGTGTACCTAGTAAAACCCAGGGTTTGAGCAAACAGGGAGCGTAGTAAACCGTGCCTGATGAGGTGTCCAATAGGCTAATTACATAGTTACATAACTTAGTTAGGCTTTCGACGAAGCTAGGAAACTCAGGGGGTTTAGCCCGAAAGCTGATATAGAAGCACGGAGCAGTTAAGTCCAGAGGCTGAGTGGAGTTAGGACATAACTAAACCATGCCTGATGAGGCTACGCAATTAAGCTTAGCTCGCTGCCACACGGTGTAGATAGTAAAATCCAAGGGGTTTAAGCCTAGAGACTGAGCAAAGCGGGAGCATAATAAGCCTGCCTGATGAGGTCTCCAATAGGTTACAGTCAGGGATTTATGTCCGGGGACTAACGACCACAAAGAGTCGGCTACACATGATAATATAGTAGAAATAGAACAGATCACAGCAGTGTATAAGTACATGAATTAAACTACGCTACTACATGCATTCGTCACAGACATACTACATATACAATCCTGGGCACTCGGCCACATGCAACTAGAAATACACACTCACACTGATACATACATGTGTCCACACATGAATGCAAATACACCGGTACAAATATACAGTCTCAGAAATTACACAATTTACACGAATAAAATACAATCACTCGTCGAAGTGGGAATATCCAAAAAGAGGCGAGAACACTCACTATACGCTACAATTTTCCTAAATTTCAAATACGCGTGCAAGGGCCCAGGTGATACCCACCATCACAAGAGAGAGAGGGTTTTTTTATTTATAGAGAGAGAAAATAAAGAGAGAGATAAAGAGAGAGAAAGAAGAGAAAGAGAGTGTGCAGGAGAGAGAGTTTTCAGGAGAGAGAAAGAGAAGCCTGAGAGAGAGAAAAAGAGAGAGGAAGAGCGGTGGCCGGCCAAGGGCCGCCGCTGGTCCTCAGAAGAGGGGGAGAGAGGGGGAGGAGAGAGAATGAGAACGAGAGAGAGGAGAGTGAGAGGAGAGTGAGAGAGAATGAGAGAGAGACTGAAAGAGGAAAAAAATGGGAGAGTAGAGGGGTGGCTGGCCAGGCTTGGTGATTAGTCTCTAATTTTGCATCATTTTCATCATATTCTAATATTTATTTCATGTAAAATTCTGCTAATAAAACCTTGCTTGCTTGATCCTAGGTCCATGGTGTGTAAATGAAGAAGAAGACCTAAATCACCATTTAATTGGTGATTAAAGACCTACCAAGTAGCTATTGACTTTAGAGTAAAGATTTTGTCAGTACAGGGCATCAAATCACGAATCCAAGACATCATGGCCTCAGAAGATAGATAGGACGGCACGCTGCTCGAAGCTAGGCGCGCGCCGCCCTGCTAGGGCCGCGAAAACGCGGCCTAGGCCGCGTTTCCGCGGCCTTTTGGGCGCGTGCGCCTGCGCTTTGGGCCACGTGCCGTCCACGTGGCCCCCTTTCCCCTGGTGCCTATAAATACCCCCCAGGGTCTTCAGTTAGAGGAGATCCAGAGTTAGAGCAAGTTGTGTAGTCTTATTTTTAGTTTGTAGTTATTATTGTTGTTCTTCTTCTAGTTTTAGTTTTAGCCATTAGAGTGAAAGAGAGAAAGTGTGTAAGTGTTGTATTTGAAGGGTGACAAGCTAATACAAGTACTACTTCTCTTCCTTCTTTCAATTTACTTGTACTTTCATTTGCTTTTAATTCCTTATAGTGTAACTCTTTTTACTCTTTACTTCTCTCCTTTGTAGTGTAACTTACCTTCTCTCTACTTCTTTTCTTTTTGTTGCTTCTTTCTTACCATGTCTAACTAACTCCACCATTGCATGGCTAACTAACTACTAACCCACTAATTTTTAACTTCTTGATTGATAACCCGAATGAGTCAATAGTGTCAAACAAGCCTTGTGCAAACGAGAGCTATGGCATCTTAAGATGAGGGTTCAAACTCTAACTTCCTACAAGTATTTACCTTCTTATGTTTCATACTTAAATTATTTTTTGATGATCTATGGGTGTTGTACTTTGCTTGTTGTTGTAAGTTAAACAATTTTCTTTTAACTTAGCCAATACCATTAGTGCACTCGTGTCTTCCCGTATTCTCGCCTTCTATTGGATCTTGATAAGAGAATGTCCGAGTTTTTGCCGTGTGAAGCTAAGTTTTGGATGAACTTTCACTCGATTTCCACGTGAATAGTTCCAATGCATAAGGGTTATGTTCGCCTATGATCCATCGTGAGGCTATCTTCCAAAAATTAGAAATTAGTGGGGGCACTTAGTAGAAAGTTAGCCATGCGCTTTTACAACTAATAAAAAATCCACTTTTACAAACCACCAAAATATTTTCCAACAATTCTTAAAAATAACTTGTTTTCACTTTTCAATTCTTTATTTGGAAATAAGAACTTTCTTTCTTCTTGAATTTTGAAGCCGCATCAAGCTTCCATCGCTCTCCCTCCTTGTGGATACGATCTGTATAGTTGCTTCGCTACTACGGAAGAATCGCAAAAGCAGTAACATCAACCCACACTTCCTTCTCTTATTTTAGTGCTTGCTTTTTACCGATCAAATTTTGGCGCCGTTGCCGGGAAGGAACGGCTTTGTAGTTCAAAACTAAAGACTGTTCTTTGTTTTTGTGTGTAGGAGAAGTACCAAGAAGCTCACTATCACGGGAAGTGAAAGAGGTGGCCAAGGACATTGCGCGAGGATTCATTTGCCCTCGGAAAAATTCGTGTAAAAGCGAGTTTTTCCGATTGAAGTACTAACAAACTCGTTTGTAGGATTGCTGAAAGCCGCTAAAAAAATTGCTTTCTAAATTTTTTAGTTTCCTTGGATGCTTTACCTTTATGCATGTATAATAAACTCAACAGAAATTCACTTGTTGCTTAATTGAAATTTGGATTAGACTTTTGCATTTAGGGCACGTGTCTATTTCAATTCATTTCAATTTCTGTTGAAGAGTGCTAGAGAAAAGGTACGTGTGCATTCATATAGAATAGGACCAACATTTTGAAGTGATTTATCGCTTTGAATGTTAACTTGTTGTGAATAAACTGCACACTTGCACAATTGATATTAAGGGCAAAACCCAAATAAACAAGATAAGGTGGGGATTTCATCACGCTTCTTTAGCCCAAAAACCATCTCCAAGTGCACTTACACTTTCCCAAGCCTTAACTAAAAATCAATAGACGTTGGCCTTAGGGACATCTCGGACTCACTAAGAGATTAACCGAGGTTGAAAATTGCAAGAACTATACTCCTGCAAAATCGGTGTCTAAGGAAAGTGGATTGAGAGGTAAAGCCTCGAAAGCTCCGTGGTTTGGCGTAATTAGGCCCGTGGCTCCGCCCGGATACCTCCCCCCGAGCTTTGCCCTTTCCTGACCGATTAGCTTGTAGTCGAGTTCCTGCAACAACCTTCCCCGGAGAATCGACCAGTTAGGAGTCGTCTAGGTCCAGGTACCTTAAACTAAGGCTTGTGGTTGTTTTTCTTTCTTTTGTTTGTTTTTTGTTCTTTTTCGATTGTTTGTTGTCTTCACGTTGTTTGTGGTGTGCTGCATGCAAGAGTGAGTGAGAGATCCGTCAACTTTCAGATTAATAAGAAACACTTCTCTACCCTTGCATCCAGAACTGGTGATGGCATAACTTCAGGATAGATTTTACCTGATCAGAACTTCACTTCCATCTTGCATAAATCTTTCTGAAGCAAACGACAATAATTTTGAGTTAAAGCCCCAATTCATTAACACACTTCCCAAATTTCATGGTTTAGAATCAGAGGACGCATACTTCTTTGTTAGGGAAGTTGAAGAAGTGTGCTTCATGATGCGTATATCCCAGCTAGGAGACGATGCCGTTAGGTTACGTTTCATCCCTTTTTCCCTAAAGTACCTAGCTAAGAAATGGTTGTACAGCTTGGCAGTAGATTTAGTCACGACCTGGGATGATTTCGTCAAGGCCTTCTTGAAGAAATTCTACCCAATTCACAAAACTGCCCTCATTAGGAAGAACATCATGAAGTTAGGTAAGAACCGAGCGAACCATTTTGGAGATACTTTGAGCGATTCAAAGATCTCCTAGCTCAGTGCCCTCATCATGGTGTGGAGAAATGGCGTCAGTGCCAGATTCTCTACGATGGCCTAGATTATTAGACGAAGACCCTGTTAGAAATGATGTGTCAGGGAGGGTTCTTGCAGAAGGATGAGAATCAGGGTTGGGATTTATTTGAGGATTTAGCGGAGAAAACCCTGCAATGGGAGCCAGCCTCGGAAAAACCTAGGAATTCACAATCTATAGCTTCAAGAGGAGGGCTCCTATCTCTAGAATCATCCATAACTGCTGAGGCTAAGATTGCTACCCTAATGAGAAGGATAGAGGTTCTGAAAACTAAAGAGCCTGCCAATGTCAACCAGATCAACCCACCACCAATTCACAATCCGGGTTGTTCGTACTGTCAGGCACCAAACCATGTCTTTGAAGAGTGCCCTGTTTTCCATGCCCAGCAAGTGCCACCGGAACACATAAACGCGGCTTACTCACGACCGCCTCACAATCCCTACTCCCAAACATACAATCCGGGTTGGAGGAATTACCCTAATTTCTCCTGGGCCCTAAACAATCCTCCCATGCCTAATTTCTCCAACAATTTTCACCATCCTACTCCTCCACCACCTTTTCCCAGTCAAGCCCCATCTTCCCCCTCCCAAAGCTCACCAATGGAAAAGAAAATCAGTAAACTGGAGGAGTGCATAAAGGCTTTCATAAAATCCCAAACTGCTTTTATGCAAAACCAGAGACAAACTCTGAACAATCATTCACAGGCTATATCGAGATTGGAAATGCAGATGAGCCAGTTAGCTAGCTCCCTAAGTGAAAGACCAAAAGGTACTTTGCCTAGTCAGCCGCTAGTTAACCCAAAAACCTCCAATCAAGCATATGAAATTCAGGATCCATCGATTAACCGGTGCAATACTGTTCACACACTATGATCTGGAAAGAAGGTAGACAACCAGGTCTACCAACAGAAAAGTCTAGTCCATCCTGATCCCACTCCACCCTCCACCTCTGCTAGTTCCTCCTAATCCGCTCCACAAACATCTGACGAGGACAAAGCTGCTGAACAAGTTCATAAGCCTGTAGCACCCTTTCCCAATAGGCTTAGGAACAACAATAAGAATATGCACATGGAGAAAATGCTAGAGATGTTCAACCGGGTCAAATTGAATGTGCCACTTCTTGACGCTATCCAACTAGTCCCGGCTTATGCCAAATTTCTTAAGGATATGTGTATGAAGAAGAGAAAGACAAATGTGCCCAAGAAAGTGTTCTTGGCAACCAATATAAGAGAAATTCTGTCTGGTCCCATTCCGGTGAAATACAAGGATCCCGGATGTCCCACCATTTCCTGCACCATAGGACAGACCGAAATCAGTGAGCACTTCTTGATCTGGGAGCAAGTATCAACTTGCAACCTCTCTCAGTATACCAGCAACTTGGGTTGGGCGAGCTAAGCCCAACTCAAGTCACCATTCAGCTAGCTGACCGATCTGTGAAGATCCCGAAGGGGAAATCACAGACGTCCTTATCCAGGTCGGGGATTTCATTTACCCTGTTGACTTCATTGTGCTTGAGACCCAACCTGTGTCCAATCTTAGGTCTCAAACTACCGTCATCTTAGGGCGCCCATTCCTTGCTATAGCCAATGCCATTATCAACTGTAGGAATGGGTCCATGTGATTGACTTTTGGAGACATGACAAAGGAAGTTAATGTCTTCAATCTTGGAAGACAACCTAGGGATGTCAATGATCAGACATTTGAGGTCAATTCTATTGAAAACTTGACCAGTGAGCATGAGGAAAGCATGGAGACAGAAATTGAGACAGAGTTTGATCTGGAGGCTGAGGATTTTAATCTAGACCAGATCGTAGATTCAGCAGTGGATTGGGCATCAAGCCCAAGTATACCTCATCATAGGATTGAAAACCCAGAGATTGCCTCCAATGAAGCAACACCTTCCCTAGAGCTAAAAGCCTTACCTGAACACCTCAAGTACGCCTACCTAGGCGGAAAGG
The DNA here is from genome assembly GCA_038442645.1 of Agave tequilana. Classification (NCBI taxonomy): domain Eukaryota; kingdom Viridiplantae; phylum Streptophyta; class Magnoliopsida; order Asparagales; family Asparagaceae; genus Agave; species Agave tequilana. The sequence goes on along the minus strand of JAVJIF010004797.1, from coordinate 80,971 downwards.
ACATCTTGCCAGTCATCATAGCATCCCACCTGACTGAGCAACAAGAGGACAGCTTAATGTCTATTCTGAAAAGACATAGGGAAGCCATTGGATGGACGATAAAGGACATCAAGGGAATAAGTCCAGCCATAGTGCAACATAGAATCCATTTAGTCGATGAAGCAACCCCTAGGAAGGACCCACAACGAAGGCTTAACCCTCTCATGCAAGAGGCAGTTAGGCTGAAATTCTGAAACTATTAGATAATGGGATCATTTATCCCATTTCTGATAGCCAATGGGTTAGCCCTGTTCATGCGGTCCCAAAGAAGGCTGGCTTTACGGTGGTAGAAAATGAGGAAAAAGAGTTGGTACAAACAAGACTGCCTACCAAGGTTCGTGTTTGTATCGACTACAGGAAGCTGAATGCAGCTACCCGTAAAGACCACTTCCCGCTACCCTTCATCAACCAAATGCTTGAGCATTTGGCTGGACATGAGTACTACTGCTTCCTAGATGGGTACTCGAGATACAATCAAATCCCCATTGCTGTAGAAGACCAGGAAAAGACGACGTTCACCTGCCCATTCGGAACCTTTGCTTATCGACGCATGCCTTTTGGATTGTGCAATGCTCCCGCAACGTTCCAACGGTGCATGCTTAGTTTGTTCTCTGACATGGTGGAACGTTTTTTTGAAATTTTCATGGATGATTTCTCCATCTACGGAGATTTATTTGATCAGTGTCTTCATCACCTAGAGTTAGTGCTACAAAGATGCATTGAGAAGAATCTAACTCTAAACTGGAAAAAATGTCACTCATGGTGAGACAGGGGATTGTCTTGGGCCATGAGATTTTGAGGAGAGGCATAGAAGTGGATAAGGCTAAGGTAGAAGTGATTGCTAAGCTTTCACCACCCAAAAGCATCAAGGATATTAGATCCTTTTTAGAGCATGCTGGGTTCTACCAATGGTTCATTAAGGACTTTAGCAAAATCGCGAGGCCCTTAGCCAACCTGCTCACTAAGGACGTGCCCTTCGATTTCAACGATGAATGTTTCAAGTCATAGGGGAAGCTTAAGCAAGAACTTATTTCTGCGCCTATTATTTCTGCTCCTAATTGGGCCCAGCCGTTTGAAATCATGTGTGATGCATCTGATTTTGCTATTGGCGCTGTTCTAGGACAGCGGATCGATAATAGGTAGCACGTGATTTACTATTCGAGTAGGACCTTGAATGACGCCCAACAGAATTATACAACGACTGAGAAGGAATTTTTGGCCGTTTTCTTTGCATTAGAAAAGTTCCGACCCTACTTGTTAGGTTCGAAGACGGTGATTTTTACGGATCACTCGGCCCTGAAATACCTCATGACTAAGAAGGAAGCAAAAGCCCGACTGATTCGGTGGATCCTTTTGCTTCAAGAATTTGACTTAGAAATCTGAGATAAACGAGGTATAGAAAATGTGGCACTGATCATCTCTCATGAATTCTGAATGCACCAACCATCCAAGCTCCGATCAACGAGGATTTCCCAGACGAGCACATCCTAACCATTCTTAAGGAACCCTGGTATGCCGACATTGTTAATTACCTGGCCATGGGACAGTACCCGCTGACTGGATAAAGCAAGACCAATACCGCTTCTTTGCCCAAGTACGGTACTTCTTCTAGGAAGAGCCGTATCTTTTAAGTATTGTCCCGACCAAATTATTAGACGATGCATACCAGAGGAGGAACAGAGGAGTGTGCTCAGCTTTTGCCATGACCTTGCATGCGGAGGACACTTCGGTCCTCGCAAGACTACAGAGATGGTTCTATAAAGTGGGTTCTACTGGCCCACTTTGTTCAAAGACTCATATCATTTTTGCAAGTCATGCGCAAATTGTCAGAAAATTGGAAATTTTTTAAGAAGAGACATGATGCCCTGAACCCGATCCTTGAAGTTGAAATTTTTGATGTTTGGGGTATCGATTTCATGGGGCCATTCCCTAATTCCTTCGGCAACCAGTTCATTTTGGTTGCTGTAGATTATGTCTCTAAGTGGGTAGAAGCTGTGCCAACTAAAATGAATGACAACAAAGTGGTTGACAAATTTCTCAAAGAGAACATCTTCTCCCGATTTGGCACCTCTAGAGCGATAATTAGTGATAATGGATCGCATTTCTACAACAGAGTTTTTGAAGCTCTGATGCGAAAATATTTCATCAATCATAAGTTATCTACTCCGTATCATCCCCAGACAAATGGGCAGGTCAAAGTCACCAACCGACAGATCAAGCTCATTCTGGAAAAGACTGTCGGACAAAACTGAAAGGATTAGTCGGTTAAACTTAATAATGCATTGTGGGCTTACCACACTGCTTTTAAGACAGTTTTGGGGATGTCTCCTTATAGAATCGTGTTTGGCAAAGCCTGTCATCTGCCAGTAGAGTTAGAACACAGGGCCCTCTGGGCCATTAAGCAGCTCAATTTTGATTTGAGTAAGGCCGGTGAGCTAAGGAGACTGCAGATTTCAGAATTAGAGGAGATACGGAATGAAGCCTATGAGAATGCTCGGATCACCAAAAGTAGAACAAAATTTTTTCATGACAGATCATAACCCGAAAAAACTTTGCCCCGGGAGATAAGGTTCTGCTGTATAACTCTAGGCTTCATATTTTCGCGGGGAAGCTGAAAACTCATTGGTTGGGACCATTCATTGTGCGCACTGTTTTCTCACATGGTGCTTTGCTTATTGTAGACCCTAAAACCAACACGGAATTCAAAGTGAATGGGTAAAGACTGAAGCCCTTCTTGACCACTGAGCCAATGACTCTGGATGATAGTGTGCTGACTCTTTTTGCCCAGTCATACACCTAACCACAACAAATAAAAAAAATTGTTTATATGATTACCCCTTCTACATTCTTTTTAACATTTTTTTAGCCTATTCGCACTTGGCCGGCCCGAGTCCACGAAGACGTGACATCATTTCTTCCCCCTATTTATTGCATTTGCATTTCCATATGCATTCATTGAGGACAATGCATTAGATAGGTGTGGGGGGGGTGCTAATATTTTTTCTTTTTCCTTTTATTCTTTCTTTTTCTTTCAAAAAAAAATCTCCAGATTGAAAAGAAATTTCATACTCTTTATAAAAATACCAAAAGATTGTAGGAATACGGGAACCTTATTAATGAATCTTTATTTTTGTCTAAATAACAAGAAAGATTGGTTTGAGTAAAAAGTTAGAAGGGATAAGGAAAATAACTCATACCGTTTATTTAGCCTTAGTAGAATATGCATAACCCACACACATGCTTGGGATTTAGAAACACAACTCTGAAAGAAAAAAAAAGCTGAATAATTGTGCCTCAAGAAGCATGATTACTCATGCAAAAAAAAAATCTATATACAATAATGAATAAATAAATCTTGATTTCGTGGTCTACTCCACTTGCATATTTGACCTGAAGGGTATTTTTCCACCTAGTGCCCTAAGACCATCTGGTTTGGGACTCATCGGTTTGATATGTGTTACATAACTGAAGTAGAAAGCCTAATGGAACCAAGAATAATAAGTAAATATTAATAAAATTAAATGATATTCAAAGTTGAGTTGAAAAATCCCAAGCACATCACACTTACACATCATGCATATCTATCTAAAGCAAAATAAAAGAATGAGTTAGAAGTACAAAATCCTTTCTAAATTTAAAAAAAACCATAGTTTCTTCTTTTATGAAGGCTAAAGTATAAGAGGACTTATGGGGGTTAAACCTAATTCTTACATCAATCAGTCATTTTTTACTTAAATGATTGAAAGTTCTTTTTTATGAAAATAAAAAATTCTTTCTAACAACTAACTTCTTTTCTTTACTTACTAGATTTTGTGGGTGCAATCCGCTGAAAATCCTCAGGAGACAACACTCCTCCTCTAGGGGAAACCTAGATGTTTAAAGGCTTGTTACACATGCTAAGTGCAATCGCGTCACCTGCGAAAGTGGTATAATAATTTTCTTATTTTTGTTTTGCTCGGGACGAGCAAAAAGATAAGTGTGGGGGGGGTGTGATTAGTCTCTAATTTTTCATCATTTTCATCATATTCCCATATTTATTTCATGTAAAATTCTGCTAATAAAACCTTACTTGCTTGATCCAAGGTCCATGGTGTGCAAATGAAGAAGAAGAACTAAATCACCATTTAATTGGTGATTAAAGACCTACCAAATAGCCATTGACTTTAGAATAAATATTTTGTCAGTACAGGGCATCAAATTACGAATCCAAGACATCATGGCGTCAGAAGACAAATGGGACGGCGCGCTGCTCGAAGCCGGCGCGCGCTGCCCTGGCAGGGCCGCGAAAACGCGGCCCAGGCCGCGGACGCGTTTCCGCGGCCCTTTGGGCGCGCTTGCGCTTGCGCTTTGGGCCACGTGCCATCCACGTGGCCCCCTTTCCCCTGGTGCCTATAAATACCCCCCAGGGGTCTTCAGTTAGAGGAAATCCAGAGATAGAGCAAGTTGTGTAGTCTTATTTTTAGTTTGTAGTTGTTGTTGTTCTTCTAGTTTTAGTTTTAGCCATTAGAGTGAAAGAAAGAGAGTGTGTAAGTGTTGTATTTGAAGGGTGACAAGCTAATACAAGTACTACTTCTCTTCTTCTTTCAATTTACTTGTGCTTTCATTTGCTTTTAATTCCTTGTTGTAGTGTAACTCTTTTTACTCTTTACTTCTCTCCTTTGTAGTGTAACTTACCTTCTCTCTACTTCTTTTCTTTTTGTTGCTTCTTTCTTATCTTGTCTAACTAACTCCACCATTGCATGGCTAACTAACACTAACCCACTAATTTCTAACTTCTTGATTGATAACCCGAATGAGTCAATAGTGTCAAACAAGCCTTGTGCAAACGAGAGCTATGGCATCTTAAGACGAGGGTTCTAACTCTAACTTCCTACGAGTATTTACCTTCTTATATTTCATACTTAAATTGTGTTTTTTGATGATCTATGGGTGTTGTACTTTGCTTGTTGTTGTAAGTTAGAGAATTTTCTTTTAACTTAGCCAATACCATTAGTGCACTCGTGTCTTCCCGTATTCTCGCCTTCTATTGGATCTTGATAAGGGAATGTCTGAGTTTTTGCCGTGTGAAGCTAAGTTTTAGGATGAACTTTCACTCGATTTCCACGTGAATAGTTCCAATGCATAAGGGTTATGTTCGCCTATGATCCATCGTGAGGCTATCTTCCAAAAATTAGAAATTAGTGGGAGCACTTAGTAGAAAGTTAGTCATGCGCTTTTACAACTAAGAAAAAATCCACTTTTACAAACCACCAAAATATTTCCAACAATTCTTAAAAACAACTTGTTTTCACTTTTCAATTCTTATTTGGAAACAAGAACTTTCTTTCTTCTTGAACTTTGAAGCCGCATCAAGCTTCCATCGCTCTCCCTCCTTGTGGATATGACCCGTATAGCCGCTTCGCTACTACGGAAGAATCGCAAAAGCATTAACATCAACCCACATTTCCTTCTCTTATTTTAGTGCTTGCTTTTTGCCGATCACTTGGCTAGCCAGCGATCACCTGCGGTGGCGCTGGCCGTCGACGGTCACAACCAGAGAAAGAGAAAAGGAGTAGGAGAGGAAGAATGGGCAAAGAAGAACAAAGAAGAAGAAGAAAAAGTAAAGGAGAGAAAAAGAAGAAGAAGAAGAATAATAAGAAGAAAAAGAAGAAGGAAAGGGGAAGGCGGCGGTTGCTGGAACCCACGACGGCGGATCTGAGGAGAGAAGGAGAAAGAAGAAGAAGAAGAAGAGGAGGAGAAGGAGAAGAAGAAGAGGAGAAGGAGAAGAAGAAAAAATGAAAAAGTAAAAGAAAAAGAAAAAGAGGGAGAAAGAGGAGAGGAGGGCTCGTAGGAGTTGGCGCGATGGCGCGACGGTTGGGCGGTGGTGCTCTGGGCTGGGCGTCGCCAGGGAGAAGGAGGAGAGAGGGAGAGAAGAAGGAGAGGAGGAAAAAAAAAGAAAAAAGGAAAAGAAAAAAGAAAGAGAAAGAGAAAGAGAAAGTAGTGATGGATGGGGGTAATAGGGACTGGCTCCATGTGCACGCGTGGGTTTGGGGGAAAAAAGAGGAAAAAAAGAAAAGAAAGAAAGAAGGAAAAGATTCCAAAATAAATAATATTATTATATTATCGAGAATTACCGACTTTTTCAGAAAAATCCCCAAAATACCCGAAGGTAGAAAACATCACTCTGAAGAATAATAAGAAATCAATTTTTAAAAATAAAATCCTATTTTCAAATTAAATGTCTTAGAATCAACCGATGATACCAGCCGACACCAAATCCGATCAAGTTTTGGTAAATTTAGAAAAATCTAAAAAAATACATTAAAGTAGAAATTGTGTTTCTAAGAAATAATGTGAAAGCAAATTTAAAAATTCAACTCCTTTTGTAAATTAAAAATCCTACAATCGGTCGGCGATACTGATCGATATCGATTTTGAAATTTAATTAAGAAAAGTTTCAGAAAATTATAAAAAATCTAAAATATTTGAAAATAATTTTTGAAACTAAAACTGATCAAATCTGACTATCAAAAAGACCAAATCGAGCAATACACTAGGATCGGGTCCTCGGTTCAGACTAAGGCTCACTCCGAGTCCACGAATCTAGATCCAGTGCAAAACAATCATATAAATAATCATAAAAAATAAATACAGAAAGTAAATAAAAAATATGATAGAAAAAATCTGAATATGTATCTAAGTACGTATTCTGGGAACGAGATGTTACATTCCTTCCACCTTACAAAATTTCATCCTCGAAATTTCAATAAGGGGAAAATGAACACATGAAAGATAGGGACGAGGATTATACCATTTAAGATATGAATAACTATAGGTGATTCTCCCAATCGACTGAACAAAAATCGCGGGACCAGATTCCTTCTGTACTTCCTGCAGTATATAATTTCGGACGGTGCCATATCATTACTAATCTGACATCTGCTAAGAAGAATATTCTCAGAACTTCTGTAAACTGACCTACTTTGAATAAATATGAAATGTGCTGACTTTGGTACTGGTCAAACTTCCACTGCTCGAATTCTGCTAGAATCGATGGTGATTACTTCTTTCGAATATCATGGTTCAAGAATGTGGTATTTTCCTGTTCAGAACCCATACTCACTCTATTGGCCGTGAAGTTATTCCTGACGAAGAGCCTGTAATAAGATTACTAGATGTTCGACCTGTTTCTGCCACTTTGAAAGAAGACCATAATATTGTATATAGAAAAAACCCGATAGAACTGTTCATGGATATATAAAATGAAGAATAATTGATAATAATGAGTTTTGAATGCTGGACGTCAAATACTCTGAAAAGCACAAATAAAATTTATAGTAACGGTCCTCTAGATGATAACCCAACTGTAGATTGAATATCTAGAAAATACCCAAGTCCTGCAAGGTTGGCCGAAAGATCGTCAATAAAGATTAGATGCAGCGAGAAAACCCAATTCACCAAGTCCGTGCAATACGTTAAGAGGGAGAGATCTGGGGAACGAAACGAGGTGCTAAACTCTGACAGAACTAGCCACAAGTGAAGCCAGGCCCAAGTGAGGTCATTGCGTAATACAGCGCCAGGCGCTTAGCAAGGCTCGCACTTGGAGGAGCTCATGCGATAAAGTCATCATGTAACACAACGCTAAATGCTAAGCGCCAAAGTGTAGCCAAGCCTACGCCTGGTTGATCTCGCATGGCTAGATCACGACTCTCACTTGCTGAGGCTAGTGGAGTCCGTGGCTCATCAAATTCATGAAGGCTGCTAAGTATTATGGCTCTGAACTCAGTGAAAGTCGATAGAAGAGATCATGATCGCTACTGAAATACTATAGAAAATACCACAGCTCCACCTGACAGAAGTTCTGAATCTAAAAAATCATTCATACCGATACTCCTCGCGTAGTGATACAGTCATCTGACTAAATAAGTGATGACTACATAACTTCCTGTACTGATCCCCGTGATGCGTCTATACATAGAATGCGAAGCTAAAAAACTATCTGATATAAGATAATATGATGCACTAGAATCAAAGAATACCAGAATAGGGGGAGAGGACACTGCATCTGTCCTACCGCTGCCACACTAGTCTACCTATATCTTAAGTTGGTATAAAAACTACAAAAATCAAATAGTGAAAAATGGAAGGGAATCAGGAATCGAAGGAAGAACGATCAAGAAGAAATAAATAACCCTGCACTTGTAGTTGGATTGTATAACCAGGACTCATGTATTCCAGTTGCAAACTTTTTTACTATTAATTTACCATCTAGACACTACTAAAGATGAGAGAGCCTAAGCTTTGATACCATCCTGTAACGCTCCAATCCCTCGGATACGGAGACGATACTGTGACGTATATACGTAGGTCAAAAATACCCTCATATATAGACGCTAAGCATCAGTATAGATAAGAATCAGAGTACAAAAGTATGTGGTGTGATTGAGTTTTTACCTACACACAGGAATACAGAATTTCAGAACCTTATAACAGTAGTGCAAGGTGCTCAATTCTACCACTATAGCAAGTGACTATGCGGGTCGTGATCCACAAGGAGGTACTAGCGATGGAAATTTTTTAGTAAGTTCTTTTTTAAGTTACAATTATGGTTAAAAATCTTCATTACTTCTTGAAAAGAAAAAGAAAAATAAGTTATAATTAAGTTAAGAAGAAAGTGGTAGATTGAGAAGGGTGGGAAAATAGACAATGGATTTGTACAATGAAATTAAAAAGAGTGATAAAATAGTTGGGAGATTGTGGTGATCTAAACTAAAGAATTAAAAGAAAGAAAACTAAAAGAAATACTTACCTCCTCTATCCAAATACTTACCTTGAATCTATGGCGACGATGTTACCTTGAAGTAGATGCAATCAGCGCATAGCCCATAAGAGTTGATTCCGTCTCTTCCACATTACATCATCAAGACGATACAAGTATGAATGATACAGAAAGAGACTAAGATCCATCGTCATAAGCTATCGATAGCTCTCGCAAAGGCAAGGCTCTTTCGAGGCTATAAGACTCACTTGGATAGCAATTGGTACCAAAAGAGAAGAAGTAGAAAAGAAGAAAAAGAATACAAAAAACAAAGAAGAATATAAAAATATAACTATAGATTCAATGTTATAACAATAAGAGAAAAGAAGAACAACTTACACCTTGTCACTCTCATTTTCCTATGAAACTTTGATCTCCTCTGAATTACATAAATAAAACTGAAAATTACATAAAAAAGAAATAAAAAACTTACATTAAGAAGAATAAAAACTGGCCTAAAATCTATCTCTGCATGGTCGCCTCCCTTTGGTCTCTGAAAAACCCAGTATTTATAGGCAAAACCCAATAGGGCGGAGTGTACGAAGATAGGGGGAGCAAATGCTCCCCCAACTTCTCTAACAAAGCCGCGAAAACGCGGCTTTGGCCGCGTTTCCGCGGCCTGGGTGTGGCCAGGTGGCCACACCGGGGGGGGGGGTACAGCTCCTTACTCAGTGATTTTCCTTTATCTGGTTCTGGATTACCGTTTCAGCTCCTGGATTTGACGAAACTGCCTTTGATCGTTGGCTTTAACTAATTGATTTTCGAAGATTTGTTTTAACCAGTTTTCAACTTCTCTGATTTACCATGATCTGCACTGAATTTTTGATTTCGAATTAATTCTGAATTAAATCAGAATTTTGATGGACTTTTGAGCTTGTTTCTCTTTCCTTTCCTTTAGCAATGGGCCTGCATATAAATTAGACAATAATTAAGATTAAAAACAGAGTTTATTATATAATAAGTATGAGAATGTGACAATGAATGTGCAATATCAGTGACCGATTACACCCCATACCTATCTTTGCTCATCCTTGAGCAAAACAATAAAACTAAACCAAAAATTATTAGACCACTTTCGCAAGTCACGCGATTACACTGAGCATGTGCAACACGCCGTTAAACCTCTAGGTTTCCCCTAGAGGACGAGTTTTATCTCGTGAGGGTTTTCAGTGGATTACATCCGCAAAATCTATAAAGAAAGAGAAAACAGAGAGTTAGTATTTTCAAAAAGTATTGTGAAAGAGAAAAAATATTAAAGTATTATTGTAAGAATTAAGTAATCTATAAGTTATAGGAAAACCAAACTTTTCATTCCTAAACTTAATCTCTATTCAAAAACATGTCATCAATCAAAGTAAGGAGTCAAATTGTATTTCTCATATAGTCTATTACTTTAGCTTAAGTCATATACACTTTCGTGACCGTGAAGTTTTGACTAAGAGTTCTTTAATTTTAACTCTTATGCCTTATTTATTTATTTATTTGGTGGTTTTATTCCTTAATTTCATTAGGCTTTCTAATCTGCCCATGTAATGAGCCTTTAGTCGGTGACACCCAAATCGAACAGTCTTAGGGTACCGGTGAGAAAACAACCCTAAGGACTTAAGCACTCGAGCAAACTAGACCACAAAACTAAGGATTTTTTATAAATTGTACTCCTTTTAGGCGTGAATACTTATACTTCATGAGGCACAAATACCCAGCTTAATCAAAGGATATATATATATATATATTCTCAAACTTATCTAATCATCTTTCGCATAAATACCAAGGCTTGCTTAGGCCAAAGCACCTAGCTAATCAATAATTAGATTTGTTTATTTTTCATAGATATATATTTTTTCTTTTTTCTTTTTAAGACATAAGAATCTTTGTTTTTGAACCCTAAGTGAGTAAGTGTATAAAGTATGTATATTTTATCAAGGTAAAGATCAAGACTAAATTACTTTCACAAATTTTCTTCCTAACTTTAGAAATCAAACAAATAATTATTTTGATTAAGTATAGGAAATCCTAAATATGATTCTCCTATTCCTTAAAATTGACTTACTTTCTTACAAAAAATATGTCAAAATATTGTTTCTATTTTTAAAAAGTTTTTAAACGTAAAGAAAATGTTAATAATAAATTTTTTTTAATAACAAAAAGAAAACCTAAGCTATGTTAGAACCCTCCCCACACCTATCTCATTCATTGCCCTCAATGTATGAATTAATGCATAGATGTATGAAAAAGAAGAAAGGGAAGAAAAATATTACCTTAAGGTGGTGGTTCCGGTGGTGATCTCATTGGTCCACGAAATACGACCCAATCTAATTTGCGTAGAGTACGGAGGATCCCACTAGAAACCTAATCCACTAAAATGATGTATATATGAATGATTTTTATTAAGAATTTTACCCCATCTAATTTCCAAATTTTCAAACTAATTTCAGAGTCATTATTATCAACATCTCTATCCCAAAATAGAGTATGAAAAAATGGAATGATTGATCTAGAACCAGGAAGGGCATGAACTACAATCGACTTAGGAAAATGACTGAAGTCAAGTAAAGGTTCAGGAGTAAAAATTTGTTCAGGAAGCGGGTCCAAATCAAGAAGTTGAAACTCAACTCCACATTCATTTCCCCACAATGGAATGTGACTTTCTAAGATTGGTGATTCAAGTTCAAGAATGATAGGTATGGGAATCAAAACAGACTCTAAAATATTGCTCAAATCATGGAGCAGAACATGAGTCAATATTGATTCAGAAATTTGAACTAGATCACAAATTTGAGACTCAAGGTCACTATCCTCATTGAGTTCAATTTTGTAAAAATGAGAACTTGCCAATTTGTCAATAGGACTTTCAAAAGTATGAAATGAAAGTACACCTAGAGGGGGGGGTGAATAGGTGTAAGGCTAATTTAATGACAAACGATGCAATTAAAACTATTTATGCAAACTAAAACTATTAAGCTAAACACATAAGGTATAGCCAAAGAGTGTGGCCAAAATCCTGGTGAAGGGCTCTGCACTATCTCCTCTAAATTTCTCTAAATAAGAGTTGAGGTGCTATGTAAAGCTCTCTTGGTTCAACACAAGTGAGGCACACAAAAATACCAAGCATATAAGTATGATTTGAACAATATGAAATAATGCAAAGCACAATATAAGAGAAAGAGTTAGAGATAGTGGATTAATCGCAAACAACAAGATATGTTTTGAAGTTTGAGCCGCTACTCTACGTCCCTGCCTTCACACAGAAGGATTTTCACTATATCGTCCACACAAGACTTCCCACACAGGGAACCTCCGCTGAGGATTTGTAATACAATCTAGGAGTACACAACTCCTCTCTCCAACAAACACAACCTCTTCATAAGAGACAAGGCACAACAACAATCACCTCTACACTTAGAGGGATGGGCACTTAGCCAAACAACAATCAACCTCTCAATAGAGGATAAAGCTCAAAGCCAACTCTTCAACCACAATCACCTCTACACTTAGAGGGATACTAACATAACTCAAACACTCCTCCACAATCACCTCTCACTAGAGGGATAAGGCTCAAAGCCAACACTCCAACAATCACCTCTACACTTAGAGGATACCAACATAACCAAACTCAACCTCCACAATCACCTCTACACAAGAGAGATACCAATAAATACAAGGAAGGTTACAACTCTGGTGGTCTCAACAACCACAAACCAATTTTCTCACAAAATAAAGATCCTAATAGATAGAATAGATAGATAGCTTAAGTGTGAGAATATAAAGAGTTTGAAAAACAAATCACAAAGAAAAACTTTTAGGAAAACTTCTAGATGGCTACAAAAATGAAGAACAAAAACCAATTCCTACAGACTATATTTTTCTTGATTTTTCTAACCCTTTAAAACAAATAAAGATAGATCTTTATAACCCAAAAACTCATTGAAAACTTGTTGCTAAAACACAGAGAAAGATAGAAAATTTTGCTCTTGAAATTCTTCATGAAATCAGCTAAGGAGGGGGTTATTTATAACCCTTCAAAAAATCTGCCCGTTAGCAGTCTGAAAAGGGCAGAATTGCCCTTCTGGTCGACCGACCAACAGTCATTTTTATGACTGTTGTGCCTCCGGTCGACCGCCCGATCGACGGGACTGGATACAGAGAGCAGCAGCTCTCTGCCGGTCGACCGCCCGATCGACCGGGGTCATTTCCAGAGTGCAGAACTCTCTGGCGGTCGACTAGCCCACCAGCCACTACTGCCGTGCACATTTGTGCACATCGGTCGACCGGCCCGGTCGACCGGCAGAAGGCTAGGTTCAACTGTTATAGGGATTAAAAACTTGGTAATTTTACCTTCAATTAAATCCCATAAAATTACATAAATTCCACAAAATTAAGTTCTTATTAGATCTTTGAAATACAAATATGTGTGACTAAAATTCAACACATATTATAAACAATTTAAACCATTTTCATGATATTAAAATTTGGCTTAAAACAAAAAGTGGTATTTTCTAAACTTTGGATTTTTGAAATGGAAAACCTTTTTCTCTAAAAACTCATGTAAATACAAAAATAGGATATTGAAACAATTTTAAAGCATATTGTATATGGATAAAATCCAATATACATATAAAGACATGTATCTATGTTTTGACAAGAAATCCAAAATCGGTTAAACTGGAAAATCAAAACCAATAAACTTAAACTTTTGTGTGTATGTGAACTTTAGCATATCAACACTATCTAATCTTTATAATGATTTAAACATACTAAATACAAACCGAGGTCTTCTTATAGAACTCCTTCTCCAAGTAGACTCGATCCAAAAGCAATCCAACGAGCTTGACTCTAACGAGTGCTAGATGTGATCTTGACGCCCGAGCTCTTGAATCAACACGTGATAGCTCCAAAACACCTTTGTTGAAGCTAAACACCTACTCATATCTTGATCAAATAACTAGAACTAAATATCACAAGATTATTAGTAAACTATAACTACAAAAGTTAATCATCATCAAAACTAGAGTGATGGCTTCTGGGCCAACATGAAATTGGTCAAGTTCAATATGATGATCATAAAAGATTGGTGATTCAATTTTTCAATGGACAGACAGAGGATCCAATTTGGACTCTGGAGAAAGATTGAAATCAGGTGAAGACACCATAGTCATTATTGAATCAGAAAGTAGAATTGAATTATCAAGTTGAGGTTCAGGATCATATTCATTCTCAAGTTCAATTTCAGGAAAGGAATAACTTGCCAAAATTTCAATGTGCTTTTCAAAATTTGAAGTTTGGGCAAGTTCAAATGGGTGGCTGAAATGGAATCTTGTTTTCCAAAGCAACATGATTCTTTTTCCACATGATTTTTTGATTGAGTTTTTACCTGCACACAAGAATACAGAACTTTAAAACCTTATAACAGTAGTGCAAGGTGCTCAACTCTACCGTTATAGCAAGTCGTTATGCAGGTCGTGATCCACAAGGAGGGACTAGCGATGGAAGCTTATTTAGTAAGTTCTCTTTTAAGTTACAATTAATGGTTAAAGATCTTCTTTTACTTCTTGAAAAGAAAAAGAAAAATAAGTTATAATCAAGTTAAGAAAAAAGTGGTATATTGAGAAGGATCAGAAATGGAAAATGGATTTGCACCACGAAATTAAAAAGAGTGATAAAATAGTTCGGAGATTGTGGTGATCTAAACTAAAGAATTAAAAGAAAGAAAACTTAAAGAAATACTTACCTCCTCTGGCCAAATACTTACCTTGAATCTGTGGCGACGATGTTACCTTGAAGTGAATGCAATCAGCGCATAGCCATATGAGTTGATTCCCGTCTCTTTCACGTTACATCATCAAAATGATACAAATATGAAATGATACAGATTGAGACTAAGATCCATCGTCATGAGCCATCGGTGGCACTCACAAAGGCAAGGCTCTTTCGATGCTATAAGACTCACTTGGATAGCAATTGGTACCAAAGGAGGAGAAGTAGAAAAAAAGAAGAAGAATACAAAAAATAAAGAAGAACATAAAAATGTAACTATAGATTCAATATTGTAACAATAAGAGAAAAGAAGAACAACTTACACCGGTGTCACTCTCAGCACAAGCTTCACTCTTATTCTCATATGAAACTCTGATCTCCTCTGAATTACATAAATAAAACTAAAAATTATGTAAAAAAATAAAAACCTATACTAAAAAGAATGAAAAACTGGCCTAAAATCTATCTCTGCATGCTCGCTCCCTTTGGTTTCTAAAAAACTAGTATTTATAGGCAAAACTAAACGGGGAGGAGCATACGAAAATAATGGGCAAACACTCCCCCAACTTCTCTAACAAAGCCGCGGAAACGCGACTTTGGCCACGTTTTCGTGGCCTGGGTGTGGCCAGGTGGCTACACCCCGGGGAGTACAGCTCCTCACACAGTGATTTTCTTTTATCTGGTTTTGGATTTCCCGTTTCAGCTCCTAGATTTGACGAAACTGTCTTTGATCGTTGGCTTTAATCAATTGATTTTGGAAGATTTATTTAATCGATTTTCAACTTCTCTGACTTGCCATGATCTGCCCTGATTTTCTGATTTTGAATTAATTTGAATTAAATCAGAATTTTGATGGGCTTTGGGCTCGTTTCTCTTTCCTTTCCTTTAGCAATGGGCCTGCATATAAATTAGACTATAATTAAGATTAAAAGCAGAGTTTATTATATAATAAGTATGAGAATGTGACAATGAATCTGCAATATCAGCGACCGATCATGGTGCATTATACATTCCAATATAAGAGGATAATTACAAAGTTATCACATGATGTGACACAATATTACAAGAATATTATATCACCGATAGGCATAATTGAGAGAATATAAAGAAATATATAATTATGAATAGTACAAAAGATGCTCATGAGTTACAAAAGGAAAACTCGAGAGACGATCATGGGGGCCTGGAAGAAAAGGGTTCTGGACGGTCAACTGCTGATCCATGACACTACCGCTGCGCAGAGGAGTCCATCACAGTCCAAACTTCAAGATCTGAACATGCAGGTTTAGGGGAGTCAAAAACTCTCAAAGTGATGTGGGTAATGCCAAGTGGCGTCCAGGGACAAGCACATGTATATCAATAAATCTGAATCAAAAAGGCATGTATTGAAAACTGTGTCTTGAGTACAGGTATACAGGAGCGGGCAATGAGGCAGCAAGAGAAGTAATGTAGCAAAACTAGTTATATAAGCTAAAATTATCGATTCGTGAAGTTAGATCATCGAAAGAATAATCCAAATAAGGAAACCTTTATTTATATACCATATTCCTCACATCACCATATCCTGAGTTCATGTAACCTAAGTTGTCTCCTAAACTAAGAAAATAACATAAAAACTAATAAAATCGATAAAACTGATAATATTGAATATAAGCAAAACCAGCTATACAAGCTCAGTTTACGGCTTCATGAGACAAATACGTTGAAAGAATAATCCAAATAAGAAAACTCTTATCTATATACCTTATGCCCCATGTTACCGTAATCCGAGTGTATACAACCTGAATTGCAAAATTGCACGATGAATTATTGATTAGCACTTTATATTATTACTCGTCCTACCAATATATCTTGGTTTGTCCCCTAGAGTCCCAACACACATGCATCTATATATGAGTAAGCTGAGGTTGTTATTGGAAACTGATGATGGGACCAACAAAATATGTTTACAGTGGGTCCCGTACATGCCTAGGATCATGACCCAGGGTGTTCTGTTGATGGTATATGAAACTAGCCACAAGGCCACAAGAAGTGGGTCTTATATTATGCCCATTCAAGAATGTAGCAGGAGGAGAGAGCCAACGCTCCCCTCAGACAACTGGAGGCCCTCTGGTAGATCCGGAAGTTTTAGTTACATAATATAACTAATACCACTATAAACAATTCACCACTTGAAGTCCATCAGTTCCCCCTTACCCAATGTAGGTTGACCTTTTATAGTTGATTATTATGTAATTATCATATTACGAGAATAGTAAGAGCAGGACAGGTGTTACAGGGGAAACATGAGTATATAAATACTAGAAATACATGTCACTGTATATATATACTATAGGATAGCAGGATAGGATTCCCGAAATATAATAATCACAAGTCAAGTGGTAGTATATCAGGTGGTAGGTGATAAGTGATATCATACAGGTGTCAGGTGATAGCATGCAGGGGTCAGGGTGTTGAGTAATAACATGTCAGGTGGTAAACTCAATAGATATCACAATACAGGAAAACAGTACCAATACAGGGGATCAGTATGAATACAAGAAAATATACTGATTTAAGGGATCAGTATGAATACAAAAAAATAATACGGTTTAAAAAAATAATATAAGTACAAGTTTCAAGCTCTTCAAAACTATCAAGGAGAATAAGAGTTAAATCATCAAGCAGGCAAGTGAGCAAGCAAGCAAGCGAAATATCCAAGCGAAGCAAAACAGTACTGGGGATAAGATCAGCGAGCATAGTTTAATCACTAAAGAGCCAGGTAGAGTCAGGAACGACTCGGATT
The DNA here is from genome assembly GCA_038442645.1 of Agave tequilana. Classification (NCBI taxonomy): domain Eukaryota; kingdom Viridiplantae; phylum Streptophyta; class Magnoliopsida; order Asparagales; family Asparagaceae; genus Agave; species Agave tequilana. The sequence continues at coordinate 63,596 of JAVJIF010004797.1, read as the reverse complement.
AAGATACGACTCTAAAATCCATCAGAGTTCCGCCTGGGCGTGTTTAATGGTAAAATGCTGAGTGATCGGGGCGAAACCAGCACTTGAAATTGCATGTTTTATGAAATCAATATAAAAGCTTATGTGTGCTAATATTCCCTCGATACTTCCGTTATAGCATTGGCTCAACGGGTCGAATCCACAGGGACGAGAGGAGATAGAAGCATTAACAGTTTATTTTCACGTGTTATGTTAACAAGTTCTTCTTTGTTAAAGAATGATAAAAAGAAAAAGAAAATAAATTCAAAAGTGATAGGTAGAGGAGAGGGTGAAATGGTGATGTGAAAACAAAAGAGAAATGGTTTTGAAAATAAAAGAAGATGAACTAAGAAGTTGGTGAAAACAATGAAGAAAATGATAAAAGGATTTTGGAAATTGTTTTTTAAACAAAGTAACAAGAAAAAAAAGAACTATAAAAGAAAACTGATTGCTACTAAATACTAATTGCTCCACTAACTATGCTAACCTCTTAGTGATAGTTGTCTCACATGGATCCTGACCATCACTAGTCCTTGGTTTCAAGAGATGATACAAAGCATGGCACATAAGATTGCTCTTCCACATTCAAACAACACATCCATACCATACAACAAGTTGCAAGTTACTATTAAATCATCAAAACTGGTTAGAAGTGAGCATAAAATAAAGAAGACTTTGCAAGTTAGCAAGTTAGTGGGTTAGATGTTGAAATGTTAGAATCCATCATCATGAGCCATCAATGGCTCTTGCAAGAGCAAGGCCTTGTGGAGGCTACTAGATTCATGTGGATTATCAAGTAAGTGGTTAGATGGTTAATGGTTAGTAGTTAGATTGTCATGAAAAGAAAAATTAGCTAAGCATCATGTAGAAGATGGAGAAGATTACAATAGAGAAAAAGGGAGACACTTTTACATAGATTGTCACCATCTATTACATCAATCTCTCTCTTTCTCTCTCTTTCTCTCTCTGCCCTAATATATGAATCTAAAAGAAAATAAAAATACAAAAAAAAGAAGAAGAACACCTACACTATACTACACTAAAAGAGAGAAAACCTATCCTATTTTCCCATCTGCTTGCGTTTCGGCCAAACCCTGCAATATTTATATGCAAAAGGAGGTTCCAGAAGACGAGAAGAGGTCACGCGTCGAAAATCGACACGTGGGCCCACCATAGGGCCGTGGAAACACAGCCATAGCCGTGTTTTTACAGCAATACCAGGGATCTAGATCCCTGGTTTTGGTGCGTGGGTTCGTTACGCTTTGGGGACCATCCAGATGCGCCCAGATTTGGTTATTTTTTTCCAGATTCTCGTCTGACGTGCGCAAGGGTCTAGGTTCAATGTATCTTCTAGAAGCTTCCTTGCTTGGCCTCTAAGAAATGTGGATTTAATTACCTGAAAATGAGTTTAATTAAGTTCTTATTACCCTTTTGCCCTAGACTCTTGATTTATCTGCAAATTAGACCAAAACATAATTAGAAATGATATATTATTCATAAATCGGTAGGAAAATGCGATATAATAATGCAGAACTGTAGACTAATCACACCTCCACACTTATCTTTTGCTTGTCCCAAGCAAAATAAGAAAAGAAAAACTATACTACAAATATTATTACACCACTTTCGCAGGTGACGCGATTGTACTGAGTGTGTGTAACAAGACGTTAAACCTCTAGGTTTACCCTAGAGGTGGAGTTTTTTCTCCTGAGGGTTTTCAGCGGATTGTCTCACAAAATTCATAAAGAAAGAAAATAAATGTCAGTATGTTTGAAAACACATTTTAAAAGAGAGACAAGTTTAAGAAATATTTTTGTAAAAATATAAGTGATCTAAGGTCATAAGTCCACCAAAAATTATTCTTCCTTAAACTTAGTCTATATGCAAGATTGATTGGTAGTGAAAAGTGCATTTTTATCATTACATTTACCATCACATTTTATATTTATATCTATAATTCTGCACATTTACTAATATTTTATGATTTATTGTGTGCAGGCCTTGAGAAATAAAAATAAAGGAATAAAGCCTCAAAAGAAGCCCAAAAGCCCATGTTTAAAGCCCAATGCAAAAGTTGCAAATTATCAAATGTCAAAGTTGCAAATACCAAGGGCAAGAGTTGCAAATACCAAAAGAAGAGGGAAGGATAGACTTCTATTCAACCCTAAACACTTGCAGGATGAGGATAAAAGCCAAAGAAGGAGAGTGCAAGGATGAAATTCGTTTTAAAAGAGATTTGAGATCTAGGTAACTTACTTCCCAAGTTATCACGAAATCCCAAGATCAAGAGTCAGGATGCAGCTTCCAGAAAGAAACGCCCAGATAGACGGACCAGGGGAGGCCACGCGCCAAAGCGCGTGGCCAGCCGCCATCACTTGGCCGCGGAAACGCGGCCCAAGCCGCGTTTCCGCGGCAATCCTGCCTTATCCCGGGACCAGTTTTCGTGGGAGAGTTGTGTTGGGACTCTACCTCCTTCTGCACCTATAAATACCCCTGCAGTGCAACCGAGAAGGGCGTACAGAAAATACAGAGCTAAAAGCTAGGGTTTTTAGGCTTTCTTCTAGTTGTAGTTTAGGTTTTTATTTTTCTTTTTGTAATTTTAACTGAGAGGAGAGGATATTTTCATGGAGGAAGGAGACCAGCTTGTATTGAGGTGACATCGGTGTAAGTAGTCCTTTCTTTCATTGTTAATAAAATCAATTCGAAGTTTGTTTCTTTTTATTCTTCTATTGTTGTTCTACTATTTTTGGTTTATTTTCTCTGATGTCTTGCAAACCGTGAGAACTGGTCGCTTCGAGATTGCCTAGCCGAAGAAGCGCCCTTGATGGCCTATGGAGATGAACAAGCCGTCCCTTTAGTTTGTCTTTTCTTTTCATAGTGTAGATCGCGAAGGTGGAAGATCCTATACGCCATACTTGAATGCCTTCCAAGACAAGGTAAGTCGTTGCAAACGGATCAAAGGTAAGCAGGGCAGAAGAGGTAGGTACGTGTTATAGATTTCTTTCTTTTATTTCTTTAGTATAGATCACCACATCTTCCACATCTTTCCAAATTCTTTCCCTACTCATTGTAAATACCATTGTAACTAATAAAAATAAATAAAAAAAGAGATAACTTACTTAAACGCTTCCATCGCTAGTCCCTCCCTGAGGATCACGACCCGCATAGCCATTGCTACCGCGGATTAGAATTGAGCACCTTGCACATCTTGTTCTAAATCTAAAATTCTTTATTTTGTGTGCAGGAAAAACTCAATTAAAATTTTGGCGCCGTTGCCGGGGAGGGACGGTAAGTTATTCTCTAAATAAAAAAATTAACTAATTCTTTTATTCTTTCTGTTTGCAGGTTTGGAGAACAGGAAAAATAACAGCAGAAGTGGACATATAGCAACTCTGTGCCTTTGCCCTCGAAGGCAGAGCATCAGAGCCTACTATAGTGCCGCGGATCCGCGGCAATAGCCGCGGAAACGCGGCCTTAGTAGTGAACTACTAACTGCAATTTCTGCAGGTTGCTAAAAATTACAAGATTTGTTTTCTGATCTGTTCCAATTTGTTCTGTGGTAAACCTGTACACTGCTAATTAACCAACAGTAAAATATTTGTTGATAAAGATAAAAAATTGATTAGACGTTTGCATATTAGGCACGTGTCTTTTCAATTCCTTTATTTTACTGTTGAAGAGTGCTGGAGCAAGGTACGTTCGCATTGCATGTAGAATAGGACTCATCTCTTGGTTGATACTTTGAGTGAATCTTATTTACATATTTTGTACACTTGCACAAATTTATTCTAAGGGCATAACCCATTAACAAGATAAGGTGGGGATTTCATCACCCTTCCTTAGCCCAAAAATCATATCCCAAGCATTCACTAACCCAAGCCTAACTTAAAATTAGTAGACGTTGGCCCTAGGGACATCTCGGACTCAATTAGGAGATTATCCTAAGGGGGAACAGTGCTGGAAGTTGACTCCTGCCAAATCAGTGTCTAGGAAGGGGATTGAGGGCCGAAAGCCCGAAGATTGGTGGTTATTTAATTAAGGAACGTCTTTGACGGAAAACCTCCCACCACTCTTGCCCTGACCTGGCTGATTAACTTGTGGTTAAAGTCTGCACCCTACCTCCCGTGGACAGTCTAACCAGTTAGGAGTCGTCTAGGTCATAGGTCTACCCTAACTTAGGTTAGAATTTTTTTCTTTTTTGTTTGTTTATTTGTTTGTTTTCTTTTTCTTTGTTGTGTTGGTGTGATATGGCATATAATAATAATTTTTCCAATTTTAATCCATATTACACACCTAACTATTTTTCGGATATTACCAACCCGGCATATCACAACTTTGACCAACCTAGTGTGCCGGAATGGTCTTATCCGAATGAATATAACCCATACCCCCCATCTTATGACCATAATTTTCATACTTTCAACTCTTCACAGAGTTCATGGGGTTTCGATTCCCCCGAGTCCAATTTTCAACCGACTTGTCCTCCGTCTCCACCTTGTCCACAATATTCCCAAGATTCATACTCAGATCCACCCAGTCAGAATAGACTACCATCTATCCAGGAAATGATGAGTATGCATGAGTCCAAGCAATAGTTACCATAAATCGCAGACATGATTATGCGTGAGTCCACCGACTCACAACTTCATCACGATTACACTTCATCCTTTCAAGTCCAATCACAACATGATGCACCTATCAACTATGAAAGGATGCTTGCAGCTATGACTCAGGCTAGATTAGCCCGTGATCATGATATAGATATGATGGTTCAATCTTTACGTTCTCACCGTTCGGCCATTTCTGATATCGCTGACCACTCTCTTAGAGCCGACGAACTAAGTTACTTTGGACAACAAGATTCTAATTCAGTGCCATCATGTGAACTTGCCGAAACTTCAAATTTTGATAACTTGGCAAGTTTTTCCTTTCCTGAAATAGAACTTGAGCATGAATATGATCATGATCTTCCACCCGGTGATTCAATTTTATTTACTGACTCAATAATGACTCCGGTGTCTCCACCTGATTTTGCTTTTCCCGAGTCAACATTGGATCCTGTGCCAATTCATCATGAATTTGAATCACCCATTTTTGATGATCATATTGAACTTGACCAATTGTGCAATTTTGAAAGTCCCATGGATAAATTGGCAAGTTCTCATTTTTATGATATTGAGCTCAATGAGATATGTGACCTAGATTCTCTAATATGTGATCAAGTTCAAATTCCCGAATCATTATTGACTACTGTTTTGTTACCCGACTTAGGTAATCTTTTAGAGTCAGTTTTGATTCCCACACCTATCATTCCTGAACTTGAATCACCAACATTGAGTCACATTCCATTGTGGGAAACTGATTGTGGACTTGAGTTTCAGCTTATTGATTTGGACCCACTTCCTGAACTTAGCCCGACTCCTGAACCCTTACTTGATTTAAGTTTCTTTCCTGAGTCGGTATTCGTTCCCGTACTTCCCACGTCCAAGTCAATAATTCCATCTTTTCATACTCCATTTTGGACAAGGAGGTTGACACAATTGACTCTGAAATTTATTATGAAATTTGGAAATTTGATGGGGTGGAAATTTTAAAAAATAATTATACATACATTTTAGTGGGTTATATAAGAAAAATTTCTGGTGGGTTTCACCAAATATTATGTTATCTTGATTGGGTAGCAACGCTTGGCCCAATTAGACCACCACCGTAACCACCACCTTAAGGTAACTTCTGCCTTCCCTTGTTCTTTTTCATGCATATATGCATTCATTCATACATTGAGGACAATGCATGAGATAAGTGTGGGGGTGGGCTTTACTAATATACTAACATAGTTAGAAACTAACAAAAATTTGCTAATAAAAAATTTCTAAAAAAAAATAATTATTATAAAAAGGACAATATTTTGACTTATCTTTGAAAGAAATCTAAGTTAGTTTTAAGGATTAGGAAATCATGATTAGGATTTCTAAAACTTGGTCAAAATAAATAAATTGTTTAAATTTTAGGTATAGGAGGAGAAATTGAATAATTAATTAGTCTTGATTTTTACCTTAATGAAATTTGCATACCTAATGCATATCTAGGATTCTAAGACGAAGACCTTTGTGCCTCATATATAAAAAAAAAAGAAAATCACTAATTAAGCTGGATACATGTGCTTCAAGAAACATAAGTATTCATGCCTAAAGGTGAGTAAATAAAATAAAGTCCTTAGTTTTGGGGCCTAGTTCACTCGAATTTGAGTCCGAGGGGTGTTTTCTCACCCGGTGCCCTAAAACCAACCAGTTTGGGAGTCACCGACTTTAAGTTCGTTACATGGGTGGATTAGAAAGCCTAAGGAAATAAGGAAAAATTACTTATATATGTACTAACACATCTAATAGTCAATTAGTTAGGTATGAGGGCCTCAAGAAGCCTGATACTTACACGAAAGAAAATTAGATGAGTTATACATATAAAAAAAAAAGTATATATAAATAAATAAATAATAAAGAGGCATGAGAGTCCAAGTTAAGGAATTCCTAGTATAAATTCATAAGGATGCATATGATTTTTGGTAACGAAAAAGACTATATTAGAAATTCAATTTTAAATCTTACCTAAAATGGAAAACAATTTACTATATAAAGACTAAAGTTTAAAGAATGAATAAAAATGATAATCCTAAAACTTATAGACTATTTAGTCTCTTCAAAAGTATTTCAAATATTTTCCTTTTTATGGATTTTGTGGGTGTAATCCGTTGAAAACCCTCACGAGACAACACTCGTCCTCTAGGGTAACCTAGGGGTTTAACGGCTTGTTGCACATGCTAAGTGCAACCGTGATTCCTACGAAAGTGAGTTAGCTAGATTAGTTTTTCTTTTTCTTTTTGATTTTTACTCGAGGATGAGCAAAAAGATAAGTGTGGGGGTGTGATTGGTAGTGAAAAGTGCATTTTTATCATTACATTTACCATCACATTTTCATATTTATATCTATAATTCTGCACATTTACTAATATTTTATGATTTATTGTGTGCAGGCCTTGAGAAATAAAAATAAAGGAATAAAGCCTCAAAAGAAGCCCAAAAGCCCATGTTTAAAGCCCAATGCAAAAGTTGCAAATTATCAAATGTCAAAGTTGCAAATACCAAGGGCAAGAGTTGCAAATACCAAAAGAAGAGGGAAGGATAGACTTCTATTCAACCCTAAACACTTGCAGGATGAGGATAAAAGCCAAAGAAGGAGAGTGCAAGGATGAAATTCGTTTTAAAAGAGATTTGGGATCTAGGTAACTTGCTTTTCAAGTTATCACGAAATCCCAAGATCAAGAGTCAGGATGCAGCTTCCAGAAAGAAACGCCCAGATAGACGGACCAGGGGAGGCCACGCGCCAAAGCGCGTGGCCAGCCGCCATCACTTGGCCGCGAAAACGCGGCCCAAGCCGCGTTTCCGCGGCAATCCTGCCTTATCTCGGGACCAGTTTTTCGTGGGAGAGTTGTGTTGGGACTCTACCTCCTTCTGCACCTATAAATACCCCTGCAGTGCAACCGAGAAGGGCGTACAGAAAATACAGAGCTAAAAGCTAGGGTTTTTAGGCTTTCTTCTAGTTGTAGTTTAGGTTTTTATTTTTCTTTTTGTAATTTTAACTGAGAGGAGAGGATATTTTCATGGAGGAAGGAGACCAGCTTGTATTGAGGTGACATCGGTGTAAGTAGTCCTTTCTTTCATTGTTAATAAAATCAATTCGAAGTTTGTTTCTTTTTATTCTTCTATTGTTGTTCTTCTATTTTGGTTTATTTTCTCTGATGTCTTGCAAACCGTGAGAACTGGTCGCTTCGAGATTGCCTAGTCGAAGAAGCGCCCTTGATGGCCTATGGAGATGAACAAGCCTTCCCTTTAGTTTGTCTTTTCTTTTCATAGTGTAGATCGTGAAGGTGGAAGATCCTATACGCCATACTTGAATGCCTTCCAAGACAAGGTAAGTCGTTGCAAACGGATCAAAGGTAAGCAGGGCAGAAGAGGTAGGTACGTGTTATATATTTCTTTCTTTTATTTCTTTAGTATAGATCACCACATCTTCCACATCTTTCCAAATTCTTTCCAAATTCTTTCCCTACTCATTGTAAATACCATTGTAACTAATAAAAATAAATAAAAAAAGAGATAACTTACTTAAACGCTTCCATCGCTAGTCCCTCCCTGAGAATCACGACCCGCATAGCCATTGCTACCGCGGATTAGAATTGAGCACCTTGCACATCTTTTTCTAAATCTAAAATTCTTTATTTTGTGTGCAGGAAAAACTCAATCAAAGATCTTGTCATCAATTAAGGTAAGAATTCAAAACTGGATTGAATATTTTATCTTTCATAAAACCTAGATAATATGCACTTTGTGACAGTGATGATTTCTGGGATTTCAACTCTAATCATCAAACCATTTATTTATATATATATATATTTTCTTCCTTTAGCTTTCTTAGGCTTTCTAGTTTACCCGGGTAGTGAGCCTTTAACTGATGACTCCCAGACCAGATGGTCTTAGGGCACCAGATGAGAAAACATCCCTCGAGTTTAAGGCCTCGAGTAAACAAGCCCACAAAATTAAGGGGAATTATTTGTTTCTTTTGACAACAGTTAGGTGTGAATAATCATGCTTTTTGACGCATAGTTATCCAGCTTAACAAGTAATTTTTTTTATATATACCATATATATATATATATTTTCTTCTTATTTATTTTTTACTTTATGGCATTTCAGGTCCTTGTTTCGATCCCAAAAATGTGTAAGTGTGAAGTGCATATTATCTAAGGCAAAAAATTCAAGATAAAATTATCTCTCCAATTTATCTTACTTAACCTATAATTTTAAACAAGATCCATTATTTTGACTAGGTTTAAGATGTCATAATTAAGGCTTCCTTCATTTCTAAGTTCATATTAATTTTTTTAAAAATAGATCAAAACTTTGTCTTTTACTTCAAAAAGTTTTTTGAAAAATTCTATACAAAAGGAAAATTTCTAAAAGTATCCTAAAAGAAGTGAAAAAGAATGAAAATTTAAAAAACTCTATGTTAGTAAACCCTCTTCCACACTTATCTCAGGCATTGTCCTCAATGCATCGTGAATGTATGTATGCATGAAATAAATAGAGAGGTAAGAAAAAAATCACCTCAAGGTGTTGGTTCTGGTGGTGGTCTGATTGGTTCATGAAATGCTGCCCAATCCAAATTACGTGGTGTTCAGTCGAACCCACTAGTGACCTCTATAATACAACCCACTAAAATGATATATGCATTTATGATTTTTTTTAAGACTATTACCCCATCTAATTTTCAAATTTTAAAAATAATTTCAGAGTCAATTTTATCAACATCCTTGTTCAAAAATGGAGTGTGAAAAGATAGAATGATTTATTTGGATTCAGGAAGTATAGGAACTAAGACTGACTCAGAAAAGTGACTGAAGTCAAGGAAAGGTTCAGGAGTCGAAATTAGTTCAGGAAGTGGGTCCAAATTAAGAAGTTGAAATCCTATTCTACAATCATTTTTCCATAATGGAATGTGACCTTCTAAGATAGGTGATTCAAGTTCAAGAATGAAAGGTATGGGAATCAAAACTGACTCTAAAATATTGCTCAATTTGGGTAGCAAAATAGGAGTCAATATTGATTCAGAAATTTGAACTGGATCACGAATTTTAGAATCTAGGTCACATTCCTCATTAAGTTTAATTTTATAAAAATGAGAACTTGCCAATTTGTCAATAGGACTTTCAAAAGTATAAAGTTGATCAAGTTCAATTTGTTGATTATAAAAGATTGGTGATTCAATTTCACGATGGACTGGCACAGGATCCAATACTAACTCGGGAAAAGGCCTGAAATTAAGTAAAAACACCTCAGTCATTTTGAATCAGAAGTGAAATTGAATTGCCAAGTTGAGGTTCAGGATCATATTCATGCTTAAGTTCAATTTCAGGAAAAGGATAACTTGTCATATATCAATATGGTTCTCAAAATTTTGATGTTGGTCAAGTTTAAATGGGTGTGCTAAAATTGAATCTTGATTTTCAAAATAACAAGAGTCCTGGGTCACATTAAAAGAGTTAGAGATATCTGAATTGGTCAAAGGTCGATAAGATAGAGTTTCCTCATTCCTGTAAATACTAACCAATTGACTCAATTGTGTTTCCAACCTATCGATAGACTGAGAAGAAGATTTTTTAAAATTATAGCGCGGACTCCTGCAAGATTTCTATACTCTTCTCTAGATATGATATTTCTTTAAGTGGATGCCTTAGAAAGATACTGTAGGAATCTTTGTTTTGGAAAGATAATGAAGATTGTGAGTCCAACATGTTTTAAGATTGAAGCTCAGACTCACGAAAGAGTTCCTCAGTCAATTCCAAGATGAATGTTTGATCATTTTGAAGAGGTGAGACCGAGTAGTACTCTTGAAAATATTATGGAATTGCGGAGGCCATCGTTTTCTGAAATTGTCGCTCGGCATCTTGCAGGTTGGCTTCTATACTTATTTGTAACTCGTATTTTTCTTCAATTGGTGGTTCTTAAAAAGGAGTATAGGAAGCAAAATTGAGAAATGAATATTGTGAAAATTGTGAAAATTATGGACAAGGTGGTTGAAAATTTAACTCGGGGAGTTGAATCCCCATTGACTCTGTAAAGAGTTAAAATTATTTTTGAAATGTTGGTCATCAGATAACTGGTATGGGTTGAGTTGAATACATCCAATCCAGATTATTTAGTTAGGTCATGTTATTCAAAGTTAGGTTGGAGCTATTCAACAATGAGGCTGATGTGAAGTATGGATTCATATTAGGATTGAAAAAATTGTTGTTGAATTCAATTTCACAAACAAACACAAACAAGAAAGAAAAAACAAACAAATAAAAAGTAAGAAAATTAAAACCAAGCCTATACTAGGGTCGACCTAGACCTAAATGACTCCTAACTAGGCGATTACCCGGGGGAATGTTGTTGTATGAATTCGACCACAAGCTAATTGGCCAGGTAGGGGTAAATTATGGTGGGAGGTATCCGTGCGTAAGCAACATGCCTTAATTACGCCAAATCACGGTATCTTCAAGGTGTAACCTCTTAATCCCAACCTTAGACACCGATTTCACAAGAGTAAGAATCAAAATAAGTTCCACCCTTAGTCAATCTCTTAATGAGTCCGAGATGTCCCTAGAGGCCAACATCTATCACTTTTTATTAGGGCTTGGGTTGTGTGAGTGGGGAGGTGATTTTTGGGCTAAGGAAGGATGATGAAATCCCCACCTTATCTTGTATGGGTTTTTCCCTTAATTTCAATTCGTGCAAGTGTGCGATATAGACAAGAATAACACAAAAAGCAAGTAAATCGCCCACGTGTTTGTCCTATGCTATATGTAATGCTATATGTACACCTTAGTCAAGATCACAACAACAGAACAAAATACAGTATATTGGAGTTAAAATTTGACATGTGCCTAAATGCAAATGTCTAAATTATTTAAAAGCGTCCAAATACCGTATTTTAGTTCTTTAATTTATTATAGTATGTAGACAATCACAGTAGGCAAGTAATAGTACAGATAAGTTAGCTATTATAGTGAACACAGCCCAGCACAATAAGATACACAACAATCACAAAATTTTCGCGTAGCCGCGATAAAAGTCGCGTTTTCACGGCTTTTCTTTAGAAGCTGGGTCCCTGCTTCTTAGAGCAGGGAGATGAAATACTAGTGTTTGTTCGGCAATGTTTTGCTCCTGTAAGGATTATCCTGCACACCAAAACAGAGAAGAAAATATTAACAAAAACGTGAGATCAGAACCATTCTCGTCCCCGACAACGACGCCAAAATTTGATCGGGGCGAAACTATCACTTGAAAATGTATGTTTTATGAAATCAATATAAAAGCTTGTGTGCACTAATGTTCCCTCGATACTTCCATTATAGCATTGGATCAACGGGTCGATTTTACAGGGATGGGAGGCGATAGAAGCGTTAACAGTTTATTTTCACGTGTTATGTTAACAAGTTATCTTTGTTAAAGAATGAGAAAAGAAAAAGAAAATAAATTCAGAAGTGATAGGTAGAGGAGAGGATGAAATGGCGATGTGGAAACAAAAGAGAAATGGTTTTGAAAATAAAAAGAAGATGAAACAAAGATGAACTAAGAAGTTGGTGAAAACAATGAAGAAAATGATAAAAGGATTTTGGAAATTATTTTTAAAACAAAGTAACAAGAAAGAAAAGAATTATAAAAGAAAACTCATGGCTACTAACTACTAATTTCTCCACTAACCATACTAACCTCTTAGTGATAGTTGTCTCACATGGATCCTGGCCCTCACTAGTTCTTGGCTTCAAGAGACGATACAAAGCATGGTACATAAGATTGCTCTTCCACATTCAAACAACACATCCACACCATATAACAAGTTGCAAGCTACTATTAAATCATCAAAACTGGTTAGAGATGAGCATGAAATAAAGAAGACATTGCAAGTTAGCAAGTTAGTGGGTTAGATGTTAGAAATTTTAGAATGTTAGAAACCATCATCATGAGCCATCAATGGCTCTTGCAAGAGCAAGACCTTGTAGAGGCTACTAGATTCATGTAGATTATCAAGTAAGTGGTTGGATGGTTAGTGGTTAGTAGTTAGATTGCTATGAGAAGAAAAATTAGCTAAGCATTATGTAGAAGATAGAGAAGATTACAATAGAAAAAAAAGGAGACATCTTTACATAGATTGTCACCATCTATTACATCAATCTCTCTCTTTCTCTCTGAATCTCTCTGCCCTAATACATGAATATAAAAGAAAATAAAAATACGAAAAAAAGAAGAAGAACACCGACACTATACTACACTAAAAGAGAGAAAACGTATTCTATTTTCCTATCTGCTTGCGTTTCAGCCAAACTCTGCAGCATTTATAGGCAAAAGGAGGTTCCAGAAGACGAGACGAGGCCACGTGTTGAAAATCGACGCGTGGGCCTACCATAGGGCCACAGAAACACAGCCATAGCTGTATTTCTGTGGCAATACCAGGGATCTAGATCCCTGGTTTTGGTGCATGGGTTCATTACGCTTCTGGGACCATCCAGATGTGCTCAGATTCGGTTATTTCTGTCCAGATTCTCGTCTGGCGTGCACAAATGTCTAGGTTCATGTATCTTCTAGAATCTCCCTTACTTGGTGATTAGTCCCTAATTTTGCATAATTTTTATCACATTCGCACATTTATTTGATATAAAATTTTGCTAATAAAGCTTTGCTTGCTTGATCCTAGGTCCATGATGTGCAAATGAAGAAGAAGATGCTAAATTATCATTTAATGGGTGATTAAAGGCCTACCAAGTATCCATTGACCTTAGGGAGGAGATTTTGTCAACTCAAGGCATCAAATCCAGAATTCAGAGGATCCAGCTGACAGGAGACAAAAGGGACAGCATGCTGCCTGAAGCCAGGCGCGCGCCGCCCTGACAAGGCCGCGGAAACGCGGCCTGGGCCGTGTTTCTGCGGCCGTACGGGCGCGGCTGCGCCCGTGCTTTGGGCCAGGGGTTGTTCCCCTGGCCCCCTTCCCCTGGTGCCTATAAAAACCCCCCTGGGGTTCTGAAGATGAGGAGATCCAGAGTTTAAGTATTGTTATTATCTTGTTCTAGGAGTTATAGTTGTTGTAGTTTCCTTCTTCTTCTAGTTTTATTTTAGTCATTAGAGTGAAAGAGAGAGAGAGTGTGTAAAAATTGCATTTGAAGGTGGCAATCTAATACAAGTAACTACTCCTCTTTCTTCTTTCTAATTACTTGGTGTTTTTCCATTTGCTTTTACTTGTTGTTGTGTAACTCCTTTTCTCTTTACCACTTAACTCTTGTTGTTTCTTTTACTACCATGTTTAACTAGCTCTTTCATTGCATGGCTAACTAACTACTAACCCACTAATCTCTAACAACTTGATTGATAACCCAAATGAGTCAATAGTATCAAACAAGCCTTGTGCAGACGAGAGCTATGACATCTTAAGATGAGGGTTCTAACTCTAACTTACCTACAAGTATTAGCTCTCTTATTTTTCATGCTTAACGGGTTTTTGATGATCTATAAACTTTGCTTGTCTTTGTAAGTAGAGATTTTCCTTTTAACTTTGTCGATACCATTAGTGCACTTGTGTCTTCCGTTATTCTCACCTTCTATTGGATCTTGATAAGAGAATGTCCAAGTTTTTGTCATGTAAAGCTAAGTTAAAGGAAGAACTTTCACTCGATGTTCACGTGAATAGTTTCTATGCAAAAGGGTTATGCTTTCCTATGATCCATCGTGAGGCTACATCTTCAAGAAGTTAGAAATTAGTGGGAGCACTTAGTAGAAAGTTAGTCATGCGTTTTTACCATTAAGAAAATCTAATTTTACAAACCACCAAATCATTCTAAAATAATTTTTAAAACCAACTTTTTTTCATTTTTCAATTCTTTATTTGAAACAAAGAACTTTCTCTTTTCTTGAACAAAGAAGCCGCATCAAGCTTTCATCACTCTCCCTCATTGTGGATATGACCCCTATAGCCACTTTGCTAGTACGAAAGAATCGCAAAAGCAGTAACATTAACCCACGTTTCTTTACTCATTCTTGTGCTTGCTTTTTTGCCGATCAAATTTTGGCACCGTTGCCGTGGAGGAACAGCTTTATTGCTCAATATAAAGATTTTTCTTTGTTCTTGTGTGTAGGAGAAGTACCAAGGAGCTCACTATCACAGAAAGCAAAAGTGGTGGCCAAAAACGTTGTACGAGGATTCATTTACTCTCGAAAAATTCGTGTAAAAGCGAGTTTTTTCGATTGAAGTACTAACAAACTCTTCTGCAGGGTTGCCGAAAGCCGCTCAAATTGCTTTCTAAAATTTTTTAGTTCCCTTGAATGCTTCACCTTATACATGTATAATAAACTCAATAAAAATCCATTTGTTGCTTAATTGAAATTTGGATTAGACTCTTGCATTTAGGGCACGTGTCTATTTCAATTCATTTCAATTTCTATTGAAGAGTGCTGGAGAAAAGGTACGTGTGCATTCATATAGAGTAGGACCAACATTTTAGAGTGATTTATCGCTTTAAGTGTTACCTTGTTGTGAATATACTGTACACTTGCACAATCGACATTAAGGGTAAAATCCCAAATAAACAAGATAAGGTGGGGATTTCATCACCCTTCCTTAGCCCAAAAACCATCTCCTAGTGCACTCACACAACCGAAGCCTTAACTAAAAATTGATAGACGTTGGCCCTAGGAGCATCTCGGACTCACTAAGAGATTAACCGAGGATGAAAATTGTAAGAACTATATTCATGCCAAATCGGTGTCTAAGGAAAGTAGATTGAGAGGAAAAGCCTCGAAAGCTCCGTGGTTTGGCGTGATTAAGGCCCGTGGCTCACGCCCGGATACCTCCCACTGAGTTTTGCCCTTTCTTGGCCGATTTGCTTGTAGTTGAGTTCCTGCAACAACCTCTTCCAGAGAATCGACCAGTTAGGAGTCGTCTAGGTCTAGGTACCTTAGACTAAGGCTTTTTGGTTATTTTTCTTTCTTTTGTTTGTTTTTTATTCTTTTCGAGTGTTTGTTGTCTTTACGTTGTTCGTGGTGTGGTGCATGCAAGAGCAGGTAAGAGATCCTATAACTTCCAGATTAACGAGAAATATTTCTCTACCCTTGCATCCAGAACCGGTGATGGCGTCACTTCAGGACAGGTTTTACCCGATCAGAACCTCATTGCCATCTTTTATAAAACTGCCTGAGGCGAATGAAAATAACTTTGAGTAAAGCCTCAATTCATCAACACTCTCTCAAAGTTTCATGATTTAGAATTGGAGGACGCATACTTCTTTGTTAGAAAATTTGAAGAAGTGTGCCTCATGATGCGTATTCCCTAGCTAGGAGACGATATCGTTAGGTTACGTTTCATCCCCTTTTCCCTAAAGGACCTAACTAAAAAATGGTTGTACAATTTGGCGGCAGATTCAGTTACAACGTGGGATGATTTCGTCAAGGCCTTCTTGAAGAAATTTTACCCAATTCACAAAACTGCCCTCATTAGAAAGAATATCATGAAGTTTAGGTAAGAGCCGAGCAAACCATTTTGGAGAAACTTTGAGCGATTCAAAGATCTCCTAGCTCAGTGCCCTCATCATGGTGTAGAGAAATGGCGTCAGTGACAGATTCTCTATGATGGTTTAGATTATCAAACGAAAACCCTGTTAGAAACCATGTGTCAGGGAGGGTTCTTGTAAAAGGATGAGAATCAAGATTGGGATTTATTTGAGGATTTAGCTGAGAAAATCCTACAATGGGAGCCAGCCTCAGAAAAATCAAGGAATTCACAATCTATAGCTTCAAAAGGAGGGCTCCTATCTCTAGAATCATCCATAGCTGCAGAAGCTAAGATTGCAACCCTAATGAGGAGAATAGAGGCTCTAAAAATAAAAGAGCCAGCCAATGTCAACCAAATCAACCCACCACCAATTCACAATCCGGGTTGGCACCAAACCATGTCTTTGAAGAGTGCCCTTTTTTCCATACCCAGTAAGTGCCATCGGAACACATGAATGCGGCCCACTCACGCCGCCACACATTCCGTACTCGCAGACGTACAACCCCGGTTGGAGAAATTACCCAAATTTCTCTTGGGCCCAGAACAATTCTCCCAGGCCAAACTTTCCAATAATTTTCACCATCCCACTCATCCAACAAATTTTCTCAGTCAAGCTCCATCTTCCTCC
The DNA here is from genome assembly GCA_038442645.1 of Agave tequilana. Lineage (NCBI taxonomy): Eukaryota > Viridiplantae > Streptophyta > Magnoliopsida > Asparagales > Asparagaceae > Agave > Agave tequilana. Next base: position 46,813 of record JAVJIF010004797.1, on the reverse strand, counting down.
TCTCAAAGTTCACCAATGGAAAAGAAATTCAGCAAATTAGAGGAGAGCATAGAGGCTTTTATGAAGTCCCAAGCCGCTTTCATGCAAAATCAGGGACAAATGCTGAGCAACCATTCACAGGCCATATCGAGATTGGAAATACAGATGAGCCAATTAGCTAGCTCTCTAAGTGAAAGACCAAAGGGTACTTTACCTATTCAGCCGCTAGTTAACCCAAAAAAACTCCAATCAGGCGTATGAAATTCAGGATCCTTCGATCAACCAGTGCAATGCTGTTCACACACTTCGATCTGCAAAAAAAGTGGACAACCATGTCTACCAATAGAAAAATCCAGTCTACATTGACCTACTCTGGCCTCCACCTCTACTAGCTCCAGCCAATCTGCTCCCAAAATGTCTGACGAGGACGCAGCTGCTGAACGAGTTCATAAGCTTGCAGCACCATTCCCCAATAGGCTTAGGAACAATAATAAGAATATGCACATGGAGAAGATACTTGAGATGTTTAACCAGGTCAGACTGAATGTGCCTCTTCTTGACGCTATCCAACAAGTCTCAGCTTATGCCAAATTTCTTAAGGACATGTGTACGAAGAAGAGAAAGACAAATGTGCCCAAGAAAGTGTTCTTGGCAACCAATATAAGTGAAATTCTGTCTGGTCCCATTCAGGTGAAATACAAGGATCCCGGATGTCCCACAATTTCCTGCACCATAGGATAAATAGAAATTAGCAGAGCACTCCTTGACCTGGGAGCAAGTATCAACTTCTACCTCTCTCAGTATACCAGCAACTTGGGTTGGGCGAGCTGAGCCCAACTCAAGTCACCATTCAGTTAGCTGACCGTTTGTGAAAATCCCCAAGAGAGAAATCACAGATGTCCTTATCCGGGTCAGAGATTTCATCTACCCCATTGACTTCATTGTGCTTGAGACCCAGCCTGTGTCAAATCCGCGGTCTCAAACTCCGGTCATCTTAGGGCGCCCATTCCTTGCTACAGCCAATGTCATAATCAACTGTAGGAACAGGTCCATGTGATTGACCTTTGGAGACATGACGAAGGAAGTCAATGTCTTCAAACTTAGAAGACAACCCAGGGATATCAATGATCAGACTTTCGAGGTCAATTCCATTGAAAATCTGACCAGTGAGCATGAGGAAACATGGGATAGAAACAGAGGCAGAGTTTGATCTGGAGTCTGAGGATTTTAATCTAGACCAGATCATTGATTTGGCAGTGGACTGGTCGTTAAGCCTAAATGTACCTCATCACGGGAATGAAAGTCTGGATATTACCTCCAATGAAGCAACACCTTCCCTAGAGCTAAAAGCCTTACCTGAACACCTCAAGTACGCCTACTGGGCGGAAGAGAAACCCTGCCAGTCATCATAGCATCCCACCTGACTGAGCAACAAGAGGACAGCTTAATGTCTATTCTGAAGAGATATAGGGAAGCTATTAGATGGACGATGAAGGATATCAAAGGGATAAGTCCAGCCATAATTCAACATAGAATCCATTTAACCGATGAAGCAACTCCCAGGAGGGACCTACAACGCAGGCTTAACCCACTCATGCAAGAGGCAGTAAAAGCGAAATTTTAAAACTATTAGATAATGGGATCATTTATCTCATTTCTGATAGCCAATGGGTTAGCCCTGTTCATGTGGTCCCGAAGAAAGCTGGCTTTACAGTGGTTGAAAATGAGCAAAAAGATTTGGTACAAACAAGACTGCCTACCAAGGTTCGTGTTTGTATCGACTATAGAAAGTTGAATGCAGCCTCCCGTAAAGACCATTTCCCGCTACCCTTCATCGACCAAATGCTTGAACGCCTGGCTGGACACGAGCACTATTGCTTCCTAGATGGATACTTGGGATACAATCAAATCCTCATTGCTACAGAAGACCAGGAAAAGTGTTGGCCCAGAGGCCTTCCACTCTAGTTTTGATGATGATTAACTCATGTAGTTATGTTTACTAATAATCTTGTGATGTTTAGTTTCAGATCATTAATCAAGATATTAGTTGGTGATTAGTTTCAACAAAAGAATTTTGAAGCTTTCACATGGTGATTCAAGAGCCCGAGCATGAAGATCATTCATAGCACTCGTTGGAGTCTAGCTCGGTGGATCACGGAGTTTTGGATCGAGTCGGCTTGGAGACGGCGCTCTACAAGAAAACCTAGGTATCCTAGTTTAGTTTGTGTTTTAGATCCATATGTCAAGACTAGATAGTGTGATATGCTCAAGTTCACAACACACGCACGTTTCATGTTTTGGATTTAGTTTTTCGGTTTTCGGTTTAACCGATATTGGTTTTCATGAATAGATAGTATCAATACAAGTTTACATGATTTTATGTATATTAGATGTATTCTATATACATGCATGCTTAACTTCCTAGACAAACTTATTTTGATATGCCTATTCATGAGGTTTGGTGTTTTGTGTTTTAACAAAACATATTTTTGGAATTAAAGTCAAAAACAATGATATGTATATGTTTCTTGTATATTGGACCTACGTCCATATGCAACATGCTTTATAATGTTTAAGTATCATGTTTTTGTATTTGGATATGTTTTAGACAAAGTTTATTTGAAAAATCAAAGTTTGGAAAAATACAGGTTTTGGTTTTCGGTAATTTTTCCATAACGCAAAAATGGTTCAAAATGTTTGATAATTGTCTTGAAATTTTTATCACATGTTTATATAACATATATTAAGTTAGAAACTATTTTTGTGAATTTTTAGAAGATTTATGGGAATTTTTAGAATAATTTTTAACTCAGTTTTCTGACCCAGAACCCAGCCGCCAGGCTCTGGCGGTCGACCGGGCCGGTCGACCGGACCCAGAGTCGGTCGACCGGGACGGTCGACCGATGTGCACACACCTGTGCATGTTGGCCAGGCACTTGGGCGGTCGACCGTGCGGTCGACCGGCCAGAGAGCTTTGCTCTCTGGATTTTTACGGTCGACCGGCCGGTCGACCGCTGGCTTCCAACGGTCATATTTTTGACCGTTGGCGGTCGACCGGGCGGTCGACCTCCAGCCGCCAAAGGCTGAAAATTCAGCCAACGGCTAGTTTTGGATTTGGGGCTATATATACCCCATTGTTTTGAGTTTTTGGGTAAGATTTTCTAGAGCAAAAAACTCTCCTATCTACAAGTGTTTTTAATAAGTTTTCAAAAGTGTTTTTGTGCCAAAAAGGTTTCATCTTATTTGTTTTAGGGTTTTGGAAAAATCATAGAAAATAGAAATTTGGGAGTTTTGTATTGTTCTTCACTTCTATCATCTACAAAGTATTTTCCCAAGTATTTTTCTTTGAGTTTCTACTTTCTAAACTCTTGGTTTTCCACTTGAGCTATATCACTCTATCCTATTCTATAGGATCATTTATTTTGTGGGAAAAGGATTTGGTTTGTGGTTGAGATATACCACTTTGTTGTACACCCTTTCTTTGTGGATATCCCTCTTTGGTAGAGGTGGATTTGGGTTGTGTATTGCTCCCTCTTTGGTAGAGGTTAAGGTTGTGATTTACTCCCTGTTGGTGAGGTGGAGTTGGTTGGTATTTGTATCCCTCTTCGGTAGAGGTGGATTGTGCTTGTATCCCTCTCGGTGAGGTGAATTTGGTTGTATTGGTGGAGTTCAGTACTCCGGTCTTCGGTAGACCATTTGTATTGCCTCGGTGGAGGTTGTATTGGTTGAGAAAGGAGTTCGGTACTCCTAGTAGATTGGAAATCCTTCTCGGTGAAGGCGGGGACGTAGAGCTCGGTGCTCGAACCTCGAAACACATCTTCTTGTTTGCGTTTGATCTATTGACTCTCAACCCTCTCTCTCTTTTATTTGTGTATTGCATCATTCATATTGTCATATCTTATATGCTTGTGTTGTGCCTTGCATCTATTCATATTGCTCATTTATATTATATGCCTGGCTTGTGTGTGTGTGTGCCTCACTTGTGCTTAACCACGAGAGCTTCATATAGCGCCTCAACTCTTATTCAGAGGAATCAAGAGGAGTTAGTCCAGAGCCCTTCACGGGGAATTCGGCTACACTCGTTGGTTGCACTAAGTGTTGTTGCAATTTAGTTTTAATTTCCGCATTTATTTCATTAGATTAGCCTTATCACCTATTCACCCCCCTCTAGGTGATTTCAATTGGTATCAGAGCTTACGCTCCTGATATTTGGTTTAACCACCTAGGAGTGAGATCTTGGTTTACTAATCTATCATTTGCATTTGCACGTATATTTATTTGCACACACTCATGGATTGCTTGTCACCTCCCATGTTTGATGTTTCCAACATTGACACATGAAAATTTAGGATGTCAATGTATTTGAAAACCCTAGGCTTGCATGTTTTCCTTGCCGCTACCAAGAAATGCTATCTTAGTAACCGCAATCATATAGGGGCCAATACACTTGCCCTTGAGGCTATTAGAAGCACGCTCAACAAAGATTATCTTATGCTTGTTTCTAACTATGATTCCGCCTTTGCAGTGTGGAACAAGTTGACTTCCTTCGAGCTTCAAATGCCCAACATCATGGAGGATGAATCTAGTGGAGAATCCGAGTCACAATGCTTCATGGTCCAAGGGAATGACTCCCTTGAGGTATACTCAGAAACCCAATTAGATAGTGATGATGCTAGTTCTTCATGTGATGATCTTGTTGATGCCAATGCCTTGAATGAAGAACTATCCATTGTATGTGAAAAATTATTAGAAAAATATAATCTTTTGAAGAAGAAGAGTTTTGAATTAAAAGATGAAAACAAGGTTTTATGTTCAAAGCTTGATTTGGTTTTGTAAGAGAAGGAAGAGATATCAAGTGAACGTGACTCACTTAAATCTCAACTAGACCTTACCCTAAAGGAAAATGAATTTTTAAATCTAAAAATGATTGTAATGTTATCTTGAAGAAAAATGAAAAATTATCTTCAAAAGTTGACTTTGTTTTAAAAGAAAATAATTTTTTAAAATGAAAATTGCTTCCATTTCTAAGGATTTAGAAAGTTGTTTAAAGAAAAATGAATCTTTGAAAATTGATATAGATTCACATGTTTGCCATGCTAGTGTAGCTTCATCACCTAGCTCACCTATTGCATGCCATACTTCTTCTTTAATTGAAAATGATATATCTTTACTTAAGAAGAATATGGATTGTTTGGGCTCCACTTTGAGCCATTGTGTTTTGAGCCATACACGTTTGGAATCTTTGTTTCAAAAGAAACAAGTTCCATCTTTGCATGTACACCCTCCACGGTATACACATGCTACTCACGGTCACAACCATCACACCATGTATGCTCATGTGTACACTTGTACACATTGTGGACGCAAGGGCCACCTTGCTAAATTTTGTTTTGATGTATAAATGATTGTAATTTAGCAAATAAATTTGTTTGGGTTAGAAAAGGTACTAACCCCCATGGACCCAAAAGAGTATGGGTACCAAAGACCACCCCTATTGTATTTGATGTAGGTGTGGGCTCTCGCATGACGTGAGAGTTATGGTGCCTTGAGGTGGATGCGTTCCGAGCTTCATGAGGACTATTTGGATGCATCACTTTCAAGGGAATTTTGGTGGGAGGACCACCTTGGTTTGGAGAACTAGAGAGGTGCCTTCATCGGTTTTGGTATCGATCTCTAACTCCCGTTTATATTTGCATGCTTTTCATGTTCATCGATTTATAAGCATGTCTTGTTTATTGTTCATTATGCCTATGCCATGTTCATTAGTTTAGTGATATACATGATTAGTTATTTTGAGACACCCATGTTTAATATGGACCTATATCTATGTGTTCTCACTTTGTTTTTAACTAATATGTATGTCCTAGATCTAATGCACATGCATATACAAAATGATCATATGTATATTTATGATTTTTGTTTTGTTTTGTTAATTCATGTTTTGATGTTTATAGATTATTATGTTAATTGCCATGATTATTAGATCATTGACATGTATGAATAGCTTTTGAGATCACCCTTGTTTATAAGGACCCATATGTTGTGATTCTCACCATTGTTTAGCTATTATGCATATCATAATTCTAATAGCATGTGGATTTACATAATGATCGTTGTTATGTTGATTTATGTCTCGTTTTATACTTCATGTTTTGGATATGTGTTTAAATGTTAAGTTTTCATTAAGACTAGGATTTATACTTGTACATATAGTGGGCCACAAATAAATTTTTATATGTTTGTGCTTGAATGTTTATTTGTACCCATTAGAAGTGCTAGTATAGTCTAGTTTTGATGATTCATGCATTTTAAACTTGTATTCCCCATTTTTGGACATGTTTTATGATCATGTATTTTCACTTCATGTATATGTTTATTTTGCCAAACCTTAAGATATACATGTATATCCCTAGAGTCATTTGCCTTTCATGCAAATCTTTATTATGGACTCAATTGTGTTTAGGGATATGTATGTATACTTCTTGGTTTGTCAAAACATACATATGCCTTGAAGTATATATATTTTTTAGTTTTGACGACTTTCATGTTTTCCATGTTTAACTTCATGTATATGTCTATCTTGTCCAAACTATTAGTTATACATATACATCCTTGAGCCACGTGCCTTCATGCATATACTTTTGTGGACTCGTTATGTTTTGGATATGTATGTATACTTTAGTTTGCATAAGACATACATATGCCTTGAAGATTAAATAGTTTTTGATGATTTTCATGTTTTAAGGAATATTGAGCTTTATTGCCAAATTTCATGATTTTATGTTTCACATAACACTTTTGCACTCACTTCATTTAAATGTTTCTCATGATTATGTTTTCATGAGTATGTATGGGCTTTATGGACTTTGAGTGTTTAGTGACCATGCGACTTACATGTTTTTCATGAAATATAATTTTGTTTTATTCTTACTTGAAGGATTTTGTACTAGTTTACAAGTTTTTCCATTTAACTAGTTGCGGGATTCTTCGTTATGGTAGAGTTTTTCAAACATACACTATTTTTCAAACCTATTTTTGAAAACCCCTACCTTCCAAGGGCGGTTGGATGGGAGACCATGTACATGTATGCTATATAGTGAAAATCATTTTAAACTTGAGCATGAAATGGGTGGTAGGATATGAGGTATATATTTGATATTATTGTTGTTTCAATTGGTATCATTGGATCTTTTCAATTGGTATCAATATTGACATTTTTGTATACTCATATATTGTTTTTGTGTATGTATGCTTTCATTTGGTATCATCTATTTTGATTGGTACTCATTTTTCATACACCTATACATATTTTATTTGTGCTTACTATATCCCTATATCTTTAAGCACTAAATTTTGATTATGCAAAGCTTGAATGTTTAATGACTACCATGTTTCTATAAATAAGTTTTCGATTGGTATCTTAAACAAGCTTATGCATCGTTTTATTTGGTATTTCATAAAGGGGGTGAAAATTCATATTTTTATCTTTCAATTGGTAGTTTATTTACCGTTGATTTCTACTACCACACTTTTTGTTGAAAATTGATTTTATTTTGGTATTATATGTTCTAAATGACAAATATTCACAATTGGTATCAAGATTTTGTTTACTTTCAATTGGTATCTATTGATCTATTTCTTTCAATTGGTATCCATGAAAATTTTTATTGGTATCTTAAAATTTGATTTACTAAGATATCTCAAAATTTGTTTTATTGAGAAATTCAAAATTGTGTTTTAATAAGAAATGTTAAAAAAATGTTTTGATATGATTGCATATATGCAAGGGGAGCTTAATATCTCTTCTACATATAGATTCATGTTGAGTGTATCTTATATTGAGGAGCTTGACAACTCTTGTAACGGTCCCAGTTAAAAAAATTTCCATCTAACCACAATTTTCTTGTACAATCCAAGCGTGGACCCATCATGGTATAATACTTCCATTTTAATCATCAGAAAACTCTACATTATACATCAGAAATTCCACTAAGATAACATGTATGATCTAATCATGACTTATCATGCCAACACATATGGTTCGATAATCCGTAAGAAACGCAGTCTACAATTATCATACCAAGGTATGTATATATATAAAGTTATGAGTCCAACACCAGGCCTTTAAGATTTACAAGTCAAAGACAACATCCAACTAAAAGTGCGCATGTTTATACAAAATCATATACATATCAAAAGTAACTTTTAATACAATGGCTCCGGTGGCGCTTGTCCCGCACAATTGCCCTTAAGCGGGTCCTTTGCCCTTGTCCAAACCTGAAGGTGGAATTAGAATAGAGTGAGCTTGACGACTCAGTGAGTAGAACAATATTTAAGTATGCATATCAAGTAGGTCTACATGGCTAAATTATCCGGTTGACAAGTGTGTCATTATACTGTTTTTATAAGATTTTGTTATTAGCTAAGAACCCAATCAGAACACAGTAACAAGGCTTTCCTAGTCGACTAGGCCACCCTATAGTCGACTAAGATTACCGGCAAGTCGACTAATTCTAAAGCTATAGTCGACTGACTTCACTCCACCCGTATCTGCTTCTCTGTTGGCTGCCAGGGACTCATGTAGTCGACTACCCTTCCTGGTATAGTCGACTTACTCAAGTACTAGTCGACTTGAAGGTCTCCTATAGTCGACTAGTTGTGGGTCAAAAAGTTGTGTTACTCTCTGTATGTCACCTATAGTCGACTACCCTTCTGTGTAGTCGACTACACAATGTATTAGTCGACTTGTAAGTCGACTGTAGTCGACTAATTATGTCCAAAACAGGTTGTTAACTCTCTGTTTGCTCTCTGTATCTGAAGTTAGTCGACTACAGTCTGTCTGTAGTCGACTAACCATGCTTTCCAGCAGTTTATCTGCCTATGTATCAGTCCTATAGTCGACTTATCCCAGGGACTTAGTCGACTATCCTTCATAAAATTTGTCTGTATACAAAGTTATTCCAGATTCAACGTTAAGGATTTATATATGTATGAGTATATCATAGGATTTCTATCTTAGCAATATCCATATACTTATTAAACACACACTGGGCTCCCCCTTCGGCCTCCTCCGTTCAACCCGGTCCCTTCCTCCTATAATCATTTCACACAATAGATTTTTCCCCTTCAACCGCCTCCGGTTCAACCCGGTCCCTTCCTCCAACACATTATCGTATAATTTTCCCTTCTACACCTCCGGTTCAACCCGGTCCCTTCCTCCCGAGTACAACAATCATATCATCATATAATATTAATATGCAAAGACATATAAGGTGGCAACAACATGTGAGCTTTATAGTCTTTATTTTAACATATAACTATATCATGGATTCATGGACAAGAATGAGTAAGTACTTGTGGAATTGTAAACACATGAGTCTTTATGAGGTAGCTTACCTTTCTTGATATCACAAAATATGCATGATCCCAAAAATATACATAGTGTCAAGTACCTTGTTTATCTCTTACGTTTTATTTCATTTCCTACTTTATTATACTTATCATGTCATTAGGATCCATATGTTCTACTCACCCTTTGAAGTGGTATGCTCTTCCTCAAGTTGATATCCCGCTACAACGGAGTCTACAAGTCATAACGTCAATATTAGTTCATGATTAACGAAAATGATACGAGTGGGTATAGTCCTAGGAGTGTTTTCTTACCGTTCGACCAATGACACTCCCCTTGACTCGTTCTAACGGTTTCTTGGAGGAATATAGAACTTTCCTTGTATGTGGACTGAAGAAAATCAAGTGGGGAATTGAGGTGGTAAAGGAGTATCTTTTTAAGAAAGAAAGTGGAAGAAATAGGGCTGTTTGGGTGCTGCTTTTGCTGCTGTCTTTAGCTGCTGCTGCTGCTGCTGCCTTTTGTTGCTGCTGCTATTGCTTTGCTTTTTTTTTTTTTGCTGCTGCTACTGCTGCAGAAAAGAGAAGAGAGGGAGAGAGTTTGTGAAGAGAGGGAGAGAGAGGGTGATCAAATGAGGTAAGTTTCTTCACCCCTCCCCTATTTATAGCCTCTAACTTCCCACAAAAATGTGCCAAGTGTCCCCTATACAACCCATCACTCTACCCTACACCATGCCCTATGACAAGCTCCATGCCTCCCCCCTCTCCATGAGGTACAAGTATGGTGAGAGAGGTGGTGGTAAGTCAAACACATGTGGGGTATTTCTTTATTTATATACATGGGTGTATACATACCTATGTATTCATCTTATATACATACACACTTAATAAGCATGAATTAAATAAGGTATCTAGCATGCATGCCATTTCCCATTACCCCTTTAGGGTATGAATATTTAAGAAAAAGGATGCTTAATTAAGGCAAGTGTTACATTCTACCCTCCTTATGGAAGTTTCGTCCTCGAAACTTAACGTACCTTGGAACAAACGTGGATAGGCCTTTCTTATCTCCTCTTCCAGTTCCTAAGTGGCTTCTTCTATGTTTTGATTTCTCCATAAGATCTTGACCAAGGAAATATTTTTGCTTCTCAATTGCTTCTCCTTGCGATCGAGAATTTGCACTGGTTCTTCCGCGTAAGACATGTCTTCTAGTATTTGCAGGGGTTCATAGGAAATTACGTGATCAGGATCGGGCACATACTTCCTCAGCTGGGAGACATGAAATACATTGTGCATCTTTTCCAAGGCAGGAGGTAGGGCCAAACGATAAGCAACCGGTCCAATTTTATCCAGTATTTCAAACGGACCCACATATCTAGGGGCTAATTTGTTCTTACCGCCGGTGCGTCTTACTCCCTTCATTGGAGATACCTTCAGAAAAACACGATTCCCTACCTCAAATTCCAGAGGTCTGTGACGATTGTCCGCATAAGCTTTCTGTCTGCTCTGGGCTGCCTTCATCCTTTCCTTGATTAACTTAATCTTCTCAGTAGCTTCTTGAATTACATCAGGGCCGAACAATCTTCTATCCCCGACTTCCTCCCAACAGATTGACGATCTACATTTTCTCCCATACAATGCTTCAAATGGAGGCATACCAATAGTGGACTGATAACTATTATTATAAGCAAATTCCACCAAGGGTAAATAGTTGTCCCAGCTTCCCCCAAATCTAATACACAAGTTCTCAACATGTCTTCCAATATTTGAATAGTTCTTTCCGACTGTCCATCTGTTTGGGGGTGGGCTGCTGTACTGAGTTGCAATTTAGTGCCCATAGCTTTGGACAGGCTCTTCCAAAATCTAGATTGAAATCTAGGATCCCGATCTGATACAATGGATTCAGGTACTCCATGCAATTTAACTATCTCCCGGATATATACCTGAGCCAGTTTTCCATTGAATAATTGATCCGGATAGGCAGGAAGTGGGCAGATTTAGTAAGTCTGTCCACTACTACCCATACTGTATCTAGTCCTTGGGACGTCCGAGGGAGTCCAGTGACAAAGTCCATAGCAATTTGACACCACTTCCATTCAGGAATAGATAAAGGCACCAACAAACCTGGGGGCTTCTTATGTTCTGCCTTTACTTGTTGACAGACTAAACATTTGTGAACAAAATTAGAAATATCTGCCTTCATTCCTTCCCACCAGAAGTTATGACGCAGATCTTGATACATTTTTGTGCTCCCAGGATGAGCTGTATACGGTGTACTAAGAGCCTCCTTCATTATTTCTTCTCTGATCTCTGCCACATCAGGTACACATAATCTGCGTCCAAATCGCAGTACATCATCTTCTATTTGAAACTCTTTGAGTTCTCTTTCTTATACTTTCTTTATAATCTTCTTTATTTGAGCATCTCCTTGTTGGGCCCTTTTGATCTTGTCGTATAGATTAAATTGAATACTCACTTGATTCAATTGATACTCAGAATTAGAAGGATCAATGACTCGCAATTCTATTTGCATTTCTTCTAGGTCCCTTAATATTCTTGCTTGACGAGTTATCAAAGTGGCCAGGATTCCCCCTGATTTCCGGCTCAAGGCATCAGCCACCACATTGGCCTTTCCAGGGTGGTATTGAATAGTAATATTATAGTCCTTCATTAGTTCTAACCACCTCCTCTGTCTCATATTCAGTTCTTTTTGTGTGAAGATGTATTTTAAGCTCTTATGATCAGTAAAAACTTCACAAGACACTCCATACAAGTAATGTCGCCAGATCTTTAAAGCAAATATCACAGCGGCTAATTCTAAGTCATGAGTGGGGTAATTTCTTTCATGGGTCTTCAATTGTCGGGATGCATAGGCAATAACCTTTCCATGTTGCATTAACACACATCCCAATCCCAGTTTTGATGCATCACTAAAAATGACAAATCCTTCCGTCCCCGAGGGTACAATTAAGACAGGAGCAGATGTCAGCTTAGCTTTAACTTCCAGGAAGCTTCTATCTTGTTCTTCTCCCCATGCAAACTTCTTATTCTTTCTAGTTAGTTGGGTCATTGGTGCCACAATTAGAGAGAATCCTTCCACAAATCTTCTGTAGTATCCAGCTAATCCCAAGAAACTTCGAACTTCAGTAACATTAGTGGGTCTAGGCCAGTCTCGGATTGATTCGATTTTTACCGGGTCTACTGATATTCCTTCCTTGGATATGATATGGCCAAGAAATCCTACTTGCTCTAGCCAAAATTCACATTTCTTCAATTTTGCATAGAGTTGCTTTTCTCTCAAGATTTAAAGGACAATTTTAAGATGTCTCTCGTGGTCCTCTGTATTCTTTGAAAAGACCAAATATCATCAATGAATACTACTACAAACTGGTCTAGATATGGTTGGAATATCCGATTCATTAAGTCCATAAATGCTGCCGGGGCATTAGTGAGTCCAAAAGGCATGACTAGAAATTCAAAGTGTCCATATCTTGTCCGGAAGGCCGATTTGGACACATCTTCAGGTTTGACCTTCAACTGATGATACCCCGATCTAAGGTCTATCTTAGAAAATACACAAGACCCTTGTAATTGATCAAATAAGTCATCGATTCGAGGAAGAGGGTACCTATTCTTGATAGTTGCCTTATTCAATTCCCGGTAGTCAACACATAGCCTCATACTTCCATCCTTCTTCTTTACAAATAGTACTGGTGCTCCCCAGGGAGATACACTTGGCCGAATGAAACCTTTGTCTAATAAGTCCTGCAATTGAGTTTTAAGTTCTTTCATTTCTGCAGGGGCCATTCGATATGGTGCCTTAGAAATTGGGGCAGTACCGGGTATTATATCTATTGTAAATTCTACTTCCCGATCTGGGGGCAGGCCTGGTAAATCTTTCGGAAGCACATCAGGGAACTCATTCACAACTGGAATAGTCTCAATTTTTATATCAGTCCTGGTGGTATCCAATACTGAAGCCAGAAATCCTTGGCACCCTTGCTTCATTAACTTGGTGGCTTTGATGGCTGATATGTGAGGTATATCATAACTAACTTTTTCTCCTTCAAAAATAAACTCCGGAGTCCCTTTCATTTTAAAGATAATCCTCTTCTTATTACAATCCATTTGAGCACTATAGGCAGACAACCAGTCCATTCCTAGTATGGCATCGAACTCCATTTCGCCTAGCTTAATCAAGTCAATAGATGTTTTCATTTCTCCAATTATCACTTCACAATTCGCATATCTAGTGCTAGCTATCAAATTTTCCCCTATAGATGTGGACACAACCAACTGAAATCCTAGGGGTTTCGATACTTGATTTAGTTTATAAGCAAAAGCACTAGATACGAATGAATGAGTAGCTCCAGGGTCAAACAATGCATGGGCAATATGTCCTGATATGGAGATCATACCTTCCACCACTGCATTTGAGGCCATTGCTTCCCGGTGGGTTAATGCGAAGGTTCTGCCTTGCACCCGTGGTTGTTGGACCGATGACTGAGTTGCAGCAGGATGTGGGGCATTACTGGGCGGCATGAAGTTACTGGCTTGTCCTCTGGGAGGATTCGTCCTCATAGTTGGCCTCCCACTTCCCCTACTCTGCCCTTGGCTTCCGCGCCTTGTCGGACAATTTTTCCTTAGATGTCCCACCCCTCCACAATTAAAACAAGATCTATCTAGGAGGCAGTTTCAAAAATGGTTTACTCTGCACCTCTGACACCAGGGAGCCTCCGAGATTCTGGGATAGGATGCAGAGGTAGCTTGTGTCTTCGAGGGAGTGTCTCTGTTTCTCAACCATGTTCTCCCGCCTCTGGCCCCTCCTCCTCTATGAAAAGTGGTATTAAACCCAGAACCCTTGCTACTGATGGATCCTGATGCCATCCTCATTGGGGGTCCTTGATATCGGGGGCGCTTAGAGTTGGGAATTTCTTCCACCTAGTCTTCCTGACCTTCCTGCATGTCCATTTCTACCTCCAAAGCTCTTTCTACTGCCTGGAGATAATTCCTCAGTTGTAACGGAATCAGTCGGCCACGAATCTCTGATCTTAGCCCTTTACGAACCTCTTCGTCCTTTCTGCTTCACTCCTTACCAAGGCATCAGCATACCTGGATAAGTGAGTGAATTTCTGATCATACTGGGACACATTCATAGAACCTTGACGTAGTTCCAAGAATTCTGTCGCCATCTTATCTCTGGCCGTCTCCGGGATGTATTTCTCAGTGAATTTGTTCACCAAGAATTCCCAAGTGATTGATTCCCTTGCATTCTTCATACTATGCTTCACTGCCCTCCACCAATGTTCCGCTTCCTTTTGGAACATAAAAGAAGAGAAGGAGACTCTTTGATCATCAGTGCAGTTCATAACGTCCAGAATCTTCTCTATTTGGAGAAGCCATGCTTCGGCTTGTAAGGGGTCCGCCTCCCCTTCAAATACGGGCGGTTTCATCTTCTGAAACTGCTCCAGTGCTCGGTGGGAGTTGTTATTACTCGCTTTAGTCATTAATTGTGCGAGCCACTCCGGCATCACCCCTGGAGTTTCCTCGTTCCCTCCTATTCGAACTTCAGAGTCTTCATTATTGTCTACGGGGTGCGCGCTCCCCATCTCACTGTAGTGTGTCGTATCGAGTGACAGGGACTCATTAGGTGGTAGCTGGTTAAGATCCATGCGTTCCTCCTATTAAAATAAGGGCGTCTAATCAACATACTACACAATTAGAAATAAATTGGGATAAAACTTTAATCTCATGTAATCATGTTAATAACATCACTTTTGCAAACAAGCAACTTGTTATATATATATATATATATATATATATATATATATATATATATATATATATATATATATATATATATATATATATATATATATATATATATATATATATTATATATATATATATATATATATAGGTACATCCCAAAATGGATACAAAGATATCATACTGACATGCCTTCCTACTTGGATATCCGGACTAACCCATGTGCATTCATTTGAGATATGCCCGGGTACATACAATAACTCTAAGGATATCCATTATCTAACATATTAGGCCTGTACATATATATACATCAAAAGGTGTCGACTCCAAGGTTCACCCTTCATAGGGTAGAGTATCCCCACTTGAGTCTCCGCTAGTGCTGCTGCTCTCATCGCTATCATCCATATCTTCCTCGGGGTCTTCTCCCAGTGATTCGTCCCCGGCGCAGCACCAGTCGTCTAGATCATCATAAAGGTCCATATCATCTTCCCACGTTTCGTTCCAAAAGACGCCTCCATATGTAAATCCTCTTCGGGTTTCTTCTTTTATTGTGCTAGAGTGCTCCGTCACTGCTATCTCAAGTGAATCTCCCACAAAGCTCTCTGTGTCAACATTGGTTGGTTCAGGCTCATTAGATGCCTGAGACTCAACCTCCTCATAATCTACACAGTTTAGGGGTACAATCATTTCCGCTGGGTCAGTCTCGTCCGACTCGTACCCCCAATCCATGAAATCCGCCACCCAGCTCTCACTCGAGCTATCGGAGCTAGATACTGGCCAATATACGTCGGAGTCCCCCATCTACACGTAAACAAAAAGGTCGTATCAATCTCAAGCCCATACAATAGTCTCAACATATGGCTATAATCAAGAAGCAGTATATATAGACACGCTAGCAACTATACTTATCCTTAGTCTACTCATAAGTCTTTAGATTCAATAGATAATTTAATGTATTTCCTCGACTCAATGTCCCATATCACTAGGAGTTGTTACCGCAATCCCGCATCCTTAGTCAATTCACCCGACTTAGTCTGTGCAGGCGCTCCTATTCTTATACGAGGAAAATACTCTATCATCGCTTGATTCATAATTAATTCATCACATAAACTCGCTACCTAACGATGATCACATGTGTAGCCTATCACTTCATCATCTCTTACTCCTTCTACTTATAAACCCTTGGCTCTGATACCAACTGTAACGGTCCCAGTTAAAAAAATTTCCATCTAACCACAATTTTCTTGTACAATCCAAGCGTGGACCCATCATGGTATAATACTTCCATTTTAATCATCAGAAAATTCTACATTATACATCAGAAATTCCACTAAGATAACATGTATGATCTAATCATGACTTATCATGCCAACACATATGGTTCGATAATCCGTAAGAAATGCAGTCTACAATTATCATACCAAGGTATGTATATATATAAAGTTATGAGTCCAACACCAGGCCTTTAAGATTTACAAGTCAAAGACAACATCCAACTAAAAGTGCGCATGTTTATACAAAATCATATACATATCAAAAGTAACTTTTAATACAATGGCTCCGGTGGCGCTTGTCCCGCACAATTGCCCTTAAGCGGGTCCTTTGCCCTTGTCGAAACCTGAAGGTGGAATTAGAATAGAGTGAGCTTGACGGCTCAGTGAGTAGAACAATATTTAAGTATGCCTATCAAGTAGGTCTACATGGCTAAATTATCCGGTTGACAAGTGTGTCCTTATACTATTTTTATAAGATTTTATTATTAGCTAAGAACCCAATCAGAACACAGTAACAAGGCTTTCCTAGTCGACTAGGCCACCCTATAGTCGACTAAGATTACCGGCAAGTCGACTAATTCTAAAGCTATAGTCGACTGACTTCACTCCACCCGTATCTGCTTCTCTGTTAGCTGCCAGGGACTCATGTAGTCGACTACCCTTCCTGGTATAGTCGACTTACTCAAGTACTAGTCGACTTGAAGGTCTCCTATAGTCGACTAGTTGTGGGTCAAAAAGTTGTGTTACTCTCTGTATGTCACCTATAGTCGACTACCCTTCCTGGTGTAGTCGACTACACAATGTATTAGTCGACTTGTAAGTCGACTGTAGTCGACTAATTATATCCAAAACAGGTTGTTAACTTTCTATTTGCTCTCTGTATCTGAAGTTAGTCGACTACAGTCTGTCTGTAGTCGACTAACCATGCTTTCCAGCAGTTTATCTGCCTATGTATCAGTCCTATAGTCGACTTATCCTAGGGACTTAGTCGACTATCCTTCATAAAATTTGTGTGTATACAAAGTTATTCCAGATTCAACGTTAAGGATTTATATATGTATGAGTATATCATAGGATTTCTATCTTAGCAATATCCATATACTTATTAAACACACACTGGGCTCCCCCTTCGGCCTCCTCCGGTTCAACCCGGTCCCTTCCTCCTATAATCATTTCACACAATAGATTTTCCCCTTCAACCGCCTCCGGTTCAACCCGGTCCCTTCCTCCAACACATTATCGTATAATTTCCCCTTCTACACCTCCGGTTCAACCCGATCCCTTCCTCCTGAGTACAACAATCATATCATCATATAATATCAATATGCAAAGACATATAAGGTGGCAACAACATGCGAGCTTTATAGTCTTTATTTTAACATATAACTATATCATGGATTCATGGACAAGAATGAGTAAGTACTTGTGGAATTGTAAACACATGAGTCTTTATGAGGTAGCTAACCTTTCTTGATATCACAAAATATGCATGATCCCAAAAATATACATAGTGTCAAGTACCTTGTTTATCTCTTACGTTTTATTTCATTTCCTACTTTATTATACTTATCATGTCATTAGGATCCATATGTTCTACTCACCCTTTGAAGTGGTATGCTCTTCCTCAAGTTGATATCCCGCTACAACGGAGTCTACAAGTCATAACGTCAATATTAGTTCATGATTAACGAAAATGATACGAGTGGGTATAGTCCTAGGAGTGTTTTCTTACCGTTCGACCAATGACACTCCCCTTGACTCGTTCTAACGGTTTCTTGGAGGAATATAGAACTTTCCTTGTATGTGGACTGAAGAAAATCAAGTGGGGAATTGAGGTGGTAAAGGAGTATCTTTTTAAGAAAAGAAAGTGGAAGAAATAGGGCTGTTTGGGTGCTGCTTTGCTGCTGCCTTTAGCTGCTGCTGCTGCCTTTTGTTGCTGCTGCTGTTGCTTTGCTTTTTTTTTTTTGCTGCTGCTGCTGCTGCAGAAAAGAGAAGAGAGGGAGAGAGTTTGTGAAGAGAGAGAGAGAGGTTGATCAAATGAGGTAAGTTTCTTCACCCCTCCCCTATTTATAGCCTCTAACTTCCACAAAAATGTGCCAAGTGTCCCCTATACAACCCATCACTCTACCCTACACCATGCCCTATGACAAGCTCCATGCCTCCCCCCCTCTCCATGAGGTACAAGTATGGTGAGAGAGGTGGTGGTAAGTCAAACACATGTGGGGTATTTCTTTATCTATATACATCGGTGTATACATACCTATGTATTCATCTTATATACATACACACTTAATAAGCATGAATTAAATAAGGTATCTAGCATGCATGCCATTTCCCATTACCCCTTTAGGGTATGAATATTTAAGAAAAAGGATGCTTAATTAAGGCAAGCGTTACAACTCTTCTTTATGCGGTACACGTGTGTAGGGGGAGCTTCACATCTCCTCTTATGCATTGCATATTATGTGTTATGTGAATTAGGGCTTGTCATCCCTTCTTCATGTAATGCATATATGCAGGGAAGTTAACTTAGCGTCTTCCTCTTCATGAATGTATATCGTATATATTCTTATTGTTGATTTGTTTGATATCACCCCTTTATTAATTCTTTGTTTCGAACAAAACGGGGAGAAGAATTTGTTTATTTTACTTTAACCCCTTTATTGATGATTGACAAAAGGGGGAGAAGTATTTGTGTTTATAAGCATGATATAGTTTGAGTTTATATGCATATAGTTGAGTTTTTGTTTGATTGATTAGTTTTTTAATTGAATGGTATCAAGAGCATGTTTATTTTTAAAATAAGAGAAAAAGATTTTATTTTAAATATTTGGTATCAAGAGCATGTTCATTTCATTGTTTTATGCATGTTTATGCATATTCATTTTTAGTATCCATTGCATATACTTGTTATTTATTCCTATGCATGAGTTAAGGGGGGCTTCTTTGAAGCTTAACTTTAATCCATGCATATATAACTCCATGAGTTTTGTCATCATCAAAAAGGGGGAGATTGTTGGCCTAGAGGCCTTCTACTCTAGTTTTGACGATGATTAACTCATGTAGTTATGTTTACTAATAATCTTGTGATGTTTAGTTTCAGATCATTAATCAAGATATTAGTTGGTGATTAGCTTCAACAAAGGAGTTTTGAAGCTTTCACATGGTGATTCAAGAGCCCGAGCATAAAGATCATTCATAGCACTCGTTGGAGTCTAGCTCAGTGGATTACGGAGTTTTGGATCGAGTCGGCTTGGAGACGGCGCTCTACAAGGAAACCTAGGTATCCTAGTTTAGTTTGTGTTTTAGATCCATATGTAAAGACTGAAAACACCTAGAGGGGGGGTGAATAGGTGTAAATGCTAATCTAACAATCTTTTTAAACAATTATGAATGAATGAGTCACCCAAAACAAGACTAAGAGCCGAATAACCGGAGAAGGGTTCTGAACTCCTTCCTCATGATTCCTCTAAATAAGAGTTGGAGGTGCGTATTGCAATCTTGTTGTATGAGTTATGATCGACAATATATCAAGAAATGAATAATATGCAATGATGATGTGCACACAAGATATATCACAAGTAATATCACAAACTAGAAACAATGAGTAAAAGATAGCAATTGAAAGTAAAGCGAAATAGAGAGCAAGAGCAAAAGGCAATCGCAAACACAAGTATTTGTTTCGAGGTTCGAGCCACCGCTCTACTCCCCGCCTTCACCTCCGTGAAGGGTTTCCACTATCCACCGAGGACGCTTACAAGGTCTACCAAAGACCGGAGCACCGAGCTCCACCACTTACAAGAATCTCTACCGAAGAGGTGTCTCCACAAGATGAACAAAGAGTAACAAGTAGCCAAGTGATCTCTAAAATGATCACAAACTCTTTACAAACACTTTTCTCTTTACAACTTCCTTATAGATTGAGTAGGGAATTTTGGCTCTAAGAAGTGTAGTGAGAAAAACTTAGTTGTAGAATGATTTTTGTTAGAAAACACAACTGAAAACAAGCTCAAGAATGAATGGGAAAATGGAGAGCTTTAAACACTTTTCTTATCTTTTTAAAACTTTGAAAACTTAAGGATTTTTCTTGATATTTTGCAAGAGACTATTCTCCTCTATTTATAGGGAGAGGAAAGGGTTAAATTCAATTTATTTTAAGCTTATTTGATTTGGAAAAGATCTCCAAAAACTCAGAAAAAGTCTGCCAAAAACAGATTTATAAAACAGATTTCAGATTGCACCAAAGAGGAAAGAGCCGTTGGGGCTTTGCAGGCCTGGCGGTCGACCGGTCCGGTCGGCCGTCCGCCCTGCTGGCAAGAAGCCGTTGGGCTCGGGTCGACCGTTCGGTCGACCATCCTCTAAAATGAAACACAGTTTTCTGAAGGCGGTCGACCGGGCGGTCGACCCAGAAAACCCGAGAGCAAACTGCTTTCAGTCGGTCGACCCGACGGTCGGCCGACAGACATGCACAAGCGTGCACGTCCTGGATAAAGCTCCGGTCGACCGATCCGGTCGGCCGGTCTTGCCTGAAACAGAAAAACAGCAAGAAACAGAATTTGGAATTTTTGTAAAACGTTTTGATGTAAAGATAGCTAAGTATCATGCTAGGGAAGTATAAACATACATGATTTAAACATGATATATGTCTTTGTAAAAATTAGAGTCATGTATATTTGTCAAGGCATGAAACTTAGAAACAAAAGCTTTAATCATGAAAACTTGTATACAAAAATGTGTGTGTGTATCCTAGAGCCAATTTTTCAAAACTCAAACTTTAACAAACTATTTCTTACATTGGTTCTAAGGACTACAAGTTCTTCAAGTGGGCTTCTCCATATGTTCTTGAAAGCTTGATTCTTGAGCCCGAATTGAGGTGACTTGAGTCAAAACACCTTCCTTTAGGGAAGAAAACTTCTAGTTTCATTAGAACCCTGAAACACACTAAAACAACAAATATTATTAGTACAAATAACTAATATGTTTTGTAATCATCAAAACACACTAAAACGGGTGATTGTAACCTTGGGCCAACAATCTCCCCCTTTTTGATGATGACAAAACATATAAGTTATTTAAACAAAAATGGAAGAAGAGCTTGGAAGCTCCCCCTCAAATAATGCTATGTATAAAGAATGACTATGAAAAGCAAGATACATAAAGCATTGAAAACACAATAACCAACAAACTTATTCTTTTTCTCCCCCTTTTTGTCATACATCAAAAAGGGTCAAACAAAACAAAAAAATGTTTTAAGAATCCATAATGCAAACATTCAACTCACCACAAATAAAAGAGAATCTTGCATAATCTAATGGTTTAGTAAAAATATCGGCAAGTTGAAAATCGGTAGAAACATAATCAATATCAATATCACCTTTCTCATAATGATATCTAAGAAAGTGATACCTAATGTCAATGTATTTGGTTTTACTATGTTGATTTGCATTCTTTGTCATATGAATTGTACTAGTATTATCACAAAATATTTTAACATGATCAAAATGCAAATCATAGTCAAGGAGAGTATGTTTCATCCAAAGAACTTGTGCACAACAAGCTCCGGCTGCAACATACTCCGCCTCGGCGGTTGAAAGGGTTACCGAATTTTGCTTTTTGGAAGACCAAGATACAAGACAATTACCAAGGAATTGACATGTTCCACTTGTACTCTTCCTATCTACCCTACAACCCGCATAGTCAGCATCCAAAAAACTCGTCATTGAAAATTGACCGGTTTTCGGATACCACAAACCCATTTCAATAGTGCCCTTAAGGTATCTAATTATGCGTTTAACCGCAATTATGTGAGACTCTTTAGGACAAGATTGAAAACGTGCACAAAGACAAACGGAAAACATAATATCCGGCCTACTAGCCGTTAAATATAACAAACTACCTATCATGCTACGATAAAGTTTAATGTCTACACTTTTACCTTGTTCATCCGTATCAAGCTTTGTGGTTGTTGCCATGGGAGTTTTGCTCACTTTAGATCCTTCAAGCCCGAACCTTTTGATTAGTTCCTTTGTGTACTTGGCTTGATTGATGAAGATCCCATCCTTCCTTTGCTTGATTTGGAGTCCAAGAAAATAGTTGAGTTCCCCCATCATAGACATTTCAAATTCTTCCTTCATGCATGATTCAAAAGCTTGGCAAAGAGATTCATTAGTAGAACCAAAAATAATATCATCTACATAAATTTGCACAATAAGAATATCATTTTCGACATGTTTTGTAAACAAAGTTGTGTCAAATTTTCCTTTCTTAAAACCATTTGAAATTAAAAATAAAGAAAGTCTTTCATACCAAGCCCTAGGGGCTTGTTTTAAACCATAAAGAGATTTATCTAATTTAAACACAAAATCCGGATGTGTAGGATCAACAAACCCGGGGGGTTGTTCAACATACACCTCCTCTTCAATAAAACCATTTAGAAAAGCACTTTTAACATCCATTTGAAACAATTTAAAATCTTTATATGAGGCAAATGCTAGTGTCATCCGTATGGCTTCAAGCTGTGCTACGGGTGCAAAGGTTTCTTCAAAATCGATTCCTTCGATTTGAGTGTAACCTTGGGCAACTAACCTATCTTTGTTTCTAACTACGTTACCCGATTCATCCAACTTGTTCTTAAAGATCCACTTAGTACCAATCGTTGGTCTATCGTGGGGCCTAGGAACAAGGTGCCAAACTTGGTTGCGCTCAAATTGATTGAGCTCCTCTTGCATGGCAAGCAACCAATATGAATCGGCCTCGGCTTCGAGGACGTTCTTGGGTTCAACATGAGAAATAAATGCATAATGACCACAAAAATCATGAAGTTTAGAGCGAGTGGTTACCCCTTTTGATACTTCACCTATGACGAGGTCCTTGGGATGATGAGGATTGTATCTCCAATCCATTGGAAGTTGTTGAGTAGGCTCCACTTCATTTGTTTGATTTTCATTTCCTTGAGCCTCTTCTACTTTAGCTTCACTTCCTTCATCATCCTTTGGCTTGTCTCCCATAGTAGGTGTATCCTCCAAGGTCACTTTCTCCAAGCCTTCATCCAATGCATCTATTTCTACAACATTCTTAACAAATAAGTTAGATTCTTCAAACTTAACATGTATAGATTCCTCAATAGTCAAAGATGATCTATTGAAGATTCTATAAGCCTTGCTAGTGTTAGAATAACCAACAAAAATAGCCTCATAAGATCTAGCATCAAATTTTCCTAATTTATCTTTCGTATTTAAAACAAAGCACTTGCATCCAAAAACCTTGAAATATGAAACATTTGGTTTTCTAGAAAAGTACATTTCAAAAGAAGTTTTTGAAGTATTTTTACACAAGAAAACACGATTTGACATATAGCATGATGTATTAACGGCCTCGGCCCACAAATAATGTGGTAGACCATATTCAGTAAGCATTGTCCTAGCCATCTCTTGTAATGTTCTATTTTTTCGTTCAACTACTCCATTTTGTTGTGGAGTTCTAGGACAAGATAGTTCATGCTTTATTCCATGTTCTTCACAAAAAGTGGTAAAGAGTAGGTTAATGAATTCACCTCCTCTATCACTTCTTATTCTTAAAATTGAAGTATCTTTTTTCCTTTTCAACTCTTTTCTTAAAGGCTTGAAAATGTGAAAAGGCTTGATTTTTATGTTCCAAAAAGAAAACCCAAGTAAAACGTGAAAAGTCATCAACCAAAACAAATGCAAAACGATTCCCACTTAGACTTTTGGTTTGAGTAGGACCAAATAAATCCATATAGATTAACTCCAAGGGACGTGATGTCATGATATCCTTGATTGACTTGAAAGAAGACATGGTTTGTTTCCCAAATTGACATGCGTCACAAACCCGGTCCTTTTCAAAATTCAAGTAAGGAATACCTTTCACCATTTCCTTTGTGTTTAACCTAGATATATGGTCAAAAGAAATGTGGCCTAATCTTCTATGCCACAACCAAGAGTCATCATCGAGGGCTTTTAAACAAGTAATATTACAAGACATATTAGACATATCAATCATATAAACATTATTTTCACGAAAATCGGAAAACACACAAGTATTAGATATTCTATCAATTACTTTACAAACTACATTATCAAAAATAACATCAAAACCTTTATCACAAAGTTGACTAACACTTAAGAGATTATGCTTGAGGCCATCAACTAAAACTACATTTTCTATTAAAGGGGATGTACCAAGTTTAACATTACCAATACCGATGATTTTACCCTTGGCATCATCTCCGAAGGTGATGGTGCCACCTTCATGATATCTTGATAGGGTTGCAAAGTTGTTGATGTCCCAAGTCATGTGCTTTGAGCAACCACTATCAAGATACCACAATCCTCTATGTCGTTGGGCTTTGAAAGGTACCTACATCATTTAACAAATTCATTGATTTTTGTACCCAAATTTTCTTGGGTCCTTGAAAGTTAGTGTTTCGAACCCAAACATTATGACGAGATGCATTAAGTCTATCATAGCAAAAATTAGCTAGGTGTCCTTTACGCCCACAATGTGAACATGAAAACACTTTACCATACATGAATGCATGATGTGTGTGTGAAGTGTGAGCATGTTTTGGGGGTTTGCCACGATGTAAAGGTTGTGTGGTATGAACATGAGCATGAGCATGGAAAGCATTTTTCTTAGGGGCTTGTTTCTTAGGAAACATGGCCTCAATCTTCTTCTTATCAAACTCACAATTTTTCAAAACAATTCCTAATGAATCTATTCTTTCTTTAAGCATGAAAATTTCATTAGAATCAACTAGTGGGGACTTGCCTTTACAAGAAATCTTGTACTTATCAAAATCATTTTGAGTAGTAACTAAAGTAGAGAGCAAGTCATCTTTTTCTTTAGAAAGGGTAAATACTTGATGATTAAGAGACTCATTTTCCTTCTTCATTTTTAAGTACTTTTTCTTTAGAAAATCATAGTTATGTGATAATTCTACAAAAGCTTCTCCAAGTTCATCCACGGAAAGTTCATCATTAAAAGAAGTGGAAGGGTTTACCTTGCTTGTGCTTTCATTTGCCATGAAGCACATGTTGGCGGTGTCGATTTCCTCCTCGGATTCGCTCTCGGAATCCCATGTAGCCTTCATTGCTTTCTTTTGAAGGGCTTCTTGAAAGTGGAAGGCTTTGCTTTATCCGGGCACTCCGCAACAATGTGACCCGGTCTTTGGCAATTGAAACAGATAATTTTTCTTTCTTCTTTGCCTCCTTGCCATCTCCTTCTTCCTTGAAATTTAGCCTTGTTGTACATCCTCCAGACGTTCTTCACAAGAAGTGAGAGCTCTTCGTCATCTTCTTCTTCATCGTCGCCGTCGGAGTGTGTGGATTGACATTTGAAGGCTATTGTCTTCTTCTTGGAAGGAGCCATGTCCTCCCTAGCTTTTCTCTCCATCTCATGGGTTTTGAGGTTCCCAATGAGACCAATTAGCTCCATCTCCTCCTTGTCATTGAGTTCCTTCAAGGTAGTTGCTTTCACTTCCCATGAAGGAGGAAGAGCCCGGATGATCTTTCTTACTCTTTGGTCGTTGTTGATACCATCACCTAGAGAAGAAAGTCCATTAGTGATCTTTGTAAATTTTGTAACCATATCATCTATGGTTTCATTCTCTTGCATGCAAAAGTTCTCATATTGGGACCGAAGAAGGTCTATCTTAGCCCTCTTCACTTGTGAAGTCCCCTCATGTGTCACTAGCAAGTGTGTCCAAATCTCAAATGCGGATTTGCAATGGATGACTCTAGCAATGTCATCATCATTGAGGGCTTGAAGTAGTGCATAATGAGCCTTAGCATTGGCATCAAATTCCTTAGTCTCAGTTTCAGACCAAGTGGATTCATCACTGGGGAGTGCACTAAACGGTTTGGTCACGGCCTTTGCAACTCGACTTCCTAGAGATTGCAAGAAAACGGTTATCTTAACCTTCCATATGGGAAAGTTAAGTCCATCAAACTTAGGAGGGGTCTTAATACCATTGGCCATTTTTACTAAGTGAGAGTGAATGAGAAATGAATGAAGTGATTAGCAAATAGATGATCTCTCTAAGGTTGTTAAGCCAAGAGCCTAGAGACCTATGCTCTGATACCAATTGAAAAACACCTAGAGGGGGGTGAATAGGTGTAAATGCTAATTTAACAATCTTTTTAAACAATTATGAATGAATGATGCAACGATCACTCAAAATAAGACTAAGAGCCGAATACCCGGTGATGGGTTCTGAACTCCTTCCTCGTGATTCCTCTAAATAAGAGTTGAAGGTGCGTATTGCAATCTTGTTGTATGAGTATGATCGACAATATATCAAGAAATGAATAATATGCAATGATGATGTGCACACAAGATATATCACAAGCAATATCACAAACTAGAAACAATGAGTAAAAGATAGCAATTGAAAGTAAAGAGAAATAGAGAGCAAGAGCAAAAGGCAATCGCAAACACAAGTATTTGTTTTAAGGTTCGAGCCACCGCTCTACTCCCCGCCTTCACCTCCGTGAAGGGTTTCCACTATCCACCGAGGACGCTTACAAGGTCTACCAAAGACCGGAGCACCGAGCTCCACCACTTACAAGAACCTCTACCGAAGAGGTGTCTCCACAAGATGAACAAAGAGTAACAAGTAGCCAAGTGATCTCTAAAATGATCACAAACTCTTTACAAACACTTCTCTCTTTACAACTTCCTTATAGATTGAGTAGGGAATTTTGGCTCTAAGAAGTGTAGTGAGAAAAACTCAGTTGTAGAATGATTTTTGCTAGAAAACACAACTGAAAACAAGCTCAAGAATGAATGGGAAAATGGAGAGCTTTAAACACTTTTCTTCTCTTTTTAAAACTTTGAAAACTTAAGGATTTTTCTTGATATTTTGCAAGAGACTATTCTCCTCTATTTATAGGGAGAGAAAAGGGTTAAAATCAATTTATTTTAAGCTTATTTGATCTGAAAAAGATCTCCAAAAACTCAGAAAAAGTCTGCCAAAAACAGATTTATAAAACAGATTTCAGATTGCACCAAAGAGGAAAGAGCCGTTGGGGCTTTGCAGGCCTGGCGGTCGACCGGTCCGGTCGGCCGTCCGCCCTGCTGGCAAGAAGCCGTTGGGCTCGGGTCGACCGTTCGGTCGACCGTCCTCTAAAATGAAACACAGTTTTCTGAAGGCGGTCGACCCAGAAAACCCGAGAGCAAACTGCTTTCAGTCGGTCAACCCGACGGTCGGCCGACAGACATGCACAAGCGTGCACGTCCTGGATACAAGCTCCGGTCGACCGGTCCGGTCGGCCAGTCTTGCCTGAAACAGAAAAACAGTAAGAAACAGAACTTGGAATTTTTGTAAAACATTTTGAAGTAAAGATAGCTAAGTATCATGCTAGGGAAGTATAAACATACATGATTTAAACATGATATATGTCTTTGTAAAAATTAGAGTCATGTATATTTGTCAAGGCATGAAACTTAGAAACAAAAGCTTTAATCATGAAAACTTGTATACAAAAATGTGTGTGTGTATCCTAGAGCCAATTTTCCAAAACTCAAACTTTAACAAACTATTTCTTACATTGGTTCTAAGGATTACAAGTTCTTCAAGTGGGCTTCTCCATATGTTCTTGAAAGCTTGATTCTTGAGCCCGAATTGAGGTGACTTGAGTCAAAACACCTTCCTTTAGGGAAGAAAACTTCTAGTTTCATTAGAACCCTGAAACACACTAAAACAACAAATATTATTAGTACAAATAACTAATATGTTTTGTAATCATCAAAACACACTAAAACGGGTGATTGTAACCTTGGGCCAACAAAGACTAGATAGTGTGATATGCTCAAGTTCACAAAACACACACGTTTCATGTTTTGGATTTAGTTTTTCGGTTTTTAGTTTAACCGATATTGGTTTTCATGAATAGATAGTATCAATACAAGTTTACATGATTTTATGTATGTTAGATGTTTTTATATACATGCATGCTTAACTTCCTAGACAAACTTATTTTGATATGCCTATTCATGAGGTTTGGTGTTTTGTGTTTTAACAAAACATATTTTTGGAATTAAAGTCAAAAACAATGATATGTATATGTTTCTTGTATATTGGACCTACGTCCATATGCAACATGCTTTATAATGTTTAAGTATCATGTTTTTGTATTTGGATATGTTTTAGACAAAGTTTATTTGAAAAATCAAAGTTTGGAAAAATACAGGTTTTGGTTTTCGGTAATTTTTCCATAACATAAAAATGGTTCAAAATGTTTGATAATTGTGTTGAAATTTTTATCACATGTTTATATAACATATATTAAGTTAGAAACTATTTTTGTGGATTTTTAGAAGATTTATGGGAATTTATAGAATAATTTTTAACTCAGTTTTCTGACCCAGAACCCAGCCTGCCAGGCTCTGGCGGTCGACCGGGCCGGTCGACCGAACCTAGAGTCGGTCGACCGGGATGGTCGATCGACGTGCACACACCTGTGCACGTTGGCCAGGCACTTGGGGGGTCGACCGTGCGGTCGACCGGCCATAGAGCTTTGCTCTCTGGATTTTTACGGTCGACCGGCCGGTCGACTCCTGGCTTCCAACGGTCATATTTTTGACCGTTGGCGGTCGACCGCCAGCCACCAAAGGCTAAAAATTCAGCCAACGGCTAGTTTTGGATTTGGGGCTATATATACCCCATTGTTTTGAGTTTTTGGGTAAGATTTTCTAGAGCAAAAAACTCTCCTATCTACAAGTGTTTTTAACAAGTTTTCAAAAGTGTTTTTGTGCCAAAAAGGTTTCATCTTATTTGTTTTAGGGTTTTGGAAAAATTAAAGAAAATAGAAATTTGGGAGTTTTGTACTGTTCTTCACTTCTATCATCTACAAAGTATTTTCCCAAGTATTTCTCTTTGAGTTTCTACTTTCCAAACTCTTGGTTTTCCACTTGAGCTATATCACTCTATCCTATTCTATAGGATCATTTATTTTGTGGCAAAAGGATTTGGTTTGTGGTTGAGATATACCACTTTGTTGTACACCCTTTCTTTGTAGATATCCCTTTTTGGTAGAGGTGGATTTGGGTTGTGTATTGCTCCCTCTTTGGTAGAGGTTGAGGTTGTGATTTACTCCCTCTTGGTGAGGTAGAGTTGGTTGGTATTTGTATCCCTCTTCGGTAGAGGTGGATTGTGCTTGTATCCCTCTCGGTGAGGTGGATTTGGTTGTATTGGTGGAGTTCGGTACTCCGGTCTTCTGTAGACCATTTGTATTGCCTCGGTGGAGGTTGTATTAGTTGAGAGAGGAGTTCGGTACTCCTAGTGGATTGGAAATCCTTCTCGGTGAAGGCGGGGACGTAGAGCTCGGTGCTCGAACCTCGAAACACATCTTCTTGTTTGCGTTTGATCTATTGACTCTCAACCCTCTCTCTCTTTTATTTGTGTATTGCATCATTCATATTGTCATATCTTATATGCTTGTGTTGTGCCTTGCATCTATTCATATTGCTCATTCATATTATATGCCTGGCTTGTGTGTGTGTGCCTCACTTGTGCTTAACCACGAGAGCTTCATTTAGCGCCTCAACTCTTATTTAGAGGAATCAAGAGGAGTTAGTCCAGAGCCCTTCACGGGGAATTCGGCTACACTCGTTGGTTGCACTAAGTGTTGTTGCAATTTAGTTTTAATTTCCGTATTTAGTTCATTAGATTAGCCTTATCACCTATTCACCCCCCCTCTAGGTGATTTCAAAAAGACCACGTTCACCTGCCTGTTTGGAACCTTCGCTTATCGACGCATGCCCTTTGGATTATGTAATGCTCCTGCAACATTCCAATGGTGCATGCTCAGTTTGTTCTCGATATGGTAGAACGTTTTCTTGAGATTTTCATAGATGACTTCTCCATCTACGGAGATTCATTTGAATAATGTCTTCATCATTTTGAGTTGGTTCTGCAAAGATGCAAGAAAAAGAACCTAACTCTGAACTGGGAGAAATGTCACCTCATGGTAAGACAGGGGATTGTCTTAGGCCGTGAGATTTCTAGGAGAGGAATTGAAGTGGACAAGGCTAAAGTAGAAGTGATTACTAAGCTTCCATCACCCAAAAGTATTAATGATATTAAATCCTTTCTAGGGCATGCTGGGTTCTACCAGCGGTTCATTTAGGATTTTAGCAAGATCGCTAGGCCCTTAACTAACCTGCTCGCAAAGGACGTGCCCTTTGATTTTAACGATAAATGTTTCAAGTCGTGGGAGAAGCTTAAGTAAGAACTTATTTCTGCGCCTATTATTTCTGCTCCTGATTGGGCACAACCGTTTGAAATCATGTGCGATGCCTTTGATTTTGCCATTGGCGCTGTTCTAGGACAACACATCGACAATAGGCAGCACGTGATTTACTACTTGAGTAGGACCTTAAATGACGCCCAACAGAATTATACAATGACCGAGAAGGAATTCTTGGCCATTGTATTTGCGTTTGAGAAGTTTTGGCCATACTTGTTAGGCTCGAAGATGGTGATTTTCACGGATCACTCAGCACTCAAATACCTCATGACCAAGAAGGAAGTTAAGGCCCGATTGATTCGGTGGATCCTTTTGCTTCAAGAATTGACTTGGAAATTCAGGATAAACGAGGTATAGAAAATGTGGTCACTGATCATCTATCATGAATTCCAAATGCACCTCTCATACAAGCTCCGATCAACGAGGATTTCCCAGATGAGCACATCCTGACCATTTTCAAGGAGCCCTGGTATGCGGATATAGTCAATTGCCTGGCCACTGGACAATTACCCGCTGACTGGACAAAGCAAGACCAGTATCGTTTCTTTGCCCAAGTACGATACTTCTTCTGGGAAGAGCCGTATCTTTTTAAGTATTGTCCCAACCAGATTATTCGACGATGCATCCCAGAGAAAGAACAGAGGAGTGTGCTAAGCTTTTGCCATGAACTTGCATGCGGAGGACACTTCGGTCCATGCAAGACTGCAGAAAAAGTTTTACAGAGTGGGTTTTACTGTCCCACTTTGTTCAAAGACTCATTCCACTTTTGCAAGACATGTGCAAATTGTCAGAAGATTGGGAAAATTTCAAGAAGAGACATGATGCCCCTGAACCCGATTCTTGAAGTTGAAATTTTTGATGTTTGGGGTATCGACTTCATGGGACCATTCCCAAAT
Source organism: Agave tequilana (assembly GCA_038442645.1). NCBI lineage: Eukaryota > Viridiplantae > Streptophyta > Magnoliopsida > Asparagales > Asparagaceae > Agave > Agave tequilana. The sequence continues at coordinate 15,283 of JAVJIF010004797.1, read as the reverse complement.
TCCTTCAACAACCAGTTCATTTTGGTTGCTGTAGATTATGTCTCTAAATGGGTAGAATCTATGCCTACAAAGACCAATGACAACAAAGTGGTTGTCAAATTTCTCAAAGAAAACATCTTCTCTCGATTTGACACCCCAGAGCGATAACTAATGATAATGGATCACATTTCTGCAATAGAGTTTTTGAAGCTCTGATTTGAAAATATTCCATCAATCACAAGTTATCTACTCCGTATCATCCCTAGACAAATGGGCACGTTGAATCACCAATCGATAGATGAAGCTATTTTTAGAAAGACTGTCGGATAAAACTAAAAGGATTGATCGGTCAAACTCAATGATGCATTGTGGGCTTACCAAACTGCTTTTAAGATAGTCCTGGGGATGTCTCCTTACAGAATCATATTCGAAAAAGCTTGTCATCTGTCAGTCGAGTTAGAACACCGTGCCCTATGGGCCATTAAGCAACTAAATTTTGATCTGACTAAGGCCGATGAGCTAAGGAGACTGCAGATATCAGAATCAGAGGAGATACAGAATGAAGTCTACGAGAACGCTCGGATCACTAAAAGCAGGAATAAACTTTTTCATGACCAGATCATAAACCGGAAAAACTTTGCCCCGGGAGATAAGGTCCTGCTGTACAACTCGAGGCTTCACATTTTCGCGGGGAAGATGAAGACTCCTTGGTCTGGACCATTCATTATGCGCACCGTTTTCCCACATGGTACTGTGATTATTGTTGATCCTAAGAGCAACACGAAATTTAAAGTGAATGGGTAAAGACTGAAGCCCTTTTTGACACTAATCCTGTATCCCAGGCTGAACTTGTGCTGAGTCTGCTCGCTCCGTCATACACCTGACCATCGCCATCCAAAAAAAAAAAAATTCCTTTTTGTTTATATACTCACCCATTTTATACTTGTACATAATTTTTGAAACTAACTTGTTTTTATTTTTCAATTCTTTATTTGAAACAAAGTGTTGGCCCAAAGGCCATTAGCCCAATATCCTGATGAATATTTTGATGATAACAAACCATATTTAGTTATGTATTTAACAATTTTGTTTAAAGAATTTCAGGTTCAAAACAAGTTAATTTGACGGCTCTACTATCAAGACTCACAAGTTTGGACGCCGCTAAAGATTTGCATTCCTAAGCTAAGCACATTAGAAAGCTTCGGGAACAAGATTCTGAAGAAGAGACCAAGTCAAGATCAAGACTATGAAAAAGTCCAAGATTTGTATTTTTTCTTTTAGACTTTTTGTTAAAACCTAGATGTTAGAAGTAGAGTTATGGGATTGTCACTCACACACACACTTTAGTTTGATTCATGGCTTCAAAAACAATTTCTATTTCCAACTTAGTTTTAGAGTTAACATGTTTTGGAAATTTGTTTTAGAAACTTTAAGTTTTGGAAAAACGATTTTTGGAAAAACAAGTTTTTATCAAAGAAGATCTTTATCAAAATGTTTTAACATGTTAGAGTAGTGACTTATGATCATACTCCTATTTTTACAAGGTTCAAAACCTTAATCCAAAACATCAAACCCTTAATTCCAGGTTCTGGTTTCTGCAGGTCTGATTTTTCAGAACTGACAGGAGCCGGTCGACCGTCCGGGTCGACCGACGTGCACGCTGTGCGTGTGTGCACGTCGGCCGACCGCTCGGGTTGACCGGGGCACTTATAGTGCTCTCTGTTTGTTTGGGTCGACCGGGGCGGTCGACCGTTGTCCCCCAACGGTCAAAAATATGACTGTTGGCGGTCGACCGTCCTGGTCGACCGGCAGCTGTCAGAAATTCTGACAGACTCCAACAGCTATATTTTTCTGACTCTTTTTGTTGGGATCTCCACCCAACGAGTTTCTCCACTAGTTTTACCCTGTTTCTCAACCCCTATAAATAGGTGGTCACTTCAACTTGATTAGACAACAATTTTTACAACATTTGACAAGTGATTTTTCAAGTCTTCATTTTAGAAAAAGATTTCCAAAAGCCAAAATTTCTATACACCCATTTGAAGCCTATACCTCTACTTCACTCTAGATATTTGCACTACACAATCCCAAATTTCTACATCTACATATTGGTTATAGGATTGTGCAAGTGAGCTATTTGTGATCAAGTGTGATCATTTTCTTCTTGAGCGAAGTTGTAGAGGCATCGGCCTCAAGCGAGCGAGTGAGCTCCGGGTGGTGTTGCGGCATCACAAGAGATAGGACAAGTGTGTCCTTGTATTGGAGATCCGGTGGGATCAACAATAGTGGAAATCCTTCAAGTGTGAAGGCGGGGACGTAGAGCGTGGCTCGAACCTCAGAAACATATACTTGTGTTTGCGTTTGCTCGAATTTTCTCTAAACTCAAACTCCTTTATTTCTTGCACTACTTATTGTGTTTATTGCTAGTCTTTTAATTTGAGCAATTTGTTAAGTAAAATTTTAATTCCGCATTGTTGCCATATTTCATATAGCCATCACCTATTCACCCCCCCTCTAGGTGATTTCAATTGGTATCAGAGCCTAACCCTACAATTTGGTTTAACCACCTTAGGGAGATCCTTGCATTTGGCTATATATTTGTTGCATTCTTCATTTATTGTGCTTTATATTATTCATCCATGGCATCACTTGACTTTTCTAGCATCAAGTCCCCACCAAAGTTTGATGGCTTGAACTTTCCCATATGCAAGGTCAAGATGAACCTCTTCCTTAAGTCCCTAGGAGTTAGGGTTGCTAGGTCCATTACAAAAGAATTTATTGAACCCCTCACCGATGAGAGCTCATGGTCCGAGGACACCTCTAAGGATTATGAAGCTAATGTTAGAGCCCAATATGCCTTAACCCAAGCCTTAAATGAGGATGACTTATCACGCATCATAAATTGCAAGTCCGCATTTGAAGTTTGGAATATTCTTATTGTGACTCATGAAGGAACGTCACAAGTCCAAAGATCTAAGATTGACTTGTTGCGTTCTCAATATGAGAACTTTTATATGTTTGATAATGAGAGCATTGATGACATGCTCACGCGTTTCACCAAGATTACTAATGCTTTATCTTCTCTAGGTGACGCAATCGACAATGACCAAAAGATAAGGAAGGTCATTAGAGCTCTTTCCAAGGCATGGGAAGTAAAGGCAACCACCCTCAAGGAACTCAACGATAGGGAGGAGATGGACTTCTCCGGCTTCATTGGAAATCTCAAAACACATGAGATGGAAATGAAGGTTCGAGAAGAAAGGGAGGCGCCCAAAAAGAAAGCACTCGCTTTCAAAGCCACTCCAACCATCCATGAAGAGGATGACTCATCGGGAGATTGCGATGAGGACTTCGCCATGCTCATCTGAAAAGTGGGCAAAATGTTCTACAAGAAAGGGAGGCAAAGCAACTTCCGAAGAGGGAGACCTCAAGGAAGATTTGAAAAGAAAAGAGAAGAACCTGGTCCTTGCTTTCATTGCAAGAAGATCGGACATCTAATTACGGATGGCCCCGCTCTTCAAGCGACCACCTCCAAGAACGGCCATAAGAAGAAGAAAGCAATGGTGGCCACGTGGGATGACACAGAGTCGAAATCCGAAGAGGAGAACGACGCCGCACACATGTGCTTCATGGCACATGGAGACGATGCTTCGAAGGTAACTATTGACAACTCTTTAGATGAGGATGAGTTGACTATGGATGAGTTAGCTCAATTTTTCGAAGAATTACAACATAGGTATGAGATTTCTCAATCTCATAATAAGAAATTAAAAAGGAAAAATGAGTCTTTAAAAGATAAAATTAAAATTATTGAAAAAGAGAAAAATGATTTATCTTGTGCTTTTAAGAAAATAAAAATTGATTTTGAAAATTATAAAATAGCTTGTAAAGGAAAAACTTCTATTCCCTCATGTAACAAAAATGATTTTGTGGAAATGCAAAAGCGAGTTGATGTTTTAGATTCAACTATTAAAAAGTGTGCCTTTGATCTAAATAAATTTGCATCTAGATTTCCTAAGGGAGTAACCCAAGGGAAACACACTCACCATGCACATGCACGGAAACATGTACACACACATAAACATGCATACATGTATGGTAGTGGTAGAATTTACATTTGCACGCATTGTGGCCGCAAAGGCCATTTAGAAAAATTTTGTTTTGCTAAAAATAATGTGCATAATAAATATGTTTGGGTTCGTCCCGGTACTAATCCAAAAGGACCCAAAAAGATATGGGTACCAAAAGACCCACCAAATTTGGATGATACAGGTGGATATTCTTCCTCCAAGACTTAGGGGGAGACGGTGCCCAGGTGGTGGATGCAACTAAGCTCAAAGAACACATCGCGCTTGCATCGCTATCATGGAGGCACCTATTTTGGAGATTGCCCTTGCTTGGTAACCTCTCCATTTAAAAGTTTTTTTTTAATTTTGGTGATATATATACACATGTGTAGGAGTGCTAGTTTACTTTTATGCTACATTGATATATGCTTGTGTAAACCTACATCTCTATCATGATTGTGTATATGCCATGTTTGTATATCTTGTCTTTTATACCATGTTTATTGTATGTCCACATGTCTAGCCTAGATTATATATATCTATATATATACACATTGTATTTTCAAAACTAGGAATGAATTTTGTAAAAAAAATTTCATATGCAAGCAAATACATTAGAGATGGCAATTGCGCACCTCAACTCATTCAAGACGAATCAAGAGGATGAAGTTCAGAACCCTTCACCGGGTATTCGGCTTCAACATCTCTAAAACTTTGTTTTTGTATGAAAATTAAATAAATGTTTTGTGTGAACTTTTGGTTGATATGATAACTTAATGAAGATTTAAAAACATTGTTGTATTCTTGCATGTTATATATATCCTACTTATTTGTTAAAACTTTTTTTAAAAAAAAAAATTTTTTTTTTGGCTTGACAGATTTTTGGGCAAAGCCGGCCGACCGCTCTTGAGTTACGGTCGACCGACTTCGCCTGAAAGATTGATTTTCTTTCTTTCCTTTTTGTCGGCCGACCCGTACGGTCGACCGCGATATCTGTCAGTGGTCTCGGGTTTTCTGGGTCGACCGACCCGGTCGACCGCTCTGTGTTACAGAGCTCTCGGGTTTTGTGGGTCGACCGGCCCGGTCGACCGTTCATCGATTTCAGCCCTAAATCTGCTATTTATTTCACAGTCTCTCTCATTTCTCTCACAACCCAACCGGCGATCCCCTTTCTCTTTTTCTCCCAAAAATTCCAACACTCAAAATCTCTCAAATTTCTTCAAAAACCAAGTTTGATTTCATCTTTGGGTGTTAGATCTTCACTCTCTGGGACTACTCACCAACAGATTTCAAGGATTTCAGATCTAGGGTTTGGGTTTCTCTCATTCAGGTAAAAATCTCCTTTTTAGTTTAAATCTTGATCTCTAGCTTTAAGAATCTCTATTCTTTGTCAAAGATTTTTAGGTTTCTTGTTGATTAGATCAAGCCATAACCTTTTTACCCTAAAATCATCAATTTCTCCATAATGTCTAAGAGATCTAGGTCTGAGAAGGGAAAAACTGTTGTTCCCTCCTCATCATTCACTCCTAAACCTAAACGACCCTTTGTTAATGAGCTAGCTGAAAATCGATTCATCATACTTTCTAAGAAAACAGTCATTTCAGGGAGATGTGTTATTCTCAAAGACTTTGAACATCTCCACATCCCTCGCATCCTGAAAGAAATTCTTTGGACAAATTCATGGCCATTAGGGAACCTGTGTACCCCTCCTTAGTGCATTACTTCTATGCCAATTTTGCTTTTGAGGGAAATCAAGTGAGATCTCGTGTTCTTGGGAAGGATATTAACATTCCCCTATCCCAATTTGCTGATATTCTGCATCTCTCCTCTGGAGGAGTTGATGTTTACACCTTTGATCTCCAAGATTTTGAATATCCGGACGGTGAGTCTCCGTTCACCGCTTCCACCTTGATACACGGGAATGACAATCCCGGTTTGGTTAGGAATGAGGAAGTGAACAAGTTCACGTTCACCGCCCAAGTCCTAGCCAAATTTGTTTTCTATAACATTTTTCCTAAATCCGGTGAGTATAGCAATGCTAGGGGTCCAGTTCCTCTTATCATCTATTGCCTTCTGAAAGGCATTAAGATTAATTTCCCACATCTCATTGCCTCTCACATGGCCTCTGATCAGATCCGCATGTACGGTAGGCATTTGCCTTATGGCATGCTCATATCCTATCTTCTCAAACATTTAGGATTTGATCTTTCTTCGGAAACTCCCTCCGAACCCTCTGTGAACTTGGACTGCACCCTTTTGAAGAGGATGCAGACTCAGATTCGTCGAGCCCCTCCTGAGCAGCCCCCTCCAGTTCCAGTACCAGGATCTTCATCAGCCCCAGGGTCTTCTTCAGCCCCAGGGATTTCCTCTGCTCCCGGTCCATCTTTATCTCCTGAGTTCCAGTCCTTCATTTCTTCTGAGATTCGCTCTCAGATCCAGGAGCATCAGTCTTGGATCGAGCAGCGAGATGCAGCCTTTCGTGTGGATATGGAGCAGCGAGATGCAGCCCTTCGCGCGGAGATGGACTCACGCTTCCAGGGAATTCGCAATGACATGTCTTACTTTGCGAACGCCATGAGATTCGTGGACTCGCAATTTGGGACACTATTTGCGAAATTCGATATGCTTGGTCCAGATCCCACGACCATTGCTCGTCCTCTTCCATCCTCCGGCCCTCCATTTCCTGCCAGAGACGCTACTGCTGTTCCACCTCCACAGCCAGGCGTTGCTGACATCGATCCAGAGGAGGCAGGTCATGAGGATGATGATGAGACGATGGCAGAGGGTGACGCTGAGGAGAGTTCGTCTGAGGAAGACGATGCTGAGGAGAGTTCTTCTGAGGATGATGCTGCTGGTGATGAGTGACTCCCCTTATTTGATGATGTCAAAAAGGGGGAGAATTATTGAGAGAGACTTGTATTTTGTTTGTACTTGACACTTATATTTTGTTGTACTGGTATTATGTGTTTATGTGTTTGGACATCCTTTTATGGTGGACATGTATCTTTGTATTGGGTTTGGACATCTTTTTTATGTATATTTGTGTTGTGTTTTTATTTAGTCTCTAAACAACGTGTTACTTTTTTAAACATGAGTACCTTTTGGCATGGACATGAGTATTGTGGATGAGTATTGCTATTTATCGTTGTGATATTTATCTATGCCTGAGTATGATTTTTTTATATATATATGCATGTGTTAAGGGGAGCTTCACTTGAAGTCTCTACCCAAAATATTTGTGATAACTATATATGTTTGTCATCATCAAAAAGGGGGAGATTGTTGGCCCAAAGGACATTAGCCCAATATCCCGATGAATATTTTGATGATAACAAACCATATTTAGTTATGTATTTAACAATTTTGTTTAAAAGAATTTCAGGTTCAAAACAAGTTGATTTGACGGCTCCACTATCAAGACTCACAAGTTTGGACGCCGCTAAAGATTTGCATTCCTAAGCTAAGCACATTAGAAAGCTTCGGGAACAAGATTCTGAAGAAGAGACCAAGTCAAGATCAAGACTATGAAAAAGTCCAAGATTTGTATTTTTTCTTTTAGACTTTTTGTTAAAACCTAGATGTTAGAAGTAGAGTTATGGGATTGTCACTCACACACACACACTTTAGTTTGATTCATGGCTTCAAAAACAATTTCTATTTCCAACTTAGTTTTAGAGTTAACATGTTTTGGAAATTTGTTTTAGAAACTTTAAGTTTTGGAAAAACGATTTTTGGAAAAACAAGTTTTTATCAAAGAAGATCTTTATCAAAATGTTTTAACATGTTAGAGTAGTGACTTATGATCATACTCCTATTTTTACAAGGTTCAAAACCATAATCCAAAACATCAAACCCTTAATTCCAGGTTCTGGTTTCTGCAGGTCTGATTTTTCAGAACTGACAGGAGCCGGTCGACCGTCCGGGTCGACCGACGTGCACGCTGTGCGTGTGTGCACGTCGGCCGACCGCTCGGTCGACCGGGGCACTTATAGTGCTCTCTGTTTGTTTGGGTCGACCGGGGCGGTCGACCGTTGTCCCCCAACGGTCAAAAATATGACCGTTGGCGGTCGACCGTCCGGGTCGACCGGCAGCTGTCAGAAATTCTGACAGACTCCAACAACTATATTTTTCTGACTCTTTTTGTTGGGATCTCCACCCAACGAGTTTCTCCACCAGTTTTACCCTGTTTCTCAACCCCTATAAATAGGTGGTCACTTCAACTTGATTAGACAACAATTTTTACAACATTTGACAAGTGATTTTTCAAGTCTTCATTTTAGAAAAAGATTTCCAAAAGCCAAAATTTCCATACACCCATTTGAAGCCTATACCTCTACTTCACTCTAGATATTTGCACTACACAATCCCAAATTTCTACATCTACATATTGGTTATAGGATTGTGCAAGTGAGCTATTTGTGATCAAGTGTGATCATTTTCTTCTTGAGCGAAGTTGTAGAGGCATCGGCCTCAAGCGAGCGAGTGAGCTCCGGGTGGTGTTGCGGCATCACAAGAGATAGGACAAGTGTGTCCTTGTATTGGAGATCCGGTGGGATCAACAATAGTGTAAATCCTTCAAGTGTGAAGGCGGGGACGTAGAGCGTGGCTCGAACCTCGGAAACATATACTTGTGTTTGCGTTTGCTCGAATTTTCTCTAAACTCAAACTCCTTTATTTCTTGCACTGCTTATTGTGTTTATTGCTAGTCTTTTAATTTGAGCAATTTGTTAAGTAAAATTTTAATTCCGCATTGTTGTCATATTTCATATAGCCATCACCTATTCCCCCCCCTCTAGGTGATTTCACAAAGAACTTTCTCTTTTCTTGAACAAAATAGCCGCATCAAGCTTTCATCATTCTCCCTCCTTGTGGATACGACCCGTATAGCCACTTTGCTAGTACAAAAGAATCACAAAAGCAGTAACATCAACCCGCATTTCTTTACTCATTCTTGTGCTTGCTTTTTTGCTGATCACTTGGCCTCCAAGAAATACGGATTTAATTACTCAAAAATGGGTTTAATTAAATTTTTATTACCCTTTTGCCCCTAGACTCTTGATTTATATGCAAAGTAGACCAAAACATAATTAGAAATGATATATTATTCATAAATCGGTAGGAAAATGTGATATAATAATGCAGAACTGTAGACTAATTACACCCCCACACTTATCTTTGCTTGTCCTGAACAAAATAAGAAAAGAAAAACTATACTACAAATGTTATTACACCACTTTCACAGGGGTGACACGATTGCACTGAGCGTGTACAACAAGCCGTTAAACATCTAGGTTTCCCCTAGAGGTGGAGTTTTGTCTCTTGAGGGTTTTCAGCGGATTGCACCTACAAAATTCATAAAGAAAGAAAATAAATGTTAATATTTTTGAAAATACATTTTGAAAGAGAGACAAGTCTTGATATATTTTTGCAAAAATATAAGTGATCTAAGGTCATAAGTCCACCAAAAATTATTCTTCTTTAAACTTATTCTATATGCAAGATCTTATCATCAATTAAGGTAAGAATTCAAAACTGAATTAAATATTTTATCTTTCATAAAATCTAGATAATATGCACTTTGTGACCGTGATGATTTATGTGATTTCAACTCTAACTATCAAACCATTATTATTATATATATATATTTCTCTCCCTTAGCTTTCTTAGACTTTCTAGTTTACCCGGTAGTGAGTGAGCCTTTAACCGATGACTCCCAGACCAGACGGTCTTGGGCACCAGATGAGAAAACATCCCCGGGTTTAAGGACTCGAGTAAACAAGGCCGCAAAACTAAAGAAAATTATTTGTTTCTTTTGATAACCGTTAGGCGTGAATAATCATGCTTTTTGAGGCATAGTTATCCAGCTTAACAAGTGATTTTTTTTATATATACCATATATATATATATTTTCTCTTATTTATTTTTACTTTATGGTATTTCAGGTCTTTGTTTCCATCCCAAAAATGTGTAAGTGTGAAGTGCATACTATCTAAGGCAAAAAATTCAAGATAAAATTATCTCTCCAATTTATCTTACTTAACCTATAATTTTAAACAATATCCATTATTTTGACTAGGCTTAAGATGTCATAATTAAGGCTTACTTAATTTCTAAGATCATATTAATTTTCTTAAAAATAGATCAAAACTTTGTCTTTTATTTTAAAAAGTTTTTTGAAAAATTCTATACAAAAAGAAAGATTTCTAAAAGTATCCTAAAACAAGTGAAAAAGAAAGAAAATTTAAAAAACTCTATGTTAGTAAACCCTCCCCCACACTTATCTCACGCATTGTCCTCAGTGCAATCGTGAATGTATGTAAGCATGAAATAAATAGAGAAGGAAGAAAAAATCATCTCAAGGTGTTAGTTCCGGTGGTGGTCTGATTGTCCACGAAATGCGACCCAATCCAAATTACGTGGTGTCCGGTTGAACCCACCAGTGACCTCTATAATACAACCCACTAAAATGATATATGTATTTATGATTTATTCTAAGACTTTTACCCCATCTAATTTTCAAATTTAAAAATAATTTTAGAGCCAATTTTATCAACATCCTTGTTCCACAATGGAGTGTGAAAAGATAGAATGATTTATTTGGACTCAGAAAGTACAGGAACTAAGACCGACTTAGAAAGGTGACTGAAGTCAAAGAAAGGTTCAGAAGTCGAGATTGGTTCAGGAAGTGGGTCCAAATTAAGAAGTTGAAATCCTATTCCACATTCATTTTCCCATAATGGAATGTGACCTTCTAAGATAGGTGATTCAAGTTCAAGAATGAAAAGTATGGGAATCAAAACTGACTCTAAAATGTTGCTCAATTTGGGTAGCAAAATAGGAGTCAATATTGATTCAGGAATTTGAACTGGATCACGAATTTGAGAATCTAGGTTACATTCCTCATTAAGTTTAATTTTATAAAAATGCGAACTTTCTAATTTATCAATGGGACTTTCAAAAGTATGAAATTGGTCAAGTTCAATTTGTTGATCATAAAAGATTGGTGATTCAATTTCACGATGGACTGGCACAGGATCCATACTGACTCAGGAAAGGACCTAAAATCAGGTAAAAACACCTCAGTCATTATTGAATCAGGAAGTGAAATAGAATTACCAAGTTGAGGTTCTGGATCATATTCATGCTCAAATTCAATTTCAAAAAAAGGATAACTTGCCAAAATATCAACATGATTCTCAAAATTTTGATGTTGGTCAAGTTCAAATGGGTGTGCTAAAATGAATCTGGGTTTCCAAAATAACAAGAGTCCTGGTCACATCAATAGAGTTAGAGATATCTGAATTGGTCAAGGTTGATAAGATAGAGTTTTCTCATTTCTGTAAATACAAACCAATTGACTCAATTGTGTTTCCAACCTATTGATAGACTGAGCAGAAGAAGATTTTTGAAATTGTAGTGCAGACTCCTGCAAGATTTCTATACTCTTTTCTAGATATAATTTTTCTTCAGATGGATGCTCTAAAAAAGGAGTGTAGGGATTTTGGTTTTCAAAACTACAAGAGTCCTGGGTCAAATCGATAGAATTAGAGATATTTGAATTGGTTAAAGGTTGATAGAGAGTTTCCTCATTCCTATAAATGTTGACCAATTGACTCAATTGTGTTTCGAACCTATCGATAGACTGAGAAGAAATTTTTAAAATTGTAGCGCGGACACCTGCAAGATTTCTATACTCTTTTCTGGATATGATGTTTCTTCAAGTGGATGCGCTAGAAAGGTAGTGTAAGAATCTTGATTTTGGAAAGATAGTGAAGATTTTGGGTCTAACATGTTTTGAGATTAAAGCTTAAACTCACGAATAAGTTCCTCAGTCAATTCCAAGATGGATGTTTGATCATTTTGAAGGGGTGGGACTGAGTAAGACTTTTGAAAATATTGTGAATTGGGGAGGCCATCATTTTTTGAAATTGTCGCTCAGTCTCTTGTAGGTTGGCTTCTATACTAACTCGGATTTTTTTTTCAAATGGTGGATCTAGAAAAAGGAGTATAGGAAGCAAAATTGAGAAATGAATAGTATGAAAATTGTGAAAATTGTGGACAAGATGGTTGAAAATTTAATCATGAAAGTTGAATCCCCATTGACTCTGTGAACAGTTAAATTATTTTTGAAATGTTGGTCATTAGATACGCGACATGGGTTATATTGAGTTGAATACATCCAATCCAAATTATTTAGTTAGGTCATGTTGTTCAAAGCTGGGTTTGAGCTATTCAACAATGAGGCTGATGTGAAGTATGGATTCATATTAGGATTGAAAAAATTGTTGTTGAATTCCATTTCATAAACAAACACAAACAAGAAAGAAAAACAAACAAACAAAAAGAAAGAAAATCAAAATCAAGCCTATACTAGGGTTGACCTAGACCTAGACGACTCCTAACTGGGCAATTACCCAGGGAAGGTTGTTGTATGAATCCGACCACAAGCTAATTGGGCAGGTAGGGGCAAATTACGGTGGGAGGTATCCGTGCGTAAGCAACGAGTCTTAATTACGTCAAACCACGGTATCTTTAAGGCGTAACCTCTTAATCCCCAACCTTAGACACCGATTTCACCAGAGTAAGATTCAAAACAAGTTCCACCCTCGGTCAATCTCTTAATAAGTCCGAGATATCCCTAGGGCCTACATCTACCAATTTTTATTAGGGCTTGGGTTGTGTGAGTGGGGAGGTAGTTTTTGGGTTAAGGAAGGGTGATGAAATCCCACCTTATCTTGTATGGGTTTTGCCCTTAATTTCAATTCGTACAAGTGTGCAATATAGACAAGAATAACACAAAAAGTGTATAATTACCCATGTGTTTGTCCTATGCTATATGCAACGCTATATGTACACCTCAGTCCAGATCACAACAACAGAACAAAATACAATATATTGGAATTGAAATTTGACACGTGCCTAAATATAATGTCTAAATCATTTTAAAAGCGTCCAAGTACCGTATTTTATTTCTTTAATTTATTGCAGTGTGTAGAAATTCACAGCTGGAAAGTAACAATATAGATAAGCTAGCTATTATAGTGAACACACAGCCCAGCATAACCAGATACACAACTATCACAAAATTTTCGCGTAGCGCGGCAAAAGTCGCATTTTCACGGCTTTCTTTAGAAGCTGGGTTCCTGCTTTCTAGAGCAGGGAGATGCAAAGTTAGTATTTGTTCTACAATATTAAGATCCTGTAAAGATTATCCTGCACACCAAAACAGAGAAGAAAATATTAACAAAACGTGAGATCAGAACCATTCCCGTCCCCGGCAACGACGCAAAAATTTGATCGGGGCGAAACCAGCACTTGAAAATGTATGTTTTATGAAATCAATATAAAAGCTTGTGTGTGCTAATGTTCCCTCGATACTTTCGTTATAGCATTGGTTCAACGGGTCGATTTCACAGGGACGGGAGGCGATAGAAGCATTAACAGTTTATTTTCACGTGTTATGTTAACAAGTTATCTTTGTTAAAGAATGAGAAAAAGAAAAAGAAAATAAATTCAGAAGTGATAGGTAGAGGAGAGGATGAAATGGCGATGTGAAACAAAAGAGAAATGATTTTGAAAATAAAAAGAAGATGAAATAAAGATGAACTGAGAAGTTGGTGAAAACAATGAAGAAATGATAAAAGATTTTGGAAATTGTTTTTAAAACCAAAGTAACAAGAAAGAAAGAATTATAAAAGAAACTCATGGTTACTAACTACTAATTACTCCACTAACCATGCTAACCTCTTAGTGACAGTTGTCTCACATGGATCCTCCCCATCACTAGTCCTTGACTTCAAGAGACGATGCAAAGCATGGCATATAAGATTGCTCTTCTACATTCAAATAACACATTTACACCATATATAACAAGTTACAAGCTACTATTAAATCATCAAAACTGGTTAGAGGTGAGTATGAAATAATGAAGACATTGCAAGTAAGCAAGTTGTGGGCTAGATGTTAGAAATGATAGAATGTTAGAATCTATCATCATGAGCCATCAATAGCTCTTGCAAGAGTAAGGCCTTGTAGAGGCTACTAGATTGATGTAGATTATCAAGTAAGTGGTTAGACGATTAGTAGTTAGTAATTAGATTGCCATGAAAAGAAAAATTAGCTAAGCATCATGTAGATGGAGAAAGATTACAATAGAGAAAAAAGGAGACACCTTTACATAGATTGTCACCATCTATTACATCAATCTCTCTCTGAATCTCTCTGCCATAATACATGAATTTAAAGAAAATAAAAAATACAAAAGAAAGAAGAAGAACGCCTACACTATATTACCCTAAAAGAGAGAAAACCTAGCCTATTTTCCCATCTGCTTGCGTTTCGGTCAAACCCTGTAGTATTTATAGCAAAAGGAGGTTCCAGAAGACGAGACGAGGCCACGCTTCAAAAATCTACGCGTGGGCCACCACATAGCCGCGTTTTTGCCATAATACCAGGGATCTGGATCCCTGGTTTTGGTGTGTGGGTTCTTTACGCTTCGGGGACCATCCAGATGTGCTCAGATTCGGTTATTTCTGTCTAGATTATCATCTGACATGCGCAAGGGTCTAGTTTCAATATATATTCTAGAATCTCTCTTACTTGGCCTCCAAGAAATGCAGATTAATTACCCAAAATGGGTTTAATTAAGTTCTTATTACCTTTTTTGCCCCTAGACTCTTGATTTATTTGCAAAGTAGACCAAAACACAATTAGAAATGATATATTATTCATAAATCGGTAGAAAAATGCGATATAATAATGCAGAATTGTAGGCTAATCACTAAGCGCTAAGCTACCTTTCCATGGTGTAGTTAGAAAGTCTAGAGGACTTTAATAAACCTCGGAGAGGTTAAGCCCGGAGGCTGAGTATGTACATGCAGAAGATGTTAGTACCAAATGACACACATGCATATAGGTAACAAACAAGAGACCCGCCAAGCAGTTAAGCTCGGAGATTGAAAAAACTGGGACATAGCTAAACCGTGCCTGACGAGGCTACACAGTTAAGCTCGGCTCGGAGCCACACGGTGTAGCTAGTAAAACCCAGGGGTTTGCGCAAAGCGAAACGTAGTAAGCCGTGCTTGACGAGGTGTCAAATAGGCTAATTACATAGTCACATGGCTTAGTTAGGCTCCTGACAAAGCTAGGAACCCAGGGAGTTTTAGTCCAAAAGCTGATATAGAATCGCGAAGCGGTTAAGCCCAGAGGCTGAGTGGAGCGAGGACATAGCTAAATCG
>JAVJIF010004796.1:0-236359 GCA_038442645.1 Agave tequilana | reverse complement strand
TGAATCAAAAAATAACTATTGAATAAGAAATGTAGCCCTAAAAGTTATCTTTAAAATGAAATCTAAATAATATTGATTGAATATAAGAATAGAAAATTATGACCAGAAAACTATAAGGGTGATGAGCAGATCAGCAGAACGGGTCAGCCGCCCAGTCGACCTAGAAAACCCGAGAGCCCTGCAAACTTAGTCAGTCGACCGGTCGGTCCGCCGAACTCAACTACGATCAATCGATCGATCGACCGAGCTCAAGTCTCAAAGGCTCATGCATATTTTGTGCACGTCGGTCGACCGATCGGTCAATCGACAGCAGCCCAAAAAAACAGTTTTAGCAATATTTTAAAATCTATAAAATCTCCATAAATTTCACAAAAATAAGTTCATTAAAATAATTTGAAGTACAAATATGTGTGATCAAAATCAACACATATTATAAACATGTGAACTATTTTTTAGGCATTGAATTTAAAGCTTAAAACAAAAATCGTATTATTTGAAAACTAAAGTTGTTTGTGCATAAGAGCTTGAGCAATCCACAACTAATTTATCCTTTATATTTTATCTAAAAATAAAATCTTAACACTTATAAACATGACACAAGTCTTAAAAATCTTCTTCTCCATCTTGACTTGGTCTAAAACTTGATCCAAAGAGGTAGACTCCTCTTGAGTACTTGCTGCGATCTTGAAGCGCAAGCTCTTGAATCAAACATGCTAACTTCAAAACTTGACTTCAAATCTTTCGTTGAAGCTAAACACCGACTAAGATCTTTGTAAGATATTTGAAGCTAAATGAATACAAAATCATTAGCACTATAACTGCATGAGTTAATTATCATCAAAACTAGAGTGATGGACCTTTGGGCTAACAAAAGGGACCTCCACCGAGGAATTACAACTTACAAATCAGGAGTACACAATTCCAGCTCTCACAAACCTCTACATAAGAGGGAAGGCATAAAGCCAAGCACAAAACAAAGAGAAAATTACAACTTGGTGATCACTTAGATCACAAACAAGCACTTAGTAATCTCAAAAGATCACAAACAAGATCTCTCACAATACAATGATCTTAGAAGATAGATTTGCAATGAAGAGCTCAAGTATGTGAATGAACAAAGATTTAGAAAAGAAACACGAAGGAAAATACTTGAGAAAACTCTTGAAATGATATAGAAATTTAGAGATAAAAACTAGATTCCCAAAATTTGTTTTTTTCTTTGATTTTTCAAAACTTTGAAACAAATAGCGATATAGATTTTGAAGCTCAAAAACTTATTTAAAACTTGCTACTAAAATTTTGTTGAAGTAGTGACATTTTGCTCTTAAAAACCATGAGAAAAACTAGCCAAATGGACCCATATTTATAGGCTAAAAGAAACTAGCCGTTAGGGGCAAAACCCAGGCTAAACTAGCCTGTCGATTGACCGCCTGGTCGACAACCAATGGTTATTTTTATGACCGTTGGGGTTGCCGGTCGACCGCCCACAAAACAGAGAGTTGTCTCTCTATGGTCGGTCGACCGCCGGGTCGACCGAGCCAAGCCCAAATTGGGCTTGAGCCAATCGATCGACCAGCTAGTTGGGCTCATGCATTTGTGCACGTCGGTCGACCGATTGGTCGACCGTGCCAGCCTGCAGTCGACTGGCCGGTCGACTGTATGCAGCCCAAAAACTTAAATTTTAGGATTAAAACTTGGACTTTGAAACCATAAAAATTCTAATAAATCCTTTTAAATTCCACAAAAATAAGTTCATATAATACTTTGAAGTACAAATATGTGTGATAAAAATCAACATATATTACAAATAATTGAACAGTTTTTACGATAAAGAAATAGAGCCAAAAACAAAAATCGTATTTTCCAAAATCCAAACATTGAAATGAAATACGATTTCTTTAAAACTTTTATATATAAAAAGATAATATTGAAGTACATTTGAAGTATAGTGTATATGGATAGAATCCAATACACATAGTAAATGATATATACTTATTTTGACAATGAATACCGAAATAAGTTTTGATAAAAACATAACTTAAACACATGAATTAGATACATCAAAATATGTTTTTATAAGCATATATGAACCATCAGTATATTGGGTGAAATTCAATATACATATAACCATGTAAACTTCTTTTGATGGAATCTATTCATGAAACCGTTATTATATACTTAATAATCTGAAACTCAAAACCGTATACATGTTGTATAAACTAAAACAGAAAACTCATAAAAATAAGTTTTTCTAAATAATAAAGCTCTAATATGTGTAGACAGAATCTAATACATATATAAACCATGAAACTTATTCTATTGAGATGTAAACCATGTAACATAAATTCTTGAAATTAAAACGGTTAAACCAAAAACCAGAACTATAAACCTTGTGTGTGTACTTGAGCAATTCAATACTATTTTATCCTTATACAAGATCTAAACCAATAAACAAATCTAAACCAAAGTTTTCTTATCGATCTTCTTCTCTAAGTCGACTCGATCCAGAACACGATCCAAAGAGCGACGACTCCATCTTAAATTCTTAATGCGATCTTTAAATGCGAGCTCTTGAATCACCACGTGATAGTTTCAAATCTTGACTTCGAGTCTTTTGTTGAAGTTAAAACACCAACTAAAATCTTGAACAATATCTGAAACTTAATAAACACAAGATTTATAACTACATGATTTAATCATCATCAAAACTAGAGTGATGGGCTTTTGAGCCAACAATCTCCCCCTTTTTGATGATGACAAATTTTATGGAGTTATATATACATGGATTAAAGATAAGCTTCATAGAAGCTTCACCTTAACTCATGCATAGTATAAACATGTAGATATTCGATGAAGCTCATAAACTAAACAAACATAAACTATATGCATAAACAAATACATAGCATGCATATATAAACTCTAATTTCTCTTCCCCTTGTTGTCAATTTATCAATAAAGGAGTAAAAAAATAAGATAAATGTATATGCGATATAAATCAATGAAGAGGAGAGACGTCAAGTTAACTCATCCTGAATACATGCATTACATGAAGAAAGAGATGACTAAATCTTAACCCATATAAGCATAATATCAATGTATAGACAGATGTTAATCCCTCTACACATGTGTACCACATAAAAAAAAGAGGTTAAGCTCTTCTTTATATACTACACTCATCATGAATTTATATGTAGAAAAGATGTTAAGCTCCATTTGCATATAAGCAATACATGTCAAAACAAATTTTGAAAACAAATTAAAATAAAACAAAACACTTATAATCAACAAAACAAATTTTGATACTAAACAAAATATACTAATTGAAAAACAACATGAATATCATATAAAAACTATACAATTAAAAGTAAATTATCCATGATATCAATCTTTTTAAATTCTAAATTATTTTGCAATATAGATACCAATTGTAAACAATTGATACCAATATGGAAAATAAAAACATTTTCTAAATAAAATATTTTTCTCAAAAAGAGTGAGAGTAGATACCAATTAAAAAAAAATAAAGAATTTTTCTCCCCTTTTTGAAATACCAACAAAACCAATGCATAAGCTTGTAAAAAGATACCAATTAACATTAGAACTAAATCAAGCTTAGCAAAAAATAATTTGTGCTATAAAACATATGTATAAATATTGTTAATCTACCACAGGAAATCATATATATGTATGTATGATCAATTTAAATACCAATTAAAATATGATGCATACATATATAAGAAAACACGAGTATACAAAAATGAAGTATTATAAGAATCATGTATAACTCATAACATCCACCCTATTATTCACATATTTAAAAAGATATATAATGTGAGTATACAAGGCATGGTGGCCCAACCAACCGCCCTTTTAAGGTAGAAGTTTTCAAAAAATAATTTTTGAATATAATTTTCGCATAGGTTGAAAACACTATCAATTGAAGAATAAGAACTAGTTTAAAATAATTTTGAAATTAGTACGAAATCCTTCAAGTAAGAAACAAAACATATATATATCCCTTAAAAATATGCTAAATACACAATAATTGACACTCAAAAATTAATGAGGATTTTGCTCCCCTCGCTCTCTCGTCTTTCTCCATCAACGCTCCCAAAATGGTAAATAATTTATTATTTTATTTTTATTATTTGTGCTTTTTATTTTAATATTAGGCAAATGATATAGAGTGCACAAAAATCATGTAATCAACATATGCATGGAGATAAGACAATGAAGCTTAATCGAAACAAATGAAATTCCTTTTTCATAAACATGAAAACATAAATCATAAGAAAACTTAAACATATAGAGAATGTAAATATAGACTTCAAGGAATATGTATGTAATATCAAAACTAAAGTATATATATTTATCCTAAACATGAAGTGAGTCTACAAAAAAATATATGGCATATAATGTAAGTGACTCAAGAATAGAACATGTATATCTAATAGCTTTGATAAAAGTTATATATACATTAAGCTAAACACATTCTCAAGATAACATGTACAAAGGTGATATAAAAACAAATATAGGAGTACAAGTATAAATATAAGAACTATCAAACTAGGTTATACAAGTACATATAATGAGTACACATGAGCAATAAAGTATGTAACGTAAGAATCAAGTGTAGCTCACTAATTTTATAAGTATAAACACAAGTTTTTATGAAAATTATATTTAAACATGTAATCCAAACATGATAAGTACAAAATAATAAAACATGGAAGATGAAATAATATGATCATTAGTGTAAATGCAAGTATTATTAACACTAGGATATATACAATAGCTAACAGTAATTGAGAATACAAAGATATAAATTCATATAAATATGGGTGTATTTTAAATACTATATATGTATATCACAAGTCTAATAAGCATCGCATTTAATCATAATGAGCATTAAAACTATGACATGCTAAATCATCTAATATGAAAGCATGTAAACCTAAACATGATATGCTAAAAATATAAAATAGAAGTTAGAGATAGTTACCAAAACTATTGAACTAATCTCCACTTCTCCAAACATGGTGATCCTCCCACCATAACTCCTTGATAGTGATGCATCAATTTAAGTGTCCGTTGAGCTCAGATTGCATCCACTACCAAGGCACCAAATCTTTCACGTCTTGTGAGAGCCCACCCCTACATCAAAGAAATAGGAATGGATTTTGCTACTCAAACTTTCTTGGGTCTAACCTAATATTTTTACTTGCAAAATTGAAATCATTTAGTCTATCATAACAAAATTTTGCAAGATGGCCTTTGCGGCCGCAATGTATTCAAGTGTACACTCTAGCATATGTGGTATCATGTGTGTGAACATGAGAAGTATTTGTATGCCGTGATGGGTGTGCATGCAAATGTGGAGCATGTTTCTAACGAAACATGGATTCCAACCTCTTGTGATTACTTTCACATTGGCTCAAAGTGTAACCCAAAAAATCTACATTCTTCTTCAAAACACAAATATCATTTTCAATAGAAGAAGATGAAGAATTAGAATGTAAAACTAAATTGTATCACTAGGAGATAAATCATAGAAGCATGACAAGAATGGAAAGCAAAATCATTTTTCAAACAATCCAATTCTTTTAAAATCAAAACAATTTTACTTTTCAAAGAATTATTTTCTTTTAAAATAAATTCAAGTCTTAAAGACAAAACATCATTGTTTTTCAAAACTACATCCAAATCATTTTTAGTTTTCAAAAACTCATTGTCCTTCAAAACAAGATCAAGTTGGGCTTTTAAGGAATTCCTTTCACTTGAAATCTCAACCTTCTCTTTTAAAATCAAATCGAGTTTTGAAAACAACAATTCATTTTCTTTCTTTAAATCAAAACTCTTATTTTTCAAAAGCTTGTACTTTAAAAGTAAGTTTTCACAAAACTCAAAAAACTCTACATTTAACATATGTGCATCCATACTATCATATTCATCATTGGAAGTACTAGTACAATCATTTAGATGAGAATCCGAATTTACCTCAAGGGAGTCATTCCCTTGAACTATGTAGCACGCTTGCTTGGACTCATCTCCAATAGGCTCTCTCTCCAAATTATTTGAAGCTTGTTCCTTGAGAGAGGTCAATGTGTTCCACACTATAAAAACAATCGCAATGAGAAATAATAGATAAATATTCTTTACTTAGTGTATGCTTAAGTGCATTCATGGCTTGTGCATTAGCTTCTAAATACTTGCCATTATCAACATAAGATTTCTTGACAGTGGCAAAATAAATATGCAATCCTAGGGCTTTAAAGTAAGCACTTATCTTAATTTTCATATGTCAATGTTGGAAACATCATACATGGGTGGTGCAAGATAATCTAAGAGTGTAACAAATATCTGTGCAAAGCAAATAACTAGATTAGCAAATCAAGAATCATTCACAGGTGGTTAAACCGAATATCAGAAGCGCTAGTTTTGATACCAATTGCAAGTACACTTAGAGGGGATGAATAGGTGTACCACTAATCTAGGAACAAATAATGCAGAATTAAAAACTAAATGCTAACACACACAACGTGAAGACAAATTTTTCGTGAAGGGCTCTAGAACTTCTCCTCACGATTCCTCTAAACTAAGAGTTGAGGTGCTTCAATAGCTCTCTTAGTTAAACAAAAGTGTGAGCACACAAACGATATCAAGCATGTATAGATATGAGTAATAATAACAATGCAAGATATAAGAGTAGAGAGTTAAAAGATAGAGAGATCCAAACGCAAGCACAAGGATATGTTTTGAGGTTCGAGCCACTGTTTTACATCCCCTCTTTCACACAGAAGGATTTCAACTGTGTCCACCAAGGACCTTTCATAAAGAAACCTCCACCGAAGAATTACAACTTACAAACCGGGAATACACAATTCCAATTCTCACACTGATTGCTAAAGAAAGAACAATCAAAGAGTTTAAGAGTTTACCGTGTAGCTTGGCTAACGGGTCGTGTCCACGAGGAGGAATGCGATGAAACTTTTTCGGTGAATCGTTTAAAAAACAAAGAATTGTGTTTGTTTTTTATGGAAAAGAGAATGGAAAGAAAGAGATGATTAAATGAGAAATTGCAACTTTAGAAAAGTTTTGGAGAAGGTGATTTAGAAAGCTTGAGAATTATTTTGTTGTTTTATAATAAGGAAGCAAATCTGGGCTCACTATCTCACTACTCAATTGTTCATTCTTCTATTGAAATATTAAGTGCCTCAAAGTGATCATTTGCAAAACTTAAAGTTGATTTTTAGAAAGGTTGTAGTAAAACACATAAGATGGTTGGAAGAGTTGAGTCTTTTCTTCAAGAAATTGTTAGAATTGAATATTAAAACATCAAGCGCGAAGAAGCAAGAATGAAGTAAAAATAATTCAAGGGATGTTCATGAAAGAAGTGAGAATTCAACAATCCAAACCCATCCTCATGTGCCTTCAAGAACACTTTCAAAAGAAAGGCTTTTAAGGAAGGCATGCATATGATTCATTGGGTTTTTTTCTTTAAAACTAGAAGAGAAGAAGAACAATAGAGAGTTGCAATAGCGAGCCCAGAAAACTGTTTAGTTACCCATGGAAAACGAAGAAGAAAGCATAGAAATAATGCAAACCATACCGTACTGCAAGTGGAAGAAAACTTGGCTCGACTCTTGTATTGATGTCACTTCAATCATCAAGTACAAGCACTCAATTCCTCTCTCTCACAAGTTTTGATACTGGACAACAAAGTAAATAACAAGATTACAACTTTGTGCTAGCTAACAAAGAGCCTAAATCCTAAGAAAATAAACACAAAATTTAATCCTAGTCTTCGCTACATTTTCTTTGCTGAAATCCATATTTATAGCCAAAAACCAAACGAGGAGGATCCCGGGAAGATTGGGGGAGCAAACGCTCCCCCAACAACCACTAACAAGCCGCGGAAACGCGGCTTGGGTCGCGTTTTCCGCGGCCCTAGTGTGGCCAGGTGGCCATACCAAAAGGGGGAGATCACTGGTTTGGTGTGTAGCCCGTATCTTCTGCTGGTTTTCTTGTTTCTGCTCCAACCGTTGACGAAACAGCCTTTGATTGTGTGGCTTCAATCGCTCGATTCAGGGAGGATTCTTCTCAACCTCTTGATATGCCAAGATTTATCCCTAATTTCTTCATTTTGAATTTATTCTGAATTAATTCAGAATTTGGTGGGCTTTTGGGCTTGTTTCTCTTTTCTTTCTTTGAGCACTTGGGCATAAATTTAGCAAAGAAAAAGAAAACTTATTAATAGGATTTATTAGCTAAAAAGTATGGTAAGGTGACAATGTAAATGCAACATATGTGACTAATCACACCCCACACTTATCTTTTGCTCGCCCTCGAGCAAAACATCAAACTAACTCAAATCAATTATTAGACCACTTTCGCAGGTCACTCGATTGCACTGAGCATGTGCAACAAGCTGTTAAACCTCTAGGTAACCCCTAGAGGACGAGTTTTGTCTCGTGAGAGTTTTCAATGGATTGCACCCACAAAATCCATGAAGAAAGAGAAAAAGGTTAGTATTTTTGAAAAGCAATTTTTTTTTTAAAAGGAGAAAATATTTGAAGTATATTTGTGAGAGTTTAAGTAATCTATAAGTTATAGAAATATCAAATTTTTCATTCCTACACTTAGTCTCTATTCAAAAACATGTCATCAATTAAAGTAAGGAGTCAAATTGTACTTCTCATCTAGTCTATTAATTTACCCCGAGTCGTATGCACCATCGTAACTGTGAAGTAGACTAAGGGTTCTTTAACATTAACTCTTATGCCTTATATTTATTTATTTTTGGTGAAATTTATTCCTCAATTTCATTAGGCTTTCTAATCTGCCCATGTAACGAGCATTCAGTCATTGACACCCAAACCGGACAGTTTTAGGGCACCGGGTGAGAAAACACCCTTAAGGACTTAAACACTCGAGCAGATAAGGCCACGAAACTAAGGTTTTATTTATACGATGTACCCCTTTTAGGCATGAATACTTATGCTTCATGAGGCATAAATACCCAGCTTAATCAGAAGACACTTTTTTTTCAAACTTATCTAATTATCTTTTGCATAAATACTAAGGCTTGCTTAGGCCAAAGCACCTAGCTAATCAATAATTAGAGTTGTTTTTTTCTCTTTTTCTTTTTCATCATATTTTTTTATAAGGCATAAGAGTCTCTGTTTTTAAACCCTAGTGTGTAAGTGTATTTAGTGTGCATATGCCATCAAGGTAAATATCAAGACTAAATTACTTTCACAAATTTTCTTCCTGACCCTAAAAATCAACAAGTTATCTTATTTTGACCAAGTGTAAGAAATCCTAATTATGATTCTCCTATTCCTTAAAATTGACTTAATTTCTTACAAAGTTTATATCAAAATATTGTTCTAACCCTTCAAAAAGTTTTTTTCTTTTTTTATATATATTTTTTTCTTTTTTTTTTTATATCAGTCATGTTAGAACCCTCCCCCACACTTATCTCATGCATTGTCCCCAATGTATGAAAGAATGTATGATTGCATGAAATGAAATGTAAAAGAGGTGCATATATTATACAGAAATATGTACAACATCAAGTTTCACCCACACCTAGAGCTTTTTCGGTCTTATCCCTCTAGCTCTCTTCCCATCATTCCAATGGGTCCTCTTTATAGGGCACAGTGGGGAGGCCAATTGTTTTGTCATTTTAGCTGTCTGCCTCCCCTATCTCACCTTCTTTAGGTGTTTCTTCCTCATATTGCTACAATCATTATTCAAAAATTTGTCACCACCACCCTTCTCATTTGGAACTTCTTCATTATGAATGCCTAGGAATTCTAACTCAGTTCCATATATCTCCTCAAAGGTTAGGTCAACACTTTCCTTAGAGATGTGCAATTAACCAAAAGATCCCTAGTTGGTTCATCCAAATACATGAGTTCTTCTTCGAAGAGGTTATCAAAGAGTATGTCAATCGGAGGTTCTTGAATTATATCCTCATGCGATACATTATTGGTTGGCTCATCGAAAGTGAAGATATTCAAATCAATTTTCCCCTTTTTAAAGAGTACTCTAACATTAGGATCTTCGACCTCAAGATAATCGCATTCATTTTTAAATAATTCATTAAGAAACAACGACTCATCTTCTGAATCTTCACTCTCTTCATCACAATTGTCTTCAACAAAGTTTACTTCAAATGTTTGATCTCTTATCTTACGAGGTTGTTTGTCTAGGTTGAAGACATTGACTTCTCTAGTCATGTCCCCAAAAGTTAACCTCATGGATCCATTCCTACAATTGATGATGGCATTGGCAGTAGCAAGGAATGGTCGCCCTAGGATAACAGGAGTTTGAGCCCTATGATTGGAGTTAGACACAGGTTGTGTCTCAAAAACTATGAAATCAACAGGGTAAATAAACTCCCCAACCCGGATAAGGACATCATTAATCTCCCCTTTTGGAACTTTCACTGAACGGTCAGCCAGTTGTATAGTGAATCGAGTTGGACTAAGATCGCCCAACCCGAGTTGTTAATAAACTGAGAATGGAAGCAAGTTGATACTTGCCCCCAAGTCAAGAAGTGCACGACTAATCTCGGCTTGTCCTATTATGCAGGCAATGGTTGGACTACCTGGATCCTTGTACTTGACAGGGATCGGACCCGATAGTAGCTCACTAATGTTAGTGGCTAAGAAGACCTTTTTAGGTACATTAGTTTTTCTCTTCTTGGTGCACATGTCCTTAAGAAACTTAGCATATGATGGGACTTGTTGGATAGCATCAAGAAGTGGCATATTTATCTTCACTTGATTAAAGATCTCAATTATCTTATCCATGTGTGGATTTTTCTTGTTTTTCAGCCTATTAGGAAATGGTGCTATAGGCTGGTGCACATGACTGGTTGACTTATCTTTTTCAGATTCATCAAATTTAGGAGGGGTGGGATTAGATGAGGTGGATGTTGAAGTATGATTGTGCTGACTAGGATTAGGTGGTGTTGACACTTTGTTATCAACTTTCTTTCCCGACCTCAATGTATGAATAGCATTACATTGATTCAATGACTGATCCTCAACCAAATGAGCTTGTTATGAATTCTTAGGATTCATAATTGGTTGACTGGGCAAGGTACCCTTTTGCCTCTCATGTTGTGGGTTGGCTAACTGGCTCATTTGACCCTCTAGCCTTTGTATTGTTTGCATGAGGGAATCTTGGTTCTTCATGTACCTTTTCATGTTTCTCTCAAAATCAGTCATTCTCCTTTCGAGTTGAGGATTCTGGAAGGAAGATGGTGGAGCTTGGTTGGGAAAACTTTGTTGATAATTTGAAAAATTGTTGGGAGAATTATGAGGGTGATTGGAAAAGTTGGGTTGATGATTGGAAGAATTGGAATGATGGAAGTGGCTTGCATGGTTTGGCCGTGGGTGGTCATTATTTTGATGGCTCCATGAGAAATTGGGGTGATTTCTCCAGCCAGGATTATACGTTGGAGCGTAAGGATCATTATTCGGCCTTGAGAAAGCCGCATTCATCGGTTCAAGAAATTATTGGTGAGCTTGAAATACAGGACACTCCTCAAACACATGATTCATGGCCTGACAGTAAGTACAACCCGGAGTTGAAAATTGGTTTGGGCTGACTTGATTGACTGGACTTGGTTCCTTAGTTTCTAGAGCTTCCAGTCTTCTCGCTAGATTAGCTAAGTTAGCCTCGTTAGCTATGGATGATTCAATCGAATGGAGACCTCCTTTTGAAGAGATAGAGTTTGGATTTCTAGAGCTTTCACTAGTAGGTTCCCATTGGATGGTCTTTTCAGCTAGATTCTCATATAAATCCCATGCTTCATGCTCATCCTTCTGCAAGAATCCCTTGGCACATGCTTTCTAAGAGAGTCTTAGTCGAGTAGTCTAAACCGTCATAAAGAATTTGGCATTGTCATCATTTCTCTATTTCATGATGAGGACATTGGATAAGGAGGTCTTTGAAGCGTTCAAAGTACCTCCAAAACGGTTCACTAGGTTCTTGCTTGAACAGCATGATATTTTTCCTAACGAGAGCGGTCTTGTGGATTGGATAGAATTTCTTCAAGAAGACCTTGATGAAACCATCCCAAGATGTGATAGGGCCGGCCGCTAAGCTGTAGAGCCATTTCTTGGCTAGGTCCTTAAGAGCAAATGGGACAAATCTCAATCTAATAGCATCATCTGCAAGGTGTGAGATTTTCATCATTAAGCATACTTCCTCAAATTCTCTTATGAAGAAATAAGCGTCTTTGGACTCTAAGCCATGGAATTTAGGGAGTGTATTGATGAACTGTGGCTTAAGCTCAAAGTTGTGTTCACCAACCGATGGAAGTTGGATGCAGGATGAGAGAGATGTTCTAATGGGATAAAACCTATCCTGCAAAGATGTCGGTCGATCCATAACCGAATCTAGTCTTGTTTCGAACTTGGGAGGTGATGTGTTTCTAGTTAACCTAGATGAATTAGGGTCTCTTGACCACACTTGCATACACAAATACAATCACAAACAAGTGCACTAATGTCAAGAAAAGAAAACAACCAAGCCTAGTAACCAAGCCTAGTCTAAGGTTACCTTGACCTAGACAACTCCTAACTGGTTGATTGTCCACAGGAGGTATAATGTAGACTTTGACCACAAGCTAATCAGCCAAGTCAGGGCAAGATTAGTGGGAGGTTATCCGTCAAAGACGTTCTTTAATTAAGTAACCACCAATCTTTGGGCTTTCGGCCCTTAATCCCTTTCCTAGACACTGATTCGGCAGGAGACAAGTTCCAACACTTTTTCCCCTTAGGATAATCTCCTAATGAGTTCGAGATGTCCCTAGGCCAACGCCTATCAGATTTTACTTAGGCTTAGGTTGTGCGTGATTGGAGATGGTTTGTAGGCTAAGGAAGGGTAATGACTTCCCTACCTTATCTTGACTTGGATTTTGCCCTTAGAATTAATTTGTGCAAAGTGTGCAAGATATAGAAAAGTAGCATTCAAAAGCAATATCACCCAAGAATATTTTCTAAACTATATGCTATGCATACATACCTTGTCTCCAGTACTCTTCAACAGTAAAGTAAATGAATTGAAAAGACTCGTGCCTAAAATGCAAACGTCTAATCAATTTTTTAAACTTTTCAACAAGTGTTTTACTGTTGGCTTAAAACAGGGATGGTGGATAGCAAAAATAGCACAAACATAACATACAAAAACTTAAATTTTTGCGAGCAATATGTCCTGCAAAAAAAAAATTTTAGTAGTCCAATGAATTTTTCAGTTTTGCAACGCAATTTCTTGAAATTCTGTTTCCTACTTTCGAGAGTAGGGGCACAGAATTTGCAAGTCTTCTCTTGCAAAGCTTGAATGCTAAATCTTGAATCTTCAAGTCCCTGAAACAACACACAAAACTTGTTAGAAAACAAATACACCGTTCCCTCCCGGCAACGGCACCAAAAATTGATTGCTAAAAGAAAAAACAATCAAAGAGTTTAAGAGTTTACCATGTAGCTTGTGGCTAGCGGGTCGTGTCCACGAGGAGGAATGCGATGGAAGCTTTTCGGTGAATCGTTTAAAAATAAAGAATTGTGTTTGTTTTTTATGGAAAAGAGAATGGAAAGAAAGAGATGATTAAATGAGAAATTGCAACTTTAGAAAAGGTTTTGGAGAAGGTGATTTAGAAAGCTTGAGAATTGTTTTGTTGTTTTATAATAAGGAAGCAAATCTGGGCTCACTATCTCACTACTCAATTGTTCATTCTTCTATTGAAATATTAAGTGCCTCAAAGTGATCATTTACAAAACTTAAAGTTGATTTTTAGAAAGGTTGAAGTAAAACACATAAGATGGTTGGAAGAGTTGAGTCTTTTCTTCAAGAAATCGTTAGAATTGAATATTAAAACATCAAGCGCGAAGAAGCAAGAATGAAGTAAAAACAATTCAAGGGATGTTCATGAAAGAAGTGAGATTCAACAATCCAAACCCATCCTCATGTGCCTTCAAGAACACTTTCAAAAAGAAAGGCTTTTAAGGAAGGCATGCATATGATTCATTGGGTCTTTTTCTTTAAAACTAGAAGAGAAGAAGAACAATAGAGAGTTGCAATAGCGAGCCCAAAAAACTGTTTAGTTACCCATGGAAAACGAAGAAGAAAGCATAAAAATAATGCAAACCATACCGTACTGCAAGTGGAAGAAAACTTGGCTCGACTCTTACATTGATGTCACTTCAATCATCAAGTACAAGCACTCAATTCCTCTCTTTCACAAGTTTTGGTACTGGACAACAACGTAAATAACAAGATTATAACTTTTGTGCTAGCTAACAAAGAGCCTAAATCCTAAGAAATAACACAAAATTTAATCCTAGTCTTCGCTACATTTTTCTTTACTGAAATCCATATTTATAGCCAAAAACCAAAAGAGGAGGATCCTGGGAAGATTGGGGAGCAAACGCTCCCCCAACAACCACTAACAAGCGGCGAAAACGCGGCTTGGGCCGTGTTTTCGCGGCCCTGGTGTGGCCAGGTGGCCACACCAAAGGGGGGAGATCACTGGTTTGGTGTGCAGCCCGTATCTTCTGCTGGTTTTCTTGTTTCTGCTCCAACCGTTGACGAAACAGCCTTTGATTGTGTGGCTTCAATCGCTCGATTCAGGGAGGATTCTTCTCAACCTCTTGATATACCAAGATTTACCCCTGATTTCTTCATTTTGAATTTATTCTGAATTAATTCAGAATTTGGTGGGCTTTTGGGCTTATTTCTCTTTTCTTTCTTTGAGCACTTGGGCCTACATTTAGCAAAGAAAAAGAAAACTTATTAATAGGATTTATTAGCTAAAAAGCATGGTAAGGTGACAATGTAAATGTAACATATGTGACTAATCACACACATCTCTACACAAAAGGGAAGGCATAAAGTCAAGCACAAAGCAAAGAGAAAATTACGACTTGGTGATCACTTAGATCACAAATAAGAACTTGGTGATCTCAAAAGGCCACAAACAAATCTCTCACAATACAATGATCCTAGAGGATAGATTTGCAATGAAGAGCTTAAGTATGTGAGAGAACTAAGATTTTGGAAAAGAAACACAAAGAAAAATACTTGGGAAAGCTCTTGAAATGATATAGAAATTTAGAGATAAAAACTAGATTCCCAAAAGTTGTTTTTCTTTGATTTTCTAAAACTTTGAAATAAATAAAGATATAGATTTTGAAGCTCAAAAACTTGTTTAAAAACTTGCTGCTAAAATTCTGTTGAAGTAGTGAAATTTTGCTCTTAAAAACCATGAGAAAAACTAGCCAAATAGACTCATATTTATAGGCTAAAAGAAACTAGCCGTTAGAGGCAGAACCCAGGCCAAATTGGCCTATCGGTCGACCACTCGGTCGACTGGTCAACGATCGACCGCCCCCAAAACAGAGAGTTGTCTTTCAATGGTTGGTCGACTGGGATATGGTCGGTTGACCGTCTGGTCGACCGAACCAAGCACGAAAGTGAGCTTGAGCCAGTCGGTCGACCAGTCGGTTGGGCTCATGCAATTGTGCACGTTGGTCGACCGGTTGGTCAACCGAGCCAGCCTGTGGTATCGGTCGGTCGACCGTAAGCAGCCCAAAAACCTAAATTTCAGGGTTTAAAACTTGAACTTTGAAACTCATAAAAATTTCAATAAATCCTCATTAATTCCACAAAAATAAGTTCATATAAATACTTTGAAGTATAATATGTGATAAAAAATCAACACATATTACAAATAATTGAACTATTTTTGCGATAAAGAAATATAAGAAAAAACTAAAACCCGTATTTTCCAAAATCCAAACATTGAAATGGAAATCCGGTTTCTCTAAAGCTTGTATAAATACAAAAACAAGATATTAAAATACATTTGAAGCATAGTGTGTATGAATAGAATCCAATACACATAGTAAATGATATATACTTGTTTTTGACAATAAATACCAAAATAAGTTTTGATAAAAATAAGGCTTAAACACATGAATTAGATACATCAAAATAAGTTTTTCTAAACATATATGAATCATCAATGTATATGAATGAAATCCAATCTACATATATGTAGATCACCAAGAGGGGGTGAATAGTGACATGCTTATCAAATGCTAAACAAATACGGAATTAAAACTAATTGTGAAAGCTAAAACTAATACATGAAGTATAACCAAAGAGTGAAGCTGAATCCCAGTGAGGGGTTCTGGACTTTCTCCTCAAGATTCCTCTAGATTAAGAGTTGAGGTGCTACTAGAGCTCTCTTGGCTGAATACTAGTGTGAGCACAAATACAAACAATATCAAGCATGTAAAGATGTGAATAATAAGAGAGCATACAAGATATCAAACAATCCCAAGCATATATATCAATTACGGCAAGTAAATATCAAGCATATAAAAGATGTACACGATATAAGCATATAAGATATAAACACAAGTGAGTTGAGAGAGAGATAAGCAATCACAAACACAAGAGAATTGTTTCGAGGTTCGAGCTACTTGCTTTACGTTCCCGCCTTCACTGCAATAAAGGATTTCCACTATAATCGATCCCGCAAGATCACTCGGTGTCACAACACCTACCTCAAGAACTCTTGGACCCACAAAGTCCCTCACTTGTTCCCGCAAGAACAACACACGCGAATCTGCAAACTTGCTGAGGCCGCAACCTCTACAACTCCTCCAAATTACAACTTGGAACGCTCGGTGATCTCTTCACTTGATTACCAACAAACACTCTCACAACAAGGATCCCTATAGGATGTATATAGCAATAGATAGCTCAAGCTTATGTGAAAAACAAGATAGATTTTATGGTGAAAAATTCAAGAAAATCTTTTGATAATGTCAAGAGATACACTCTTGATAAACTCTCTTTTGATATGGAAATGAAGCTCTAAAAACTTGTTGAAATACTTCTGTGGAAGATAGGAAAATAACTCTAGAAAACACTTCTCAAAATCTTACCAAAGCCTGGCCAAACGACCCCTTAAATAGGGGCTCAGAAAACTAGCTGTTACAGGCCAAGATGACTTATCGGTTGACCAGCAATGATCAAAATTCTAACCGTTGGGGTAACTCGTCGACTGCCCGGTCGACCGTTCCCAAAGACATGCTCTGTCGGTTGACCGGTCGGTCAACCACGACCCAAAATAGACTTACTGTCTCTCAGTCGATCGACAGACCCAGTCGACCAATCTGGGCTCGTGCATGTTGTGTACGTCGATCGACCGAGCCAGCCTTCGGTCGAACGGTCGGTCGACTGCAAGTAGTCCAAAAACTGGGTTTTAAAGATTTAAAACTTGAACCTATAAACCCATAAAAATTCAATTAAATCCTCATAAATTTCACAAAAATAAGTTCATATCAATACTTTGAAATTCAAATATGTGTGATAAAAAATCAACACATATTACAAACATGTGAACTATTGTTAAGGTTAAGAATTAAAACTTAAACAAAAATTGATATTATCCAAAACTTAAACTTTGAAATGAGAAAACGATTTTTTTAAAATTTGTACAAGTACAACAGCAAGATATTTAAACACATCTGAAGTATAGTGTGTATAAAAATGATGCAATACATATAGTAAGTGAAATATACTTGTTTTTGACAATAAGCTCAAAATGAGTTTTGATAAATATAAAACTTAAAACTCATGATATAAACTCATCAAAATAAGTTATTTTGACAATATGAAGCAACAATGTATGTGGATGAAATCTAATACACATATAAATCATGTAAACTTATTTTGATGAAATCTATTCATGAAAACAAAGATGTATTCTTAAAACTCAACTGGTTAAACCGAAACCAAAACTAAACCAAAATATCTACCGGTTTCATGAAACTTCAAAATAAACTTTTGTGTGTGTGACTTTGAGCAATCCGCAACAAATCTATTCTTTACATTTTATCTAAAACAATAATCTTAAACTTACAAATTAGGACTCAAGTCTTCTCGAAAATCTTCTTCTCCATCTTGACTTGCTCCAAACACAATCCATGAGCTAGAATTCTCTTTGAGTACTTGATGTGATCTTGAAGCATGAGCTCTTGAATCGACACGTGCTACCTTCAAAACTTGACTTCGAATCTTTTTGTTGAAGCTAAACACCGACTAAGATCTTGATTGAATATCTGAAACAAAATATAAGATTATTAGTACTATAACTATATGAGTTAATCATCATCAAAACTAGAGTGATGGGCCTTTGGGCCAACAATATAAACCATGTAAACTTCTTTTGATGGAATCTATTCATGAAACCGATATATGTATAAGTTGGCCCAAAGGTCATTAGCCCTAGTTTTGATGATAACAAACCATATATAGTTATATGTTAACAAGTTTGTTTAATAAAGTTTCAGGTAAAACCATTTGTTGCATTTGGCTCCATAACAAGACTCACACATTTAGAAGCCAAGAAGATTTAGATCCTAAAGCCTACGTACATTAGAAGAGCTAAAGGATCAAGTGATATACAGAAGACTATTTCAAGATTTATTGTTTTAGTTTTTCTATTTAGATAGGATTTATAGTCATTTATTAAAACCAAGATGATAGAGGTTGATAGCTTTTGGGATTGACACACACACACACATTTCATACAAAATTGTGTCTTCAAATAAAAGTTTACAACTATGCTTCTTATCGTTTACCTTTTCGAGTTTCAGAAAAACATGTTTTGAAAAAACCTGATTTTTGTTATAGAAAAGAATTTTGTTAAAATATAGTTCAATTTATTTTGGTTTTGATTCATGATCACACACTAGTTCTTCAAGTCCCTAGAACTCATTTTATTTTATATATCAAAGAAAATTTCATTGGAAAAAGATTGGTTTCAAAAGATATCCAGATTAAGACCTTGGCCTATTACCGGTCGACCAGGCGGTCGATCGTAGGCTGAGCAAAATTTCTTTGTCGATCGGGTCGACCGACATGAACCAAAGTGCAAGCGTGCACTTCGGTCGACCGGGCAGTCGACAGTCAGTATTGCTTTCTGGGTTCTGGTCGACCACTCGGTCGACCGACAGAGAGTTTCACTCTCTGGTTGGGATCTTTCGGTCGACCGAACGGTCGACCACTTTTCCCAATGGTTAAAAATTTGACCATTGGCGGTCGATCGCCCGGTCGACCGGCAGAAGGATTTTCTACTGAGTTGTCTCCCAATGGCTAGTTTCTATTTTGCCTTTTTCTGGGTCTTGTCCCAACAACTCTATTATGTTTTCTAGACTTATTTTCATCTCCTATAAATAGTGGGACTATGAAACAACTCAACAACAAGATTTCTAAGCATTAGATCAAAGTTTTACAAGTTTTAGCCTTTTTACAAAAGATTTCTCTTTGAGCAAAAGATTTTCATAGATTTGTGTTTTAGCTTGAGCTTTCCCTCTACTTCTCTACTGGCTATTTTCACTACACAATCCTAAAGAGTTTCACTTCCTCATCTTGGTTATAGGGTTGTGCTTGTGAGCTATTTTATGGTCAAGAGTTGATCACCAATTTCCTTTGAATGAGAAGTTGTAGAGGTTGAGGCCTCGAGCGAGCTACTGAGCTTCGAGTTGGTATTCGGCACCTTGAGAGAGGACTAGTATGTCTTAAGAGTTCTAGTGAGAACTTATAACCAGTGGACAATCTAGGGAGATTAGTCATAGTGGAAATCCTTCATAGTGTTGAATGCGGGGACGTAGAGCAGTGACTCGAACCTCAAAACAAATCTCCTGTGTTTGCGATTGCTTACTCTCTCCCTTAACTCTACTCAACTTGCACTCTATATTGCTTACTCTCTTGCAAGTTTTATTTAATTGCATTTGCTATTTGCTAGGTTGCTAGCAAGTTATTTTAATTCCGCATTATTTGCCATTTAGTATAGCCATCACCTGTTTACCCCCCCGTAGGTGATTTTCAATTGGTATCAGAGCCAAACCCTAGTTTTTGGTTTAACCACCTTAGGGAGATCCTCTTATATTTGGCTATATTCATTTGTTGCATTTATTCTTTGTTTGTGCACTTACTTGTTTTCATAGCATCACACGACTTCTCTAGCATCAAGTCCCCACCCAAATTTGATGGGTTGAACTTTCCCATTTAGAAGGTCAAAATGAACCCATTCCTTAAGTCCCAAGAAGTTATAGTTGCCAAGGCCATTACCAAAGAATTTGTTGAATTCACGGTGATGATGATACTTGATCCAAAGCAACCGCTAAGGACTATGAGACCAATTCTAAAGCCCAATATACACTTACACAAGCATTAAATGATGATGATCTTTCTCGTGTGATAAATTGTAAATTCGCTTATAAAGTTTGGAATGATCTTATCATTACTCATGAGGGAACATCTCAAGTCAAGAGATCTAAAATTGACTTGCTCCGTTCCCAATATGAGAATTTTTATATGCTTGAAAATGAAAGTATCGATGAGATGCTCACTCGGTTCACTAAAATCAATAATGGTCTATCTTCTTCAGGTGATACTATTGACAATGACCACAAGATCCGGAAGGTCATTAGAGCTCTTCCCAAAGCTTGGGAAGTCAAGGCTACAACCCTCAAGAAGCTCAACAATAGAGAGGAGATGGACTTCTCCGGCTTCACTGAAAATCTCAAAACCCATGAGATGAAAATAAAAGTAAAAAAAGAAAGGGAGACTCCAAAAAAGAAAGCAATAGTTTTGAAGGCTACTCCATCCTCTATTGATGAAGATGAATCATCGAAAGACGGTGATGAGGACTTTGCCATGCTCATTAGAAAGGTGGGCAAGATGTTCTATAAGAAAGGAAGACAAAGTAACTTTCGAAGAGGAAGAAATCAAGGAAGACTTGAAAAGAAGGAGAAAATGGGTCCTTACTTTCATTGCAAAAGGACGGGTCATCTAATTGCGGATTGCCCCTCACTACAAGCCACTACCTCCAAGAACATACATAAGAAAAGAAGGCAATGACGGCCATTTGGGATGATTCGGAGATGGAATCAGAAGAGGAGATTGACACCGCACATATGTGCTTCTTGGCACACGGTAATGAAGCTTCCAGGGTAAATCTTGAAAACTTTTTAGAAGATGACGATTTGACCATGAATAAATTTGCACAATTTTTTTGAAGAACTACAAAATAGATATGAAATTTCTCTTGCGCAAAACAAAATACTGAAAAAAGGAAATGATCTTTGAAAGAATAAAATAGAAACTGTTTTTAATGAGAAAAATGATTTATCTAACTCTCTTGATAAAATGAAAAAGGATTTTGAAAAATACAAAACTATTTGTAAGGGTAAAAGCCCGAATATCACTTGTAATAAAATTGAATTTTTGAATACTCAAAAACGCATTAAGATTTTGATACAACTTTGAAAAAGTGTGCTTTTGATATGAACAAGTTTGCATCTATGTTTTCAAAGGGAAAAACTCAAAAGAAACATGCATCCCATGCATCAAACACACATCATGAAAAACATACACACACACATCAACACAAGCATGCCTTTATGTATGATAAAGTATACACATGTGCACATTGCGGCCGAAAAGGCCATTTACTAAATTTTGTTATGCAAAATTAAATATGATTAATAAGAATGTTTGGGTTAGAGAAAGTATTAACCCCATAGGACCCAAAAAGATTTGGGTACTAAAAACACACCAAATTTGATTGATACAGGTGTGTCATCCTCCTCCAAGACTTAGGGGGAGATGGTGCTTGGGTGGTGGATGCATTGAAGCTCAACGGATCAATCATCACTTGCATCGCTATCAAAGAGGCACCTATTTTGGAGATTGCCTTTTGTTTGGTAACTTCTCCACTTAAATATTTCTTGTGGAGCTAGATCTTTGCATGTATAGAGTAAGCTAGATTTTTTTTGTAATATACTGTTTGGTACAGAGTAGAAAAATTCGCGTAAAGTTTCCTTGAATCAATTGAAAAGTTACAACAAACTTATACTCCGACTACAAGGGAGGGAAGATGTTGAGTCTTGAATCTCCCCTTTGTTTAATACTGGGTTCTTCATGTGGCGGTGGAAAGTGAATCTTGTTCTCCGTTGACCGGCCGAACGTCAAGTGTCTCTTGTGGATCCTCTCTTTGGATCAACTGACGGAGTAGCACAGCTCCTATCAGTAATGGAATCTCAAAGAAATTTAAAGAACTTGGACTTAGCAAGTTAACAAAAAGAGTTGAACTCTTCTCAGGCTGCAAGTGCTTCGAGGCCGAACTCTGCTGAGGTAGCTCTCCTCCTCTACCCATGGCTTCTTGGATTCCTCCATCGGGACTCTCCTCCTCAGCCCTTTTAGAAGAGGTCCCTTCCCCTGGGTCCCTTAAAGAGGTCTCCTTCCAAAAAAAAAAACCCCCGGCGTCCTTAGAGAGGTCCCCCTCTGCCCTCCTCTCTCTTCTCTAGCTATTCATAGCTATTTATAGAGGAATTGGGGTGTAACTAACCCCTTAAATCTCTCCATAATGAGAGGGGGTGTAACCAACCCCTTAAATCTCTCCATAATGGGAAGTTATTCCCTATTATGTGGAGAGAAAATGGGGTGTAACTGACTAAGTTTGTGGCTGTCAGTTATAGCAGAAATGCGGGTCTCGCGCTGGACGCGGACCTCGCTTTGATGTTGAGACGCGGAGCTCACAGGCTCGCGTCTGTGTTAGAACGCGGAGCTGCTCAAGCTTGCGTTTGAGTTGAAACGCGACCTTCGCGTCTGACGACTTTCGCATCTGACAAAGGATGCGAGGTCCGCGTCTGGCGACCTCCGCATTTGACTGAGAAAGGACGTGAGGTCCGCGTCTGGCGATCTCCGCGTTTGATATTGGAACGCGAGGTCCGCATCTGGCGACCTCCGCGTTTGACATTGGAACGCAAGGTCTGCGTCTGGGAAGTTCGCGTCTGAGAGGTTCGCATCTGAGACTGGAAGCTATCTCCGTATCTGGGAGGTTCGCGTCTGAGGCTTTGTCCGTAGTAATTTTTTGATAGCCTACAGAACCCCCTCCAAAGTTTTCGATATTCCGCGGTTGATTGGGACGGATTTTGAAACACTTTGGACTTCAACTGAATTTAGGCTTCCTGTAATCGGACTGGCGTTCTTCTTTGAGGCAATCTCTTGGGGTGCCCTGAGCTCGATCCTGTCTGGATGGTGAACTTCATGAGTGTACTGATGAACTTCTTGAAGCCTCCAGGAAGGATCATCACAAGTATCTTAGAAACTCAGTCTAGCACTTGTTATGAGCACTGTTTGCTTGGTGTACTATTGAACCGGTGGAGTTGTCCATTGCTCTTGCCAGTGTACTATTGAACTGATTGTAGTATCAGAGATATACTCTTTGTATTGGGGGGAGAGGATGCAGCTCTCACAGACGCGGTTCTCGCACACTGATCAAGTGGAAACACGAACTTCACCAAAGTTGAGGCGCGACTCTCAATTGTTGTAGAGACGTGGCTCTCAATTTCTATAGAGACACGGCCTTTACTTGCTGTTGAGACGCAACTCTTAAGTTTATTGAGACGCGGCTCTGTACTTGAGACGCGAAGTTCACGCTCAAAGCTTCTTTGAAAGAGCTTTAATTGCCAGAGGTGTGATATTAACTTTGGCAAATTAAATAACTCTACTGGGGGAATTTGAGAAGATTACTGTCAGAGGTGTGATGTTTAACTTGACAGTGGGATCATGACTTGTGATTTGAACAAGTTTTATGGACTTGTTATTCTATTAATGAGAATAACAAGTGGAGTTTGATCCGCTGGGGATTATGTCAGAGTCTATCGTCAGAGGTTTAGTGTTAACATGAATAGTACTCTGCTGGGAATGAAAGTTTGCTGTGTGATATTAACATAACAACGATTGATTTTGTGATCCACGCAATTTAAGTGGACCTGTCATTCTATTAAAAAGAATGACAAGTGGGATTGGATTTGTTGAAGATCCATGAAGATTTTTACCGTCAGAGGTGTAATGTTAACGTAACGGGTTTGGGTTTGCAAGTTGAGCAAATTGAATTGTCAGATGTGTAATATTAACTTGACAAAGATGTGGACTAGAGATGTGATATTAACTTAGCACCACGAAAGTCTCATTTTCACTGAGAAAATTGAGAGAATATCATTGTCTTAGGTGTAATGTTAACTTAACAATGAAATGCATGCTAGAGGTGTGAAGTTTAACTTAGCATCGAAAGATCTCGTTTTCACTGAGAAATTTGAGAGAAGATCATTGTCATAGGTGTAATGTTAACTTAACAATGATTGATTTTGCGATATGAGCAACTTTAGTCAGAAGTGTAGTATTAACTTGACCAAGAGATTCTGCGATTTATGCAGTTTGGTGGACTCACCGTCCTATTGAAGAGGACTGACAAGTTGAAATTTTGGTCAGAGGTGTGATGTTAACTTGACCGGGGTTTGTCTTGAGAGTGGAGCAAGTTTGGTCAGAGGTGTGATGTTAACTTGGCCGGGATTTGTCTACTGTTAGAGGTGTGATTTTGAACATAACAGTATTTTGAGTGGACTTGTCATTCTATTGAAGAGAATTGATAAGTTGAAGTTTTACCCCCTGGGATACATCAAAGTATTACTGTCAGAGGTGTGATGTTAACATGACAGGTTCAATCTGTAATTTATTCCACTGGGGAATTGAGGGAAATCACTGTTAGAGGTTTAATGTTAACTTAACAGTGAATATGCCAGAGGTATAATGTTAAGTTGGCATGTTTGATCTGTGATTATTTCACTGGAAAAATAGTCACAGGTTTTTTGTGGTCCTACCATTCCATGGATGGGAATTGGTAAGGGATTTTGGAGGGAATTTTAAGGAATGAGTTGTCAGAGGTAACTGTTAACATGACAAATATTGATTTCCTTAGAAAATAAATATTTACTGTTAGAGGTGTAATGTTTAACATAACAGTAATGGGATTTTACAATTTAAGCAATTTAAGTAGACCTGTCATTCTATTGAAGAGAATGACAAGTAAGACTAGACCCGTCGGGGATCTAAATATTTCTTTACCGTCAGAGGTGTGATATTAACTTAACGGATCAGATTGAATCTTGTCAGAGGTGTGATATTAACTTGATAAGGATGTGAGCTAGAGGTGTACTGTTAACTTAGCTCCATAAGAACTTTAGTTTCATTGGGAGACTGAAGATATCACTGTCATAGGTAGTATTAAACTTGACAGTGGAGGTAATTCTAGAGGTGTGATGTTAAACTTAGCATTGGTCATCTCGACTCCGATACGGAAGTTCGAGGGAAAATCATTGTCATAGGTGTATTGTTGAACTTAACAATGAATTGGATGCTAGAGGTGTGATATTAAACTTAGCATCGCTCGTCTCAGTTTCGATATGGAATCCTGAGGAAAAGTGACTGTCAGAGGTTTAATATTAAACTTGGCAGCAACTCAATCACTGTTAGAGGTGTGGTGTTAACATAACAGTAGTTTGTCAGAGGTGTAATGTTAACATGACAGTAGTTGGTTTGCGATATGAGCAATTTTGAGGACTTGTCATTCTATTGATGAGAATTGACAAGTGAAGTTTGGAATGTCAGAGGTGTAGTATTAACTTGACAATCATTGATTTGTGACTCCATGTAGAGGAGCGACAAGTGAAGCTTGTATTCGCTGGGGAGTATTGAAACTTTCCATTGTCAGAGGTTTAATATTAAACTTAACAATGATTGTATTTGTGGACCTACCACTCTATGGAAGAGAATTGGTAGGGGATTCCTAGATATGTGTAAAATTCGCTGTTAGAAGTGTAGTATCAATATAACAGCGAGGATTTTTAATGAGTTTCATTGTCAGAGGTTTAATATTAACATGACAAATCCCAGTTCATTTCATTGGAGGAATGAACATAGGTATTTTTGTGGCCCTACCATTCTGTGGGTGAGAATTGGTAGGAGATTTTGGAGGAGAGGATGGGACCAAGTCCCTCAAGGTTTTTAGCAAACCTTCTACTCAGGCACATGTTTCTGCGTCTGAGATTAGAACGCGAGGTCTGTGTCTCTTGGAAGAGTTTGAGTTTGAAGCCTTACAGGCTAAAAACTGACGGCTCAGTCATCTGAAAGTTGCAGTGACAATCAAAGAGCACCGTCGAGATGAACTGCTCGCAATGGCACTCGAACCCATGGGATGAGAGCTTCTCAATTTATATTTGAACATGGCCTCTTAGGGCTGAACGCGAACCTCGCGTTTCTGAAGTAAAACGCGATGATTTCATTCTGGCACAGCCTCCTGCTGAACGCGTGTCTTGCGCTTTTGAATAAAAACGCGAAGGTTATCCTTTAACACTGTCAGCGACTCTCGCATGCTAAGGTCATGTTCTGACGCGGTCTTAGGCTGAACGTGGGTCGCGCGTTCTCGCGTTTTGGCACAGCTTGAGGCTGGACGCGAACTTCACATTTTGGCACCGAAACGCGCAGCTCCTGAACGCGAGCATCGCGTTTTGTTGTAGAAATGCGGGGCTAAAAGCGAACTTCGCGTTTGGTGCCGAAACGCGGGGGTGAAAGCGAGCTCTATTTGCTGATGGTGAACTTGATGTCTTTGTCGACGATCAGCAATCCGTTTGGCTCGCATGAGTTGATGCGAACCCCCTACAAATTAAGTTTGCTGAGCCTTGGGAGGAGTTTTGCGGTGAGATTGGCCTTCATCATCATTGGCCTCGCGGGTCTCGTAGGAGATATTGATGCGGGCAACATATGCTGTTGCAACCACTCCTGTCTGCTGACGATGAGTGCAACGCCTTCGTAGTCTCTCGCATTCCGATTGAGTCGCAGAGGTTATTGAGAACCCCTGGCATCCAGAACTGGAAGTGCCTTGATAAAAGGATGGAGGGGAGATTGGTCTCTATTGCCATCTTAACCGTGGGTCATAGCACGAGTCTCTGAAAAGACGTTGGGGCTGACCATGTTATCTCCAGGGGAGACTCCTGAAGCTTAGGGGGAGTTTAACTTCTCTTAGTCGAATTCGATCACAAGCGATTTGACTGTAAATCCAAGCATCTTGACGTCGGCTTGCGCCACCACTTTCTCGTTGGTTGAGAAAGATCATAATCCCCAGCGGAGTCGCCATCTCTTGTTTGGTACGGAGTAGAAAAATTCACGTAAAGTTTCCTTGAATCAATTGAAAAGTTACAACAAACTTATACTCCGACTACAAGAGAGGGAAGATGTTGAGTCTTGAATCTCCCCTTTGTTTAGTGCTGGGTTCTTCATGTGGCGGTGAAAAGTGAATCTTGTTCTCCGTTGACCGGCCGAACGTCAAGTGTCTCTTGTGGATCCTCTCTTTGGATCAACTGACGGAGTAGCACAGCTCCTATCAGTAATGGAATCTCAAAGAGATTTAAAGAACTTGGACTTAGCAAGTTAACAAAAAGAGTTGAACTCTTCTCAGGCTGCAAGTGCTTCGAGGCCGAACTCTGCTGAGGTAGCTCTCCTCCTCTGCCCATGGCTTCTTGGATTCCTCCATCGGGACTCTCCTCCTCAACCCTTTTAGAAGAGGTCCCTTCCCCCTGGGTCCCTTAGAGAGGTCTCCTTCCAAAAAAAAAAACCCACGGCGTCCTTAGAGAGGTCCCCCTCTGCCCTCCTCTCTCTTCTCTAGCTATTCATAGCTATTTATAGAGGAATTGGGATGTAACTAACCCCTTAAATCTCTCCATAATGAGAGGGGGTGTAACCAACCCCTTAAATCTCTCCATAATGGGAAGTTATTCCCTATTATGTGGAGAGAAAATGGGGTGTAACTGACTAAGTTCGTGGCTGTCAGTTATAGTAGAAATGCGGGTATCGCGCTGGACGCGGACCTCGCTTTGATGTTGAGACGCGGAGCTCACAGGCTCGCATCTGTGTTAGAACGCGGAGCTGCTCAGGCTTGCGTTTGAGTTGAAACGCGACCTTCGTGTCTGACGACTTTCGCGTCTGACAAAGAATACGAGGTCTGCGTCTGGCGACCTCCGCGTTTGACTGAGAAAGGACACGAGGTCCGCGTCTGGCGATCTCCGCGTCTGATATTGGAATGCGAGGTCCGCATCAGGCGACCTCCGTGTTTGATATTGGAACGCAAGGTCTGCGTCTTGGAAGTTCGCGTCTGAGAGGTTCGCGTCTGATACTGGAAGCTATCTCCGTATCTGGGAGGTTCGCGTCTGAGGCTTTATCCGTAGTAATTTTTTGATAGCCTACATATACCCTTATTGTGTAGACTTGTACACTCTTATTTTTGTATCTTGTATTGTCTACTTAGTTTGTTTTTATAATAGCCCTGTTTTGATGATCATATGTAGAGTATTCCTTTAAAAGATTTTTTGTATCTATATACATATTGTCAAATTTGAATATTTAATTTTATATTTTAACCATATTTAAGCATATAAATAAAGATAGCAATTGCGCTACTCAACTCTTATCCAGAGGAATGACGAGGAGAAGTTCAGAATTCGTAAAGGGTATTCGGCTTCAATATCTCAAATTATTGCTTAAATTATGCGTTAAATATTAAAAATTAATTGCTATTTAACAAATAATAATAATATAATATTTTTATGTGTTTCTCATACCGATATGATCCCTGGAATATTTCTCTTAATTTATGAATAAAACATATCAATAAAAACTTATTTTCAAAAACCCTTAATATCATATTTTTAAAAACAGTTTTTGGGCTATCCCAGTCG
Organism: Agave tequilana; assembly: GCA_038442645.1. Taxonomy (NCBI): domain Eukaryota; kingdom Viridiplantae; phylum Streptophyta; class Magnoliopsida; order Asparagales; family Asparagaceae; genus Agave; species Agave tequilana. The sequence continues at coordinate 207,689 of JAVJIF010004796.1, read as the reverse complement.
ACCGAGTTGACCTGGCACAGTATTGGCAACCGACATAGCCTGGAAATCAAAATAAAATTTTTGGCCCGAAGCCGGTCGACCTGCTGGTCGACCGACTAAAACTGAGTTTGGTCTCGGTTAGCCCCAGTCGACCGAGGTGCGGGTCTTCTGTTTTTACTCAGTTTTTATAAAAACCCTAACTCCTCAATCTTTCTCATTTCTTCTCCTTCCATTGACTTTTTCTCCTCTCCTCTTTTTCTTCATCCTCAACCAAATCCAACCCTTCCTAGTCCTTCCCAATTCAAAATTCTTCCAAAAAAAATTTTTAAAATACTTCCAGGCTCTAGATCTGCTACTTTCAGGAAGTTCATTTGGGATTTAAAGGTATAATCTATTTTCTTTCTAAATCTCTTTAATTTCCTCAATTTTTCTAATTAATCTATCTTTATTCGTGCCATAATATTGATCATTGTCTTCAATATGTCCAAGAGAACCAGATTTGAGAAGGGGAAAACCCCTAAGTTCTCTTCAAACTCCTTTATTTCTCAAAATGCATCTTATAAATTTTTTATCATCCATTACAAGCCTGTAATCTCTGGTAGAACTGTGGTGCTCGCTGATTTTGAGCATCTTAATCTGGTTGCTATTTTGAGTACAAGTTCACTCCAGCACTTTGTCACTGTCAAAGAACCAATATACCATGAGCTTGTACATTATTTTTACTCTAACCTATCCTTTTAGAACAATCACATCAGTTTTAGAGTACTGGGTAAAGTATCAACATTTTCTTAGAAAAATTTACCCATCTTCTACACCTCTCCTGTGAGGGGGTAGATATTTACAATATTGATTTGCACGACTTTGAGTATCCTGATGGTGAGTCTACCCTCACCACATCTTTATTGCTCCATGATGATGATAACCCTGCTCTAGTTAGGAATGAGGAGGTGAAGTATTATACTCTCACCACCCAAGTCCTAACTAAGATAGTTTTCTATAATATCTTGCCAAAATCAAGAGAATATCATGCTAGGGGTTCTGCTCCACTCTAATCTATTGGCTTCTGAAAGGCATTAGAGTCAACATTCCCAAACTCATCATTGATTATATGGCATCTGATCATCTCTTAATCCCAAATCGGCACTTGCCCTTTGGGATGCTTATCCCTTGCCTTTTGAAGCAACTAAAGCTTGATCTCTCCACTGAACGATCCATCAAACTGTCAGTCGATATCAACAGCACTTTTCTCAAGAAGATGCATGCTAGGGAGCGTGTTCCTGCTCCTCAGCCTCCTCTTATCATTCCAGCTGTTGCTCCTGGATCCTCTTTTGCATCTTCTTCTTCCTTTGATCCGTATCTAGCCCTTTTCTGCTTAGCTTCGGGAGCATAACCTGAGTATGTCTGCTCACTTTCAGCGGCTGGAGCAGAGAGTTGACAATGATCTCCAGTACATATGTGCCTCTATTCGTTATCTTCAGACCTGTGTTGATGATACCTATAGTAGGAACGCATGACCAGTTCCTCTTCCGAGTGGTCACTCACAGCCGCTTCCTACAATGGGCCCACCGTTCGACGCATGGGTTCCTCCTCATGTTGTTCCTAAGGCACCAGTTCCACCAGAAGACCCAGATTTCCAAGAGGATTGACCTTTTTTTTGTTGATGACAAAAAAAGGGGAGAGATTTTGATGGAGTTATCTTTGGGAGATGGAGTTATCTTTGGGAGTGTCTACTTTTATGTTTTTCTTTTATGTATGGATATGTGTTTTGTTTAAGTGTTTTATGGATTTGTGTTTTTTATGTGTGTTATGTACCTGGATTTGAGGCTGACATGAACCTCTGTGCATGTATGGACATATTTTTGATATGGTATATATCTCTATTATCTTTACATGTGTGGTATGTGATATATGTGCTTTGTTTATTGTTTCCTTCATCATCCACTCATTTGCCACTTAAATTGGAGGTTGGAGGTAATTTGGACGGATGGAGGGAAGCCGTTTGTGCATACACTTTTATAACTCTGTATTCCTGGTATGCATAGATGGTTGGCATAAGAGCCAATTGTCATATCCTATATATGCTTTTATTGTTGCATTTAACTCTTTTATGTCATATTTTAATACATGCATGTGTTTAGGGGAGTTTCACTTGAAGTCTCTTCCCAAAGTATTTGTAATAACTCCATATGTTTTGTCATCATCAAAAAGGGGGTGATTGTTGGCCCAAAGGCCATTAGCCCTAGTTTTGATGATAACAAACCATATGTAGTTATGTTGTTAACAAGTTTGTTTAATAAAGTTTCAGGTAAAACCATTTGTTGCATTTCGACTCCATCACAAGACTCACACATTTAGAAGCCAAGAAGATTTAGATCCCAGAGCCTAAGCACACTAGAAGAGCTCAAAAATTAAGTATTATACAGAAGACTATTTCAAGATTTGTATTTTTACTTTTTCTATTTTAGATAGGATTTATAGTCATTTGTTAAAACAAGATGATAGAGGTTGATAGTTTTTCGGATTGACACACACACATACACACTCTCTTCATACAGAATTATGCTTTCAAACAAAAGTTTACAACTATGCTTCTTACCGTTTTCCTTATCGAGTTTTAGAAAAATAAGTTTTGAAAAAGAACCTGGTTTTGTTTTAGAAAAGAATTTCGTCAAAATATAGTTCTATTTTATTTTGGTATTGATCCATGACCACATACTAGTTCTTCAAGTCCCTAGAACTCTATTTGTTTATATATCAAAGAAATTTCATTGGAAAAAGATTGGTTTCAAAAAGATATGCAGATTAAGACCTTGGCCCATTGCCGGTCGATCGGGCGGTTGACCGTAAGCAGAGCAAAATTGCTCTGTCGGTCGACCGAGCGGTCGACCAAAGTGCAAGCGTGCACTTCGATCGACCAGGCGGTCGATCGTCAGCATTGCCCTCTGGGGTCCAGTCGATTGTCCGGTCGACCGACAGAGAGTTTCACTCTCTGGTTAGGATCTTCGGTCGACCAGATGGTCGACCTCTTTCATCAACAGTCGAAAATTCGACCGTTGGAGGTCGACCGCCTGGCCCACCGGCAGAAGGATTTTTTGCTGAGTCGTCTCCCAACGACTAGTTTCTATTTCATCTTTTTCTGGCTCTTGTCCCAACGACTCTATTGTGTTTTCTAACCTTATTTTCATCCCCTATAAATAGTGAGACTATGAAACAACTCAACAACAAGATTTCTAAGCATTAGATCAACATTTTACAAGTTTTAGCCTCTTTACAAAAGATTTCTCTTTGAGCCAAAGATTTCCATAGATTTGTGTTTTAGCTTGAACCTTCCCTCTACTTCTCTACTGGCTATTTTCACTACACAATCCCAAAGAGTTTCACTTCTTCATCTTGGTTATAGGGTTATACTTGTGAGCTATTTTGTGGTCAAGAGTTGATCACCGATTTCCTTCGATTGAGAAGTTGTAGAGGTTGAGGCCTCGAGCGAACTACTGAGCTTCGAGTTGGTATTGCGGCACCGTGAGAGAGGACTAGTGTGTCCTAAGAGTTCTAGTGAGAACTTATAACCGGTTGACAATCTAGTGGGATTAGTCATAGTGGAAATCCTTCATAGTGTTGAATGCGGGGACGTAGAGCAGTGACTCGAACCTCGAAACAAATCTCCTGTGTTTGTGATTGCTTACTCTCTCCCTTAACTCTACTCTTTCTTTACTTGCACTCTATATTGCTTACTCTCTTGCAATTTTATTTAATTGTATTTGCTATTTGCTAGGCTACTAGCAAGTTATTTTAATTCCGTATTCTTTGCCATTTAGTATAGCCATCACCTATTCACCCCCTCTAGGTGATTTTCATTATACTTGATAATCCGAAACTCAAAATCGTATACATGTTAAACTGAAACACAAAACTCATAGAAATAAGTTTTTATAAGCAATAAAACTCTAATATGTGTAGATAGAATCCACACATATATAAACCATGAAACTTATTCTATTGAGATGTAAATCATGTAAACATAAATTCTTGAAATTAAAATGGTTAAACCAAAAATCAAAAACTATAAACCTTATGTGTGTGTGTGTATAAATGAGCAATTCTATACTATTCTATCCTTACACAAAAGCTAAACTAATAAACAAACCTTGACCAAAGTCTTCTTGTCAATCTTCTTCTCCAAGTCGACTCATCCAAAACACGATCCAAAAAGTGATGACTCCATTTCGAGTTCTTGATACGATCTTTAAATACGAGCTCTTGAATTAACACGTGATAGTCATTTGTTGAAGTTAAAACACCAACTAAGATGTTGATCAATATCTGAAACTTATTATACATCAGATCATTAGTACTATAACTACATGAGTTAATCATCATTAAAATTAAAGTAAAAGGCCTAACATTTTCAAGTAATGCCACATATTCTTAGGTTTAGGACACTGAAGCCCCCCCCCCCCCAACCCATTTGGAGTAAACACAATTAATATCTCAATTGACTAGACACTAACAAGCTAAATACTTTCTCTTGCCAGACCAAAAGAAAGCCCTCCTTATCTTATCAATCCTCTTTCTTACCTAAGAAGGTAAAGGAAAAATAAACACCATAAATAAGGGGACGGAAATAAGAATCACAATCACCAAGATCAATCTAGCCCCTTAAGAAAGAGTACCTCCCTTTCACCCAACTATTTTCCTATCCATTTTTTGAATAGTAGGTATCCAATCCTCTGAAATAGGCCCTAAAGGTCATACAGGGACTCCCAAGTAGTGAAGAGGGAACTTACCAAGACTATAAAGCCGTCAAAAAGAGTTATACCTAATTCCTCACATCCTCCTATTAGCACTAATAAATTTTTTTTTCTCAAATTCACTCTTAAGCCAACAATTAACTCAAATGAAAATAAAAGAAATTTGACTAACATCAATTGTGAATAATAGAGGGATAACAAAAAATAAGGGTATCATGTACATTTAAAATGCCCTTATGGCCATGAATTTCAGGACCAATACCTTTCAGCAGTCTAGCTTCTTTGGCCTTCTTTATTCTGGATAATACATCAGTGATAAGCATAAACAGTAGAAGTGATAAATGATCCCCTCATCTGAGACCCCTCTTACATTTGAACAGCTTGCCCTTTTCTCCAATAACCAAAACCTTAGAATGCCTACTTCTAAGACTGGACATCATCACCCAATACACCCATTTGTCACCAAAATCCCTAGCATTGAGCATCTTCTCCATAAAATCCCACTGAATCATATCATAAACCTTTTCAAAATCTGTCTTCAACAACACTCCAATCTCCTTCCATGGCGAGAAGAAATGGCCTCTTGTGCAGTCGCAACATAATTCATAATAGATCTCCCCTTGATACATGATGTTTGAGCCTCATCCACCGAAATCTCCATTTTTGGTCTGAGCCTATTTTCCAGCTCCTTGGTGATGATTTAATTTGAAAATACCATTTAGCCTACTGTCTGTAACCCTGATAGCACCTTGGATTTTAGGGATCAAGGGAATAGAAGCATAATTCAGTCTTCAAGCGCCTTGTATTACCACTGTTTTATTAAAAATTATACCACTATTATTGTTTCATGGAAAAACCCCTCGTTCTAGTGAATTTCAGTAGAAATGCTCTTACCTCTTGAATTCAACAAAAAACGCTCGTTTACTATTGTAATATTTGACAACAATTTCCTCTATACTAACGAATTTAGAATACATTTGTACTATCTAAGATTTGGGAAACAATCCTTGTGCGCTATCTTAAATTTGGTAGAAATTATCAAATCTTACAATAGTATAAAGGTATTTGATGATTGTTACTTACTACTTATCCCAATTTTTTTTATTTATAGAAAATATGGTTACAAGAACTAGGTTGGTGAAGCATTTGTCAAAGAGTGATGATTTAGGCTCCTCAAAATGACAATAGTTAAGATTACAGTCTTTAATTAAGATATATTAAAAATTCTAAAAAGTGGAGCCAAGAGTGCTTTGGAATTGTTAATAAGCCCAAACAGAAATTCAGAAAAGAAATTTGTGGCTCAAGTTGTAAAGGTGTATAGTATGTGCTGGACAAAAGAATTGATATAAAAAGGAAAAATCTAAAATAAAAGAGCAAAACTCTGAGATAAAAGAGAGAAATTTTAGATAATAAATTATAAAAAATTGAGAACTAAAGTGAAAAACCATAAGATTAAAAAAAATGATATAAACATTTTGAGCAAACGAATAAAAAGAATGTAAGAGATGAAAAGAATCTAAAATAAAAAGATCTAAATAGAAATTATTAAGATAAAATTTATGAAAGAAAAGGGGAAAATATATGTAAGGATACATAATATCTAAGATTTAAGGTTCAAGTTTAATATATGATTATGACACTATTACCAACACACTAAAAGAAGTTGATGTCTAACTATGCAGTGTAATACGATTATAAATTAAAGAAAACCACCAAAGAGAGAAAAATCTGTATACCTAGCACACCAATACATCAGAAAGGAGTGTATAAAGTTCTAAATAATGCCCGAAAATATTATTAAATAAGAAAGAAAAACTAACCTGCAAATTATAATGTATAAAGTATGTTTAGAAGTGCGAAATCGATCTGAAAATCCTTCTATGATTCTACTTTAGTGAAATTGTTGAGATATTAGCAGAACAAATTAGTTTCTAAAATTTAGATTGATAACTATTACAAAAAAGTAAAAAATGGAAAATAATTTAAACTGCTTAAGTTTAGAGAGATACTGTTAGATTGTCAAATTTTTTGTGACATGAAAGGAACCAAATTTACAGAGAAACTATGAGAAAGAGGATATTTTTGGGTTTTTATGGTTTTTAATATGTGAGGAGTATGAATTCTATTAAGGTTTTATGGGTTTTTGAGATGAGAAGAGCCAATGGGATTAGGAATATATATATATATATATATATATATATATATATATATATATATATATATATATATATATATATATATATATATAGAGAGAGAGAGAGAGAGAGAGAGAGAGAGAGAGAGAGAGAGATGTATATCAGCCTGCAGCTGAGAGAACTCTCTCAGCCTGCGGTGACGTGGCTCAATTTTGTCACCCCACTAACTTGCGGCCCGCTTATAGGAAGAAGTTAAATTACCAAATACCCCTTATGAAAAGCTACGTTGTCAGACTTAGGTTATTGTTTATTATTATTTTTCCCCCTATTTTTGCCGCTCTTTATAGGATTTAGGTTATTGTTTATAAATTATTTTCCCCCTATTTCCTTACCTCTCTTTGTCAGATCTAGATTCTCCTTTTCAGCCTGCGATAAACTTTTTCCTGAAATATAAAATCTTTTCAGATCAATTTTTTCTCCAAAATATTTAATGTCGACGTCTTAGCAGTCTACTGGCGATCTAAATATGGAAGATATTGCATCTGGTTCTACTTTCTCTCAGAATATTGAGAATCTTGAAGGGTTGACATCTTTGCATGCCGATCCACAGGTTTTAATTGTTTCAATTTTTTAAAAAACTATTTCTTAAATATTGAATTTTTCTCTTTAGTCTATGTTGTACTGCGACCTATAACACATGTTTTAAAGTTTCAGAAATGCGACCGTTTTAATATTCGGTCGCAATCTTATTTGAAAATAATCTCCGGCTGTGAAATCTTTTTTTTGGGTATGCGTCTTAGGTCGCAGTCTTTAGTAAGGAGTAATATAGATTTCTTAACATACAGATAACTATGACTTAGGTCGCAGTCTGTATTAAGGAGTAATATAGATTTCTTCTCATACGGATAACTGCGACTTAGGTCGCAGTCTTTAATAAGGAGTAATATAGATTTCATCTCGTATGTGAAATATTTTTTTTTTACTGCGACTTAGTTCGCAGTCTTTAGTAAGAAGTAAAATAGATTTCTTCGGCGGATAATTGCGACTTAGGTCGCAGTCATTAGTAAGAAGTAATATAGATTTCTTATCATACGGATGACTGCAACTTTGGTCGCAGTATTTAATAAGAAGTAATATAGATTTCATCTCTTATGCGACCTTCTTCGCAGTTATATAACTTATATTTTAGACGTGTGATATCTAAAAAATATTTATATTCATGTAATTCGTGTAATTGTTTTTTGTAGGATATGAATGCACATGGAGAAATGTCTGGAAGCTCAGATAAATTTATAGGGAAACAGTTCCTGTCGGATATGGAAGCATACAATTTCTATAATTCTTTTGCAAGGAATAAGTTTATAGGGCAACATCCTCCACTGTTAATTCAATTTGTTTGCCCCCAATTCTAAAGGTCCTTGTATCCCTATCATACTTGTCTAAAATCCTCAGTACCGCAACGTTTGATTTTAGAGCCTTTTCACCTCCAAATTTCGCATTATAGAAGGCCATAAAGATTGAGCCAAATGGGGTATTCTTGATCGCCTCTACGAAATCTGCCTGAATGTGCTTTTTAATTTCTTGATGAACTCGCACATAGGTTTTAGGCTTGATCTCAGTGGACGAACCTTAATCTGTTGTTTACCTATAAATGAAGAAAAATAAAAAAGTTTAGACCAATGATTATTTATAAATTATAAGTGAGTAAAAAGTATATTATTTTTAATAAACTGCGACCAAGGTCGCAGTTATCTACAGTGCAAACATAAAGAAATGCGACCCGGGTCGACACTGCGACCAAGGTCGCAGTCATCTACAGTGCAAACACAAACTACTGCGACCCTGGTCTACACTGCGACCCAGGTCGCATAAGACTACAGTTCGAACACAAACTGTTACAGCGATTCTGGTCGACACTGCGACCAAGGTCGCAGTTATCTACAGTGCAAACATAAAGAAATGCGACCAGGGCATACACGGCGACGAAGGTCGCATAAGTCTACAGTGCAAAAATAAACAACTGCGACTCAGGAATGATGAAACAAATGACGTTAATACACTGCGACCATGATCGCAAACACTACATAAATATTGAAACAACTGCGACCCGATGTCTTTAGTATGTTAAAAAAAAGGAAGTTTCATATACTGCGACCAGCGTCGCATTCGCCAAATTTGAAAAGTCCAAAAAAAAATCCTGAGACACAGATTTCAAAACAAAATTTTAACAACTGCGACCGAGGTCGACATAAAGTGTATGAAAATAATTAGATTTAAAAAAATATTATCAAGGTCGCATACATATAAATCACTTTTTCGAAAATACTGCGAGAAACTAAAAATAGAATGAAATGAAAAAACTTGAAAAAAATACACCTTTATCTTTGTGTTACAAATTTTAAATTTAAAAATTTATTCGTCCTCTAAAGTTTCAAAATCTCTTTCTTATGTGCGAACATGGTCCAAAGATTTTTAAAAAAAAATAAAAAGGACTCAGACGAAAATAAATCTGGAAAAAATTTATAACAATTAAAATACCAAACCCTAAAAATTTTTGAAAAATATCTTTTTTCTATTACCTTTTTCGGCGGATGATTTCTTTGGCGCCATGTGTTGCAAATATATTTTTTTAAAAAACGGATCAAATTTGTGAAACAAAAAACTAATTGGATCAAAATGATCGGTGAAATTTTAGAGATGAAAATTTTGAGAAAGGCAACTTTTTTACATAAGGTAAAAAGATGTAACCGAGGGTATTTTCGGAAGATGCATTGTTGAGGTGACTGACATTAAATTGGGCGGGATTTTTCATCTTTTTGTCCGCCAAAATTTATGACAGGTGTGTGGCTATGATGTAGCCACGTCCTACCGGCTGAGAAACTCTCTCAGCCTGCCGGCTGAGGTACAGTAACCATATATATATATATATATATATATATATATATATATATATATATATATATATATATATATATATATAGTGAGTTGATCCCCTAAGAACGGTTCTCACGAATTCATGTGAGAACTTTCACGTGGGCCGTCGGATCTGATAGAGATCTAGTTTTATTTGATTTGATCTATCAGATCTGACGACCCACCTGAAAGTTCTCACAGAAATCTGTGAGAACCGTTCTTAGAGGATCAGCTCCCTATATATATATATATATATATAATATATATATATATATATATATATATATATATATATATATATATATATATATATATATATATATTATATATATATAGAGAGAGAGAGAGAGAGAGGAGAGAGAGAGAGAGGTTTTTTTTCTTTTTCTTTTTTCTTCCATGGTGTAGATTTGTGTTTGCTCTTTTTTTTTTCTTTTTTCGTTTTGTGATGGATGATGATAGAAGGAAAGTTTAATTAAAATATTAAAATATTAAAATAATAAATGATAGGAAAAATAGGTGGTAGAACAAAATAGAGGAACATGAATCATGCACATGTTTCATATTATCTGCTTTTAAGAGTAATTGTAGATATTACGAGATATTGAAACAAAGTAAGAGTCACTTAATTCTTTTTTGAATTTGTGATTACATGATAGAATTTAGTTACAATTCTTCTTTTCTCAATCATGAACTAGTTTGATTTAAAAAATCTTTTTTAATTGAGATTCTTTTTATCAATCAACAGTAAAAGATTTGATATAAATGGCTCAATATACCAATCATATTATGATTTGAAATTCTTTTAAATTTAAATTATCATTTTCTAGATCAAAGCTAAGGGTTTATTATGATAATCTAATAGTCTAAAATCGTTCTCTGGTGAAAACACGGTTGGTGTGTTTATAGGTAGTACAAATATAAATATAGGTTACATTAAAAATAATGTGGGTTACATGATTTTATGAAACATAGGTATGTTTTTAATAAATATTAGACATATTTAAATGTCCAGCGTATAAATTGTCTTAGAACATATAAAAACAATGTAGCTAGATCAAAATGAACCAGACCATATTGAGACACATTTAGTAATGAGGTTTGGATCTTCGAGGCTTAGGGTCTGTTTGATTGTCGTAACTGACCGTAATTCGTATTTGTAATTGGTAAAGTCTTTTACAATTGTAAATGAGTTACATGTATGTAAATTTTACGGTGTTTAGTTGGTAATATAAAATTGTAAAATGGGAAAGTGTATTATACTTTACGGTGTTTGGTTATCATAATGTATAAGTCTTAAGTGAAAAAGTTGACCACAAAGTTAACAATTTTACAATTTTAAAAGTTTTAAAACTGCAAATAAATATTAAAAAAGTTAATATAAAAAAATTTAATATTAATATAAAAAATATTACAAATTTGTATGACCACAAAATTAACTGTAACTAAGCTATAAATGAGTGGTAACTGGATTGCAAGTGAGTGTTAGTTGAGTTACGTAAGTCTTTTACGAATTATGATCCAAACAAATGACGTAATTGTAACTGGATAGTAAATCATTTACGAATTACGGAGTTTTACGCGAAACAAACGCCCCTTGTATGATTCATATGTGGAGTCGGACCTCTTTCTAGAATTCCTTGTTATCGGGTAGTTGGGGCCTATTTTCTCGATTCTACGAGATGGGGGTATTATCTGGCCCCCACGTCCCAATCTCCTCCCCGTCGAGTCAACGACGGTCACCCCCCAATCCAACAACCCGCTGGGCCCACCACCGGAGGAGGTCAACATCGTCGGCCGTTGGATTCTCTTCGCTCCGAATCCGACCTCCTCGATCCCCGGCCCCCCCGTGCGCGGCACGTGCTCCTCGCCCCGCGGCCCACCAGATATTTTTTTTCCCTCGGCGGTGGGACACGCGGCGGGATCCCGTTGGGCTATCGTGTTCCCACCAATGGGAAGTTTCTTTTGTTTGTGCAGTATAAAGAGAGCGACTGCTAGTTGCGGGAGAACCGATGCTCTCGAAATCTTCTCTGGTACGCTTCTCCTTCCACTTTCTCCTCGCTTTTTCTTTTTCTTCCACTCAAAGAGAGACAAAACGGAGGAGTGAGATTGGGACTAGGGTTAGGGTTTTCAGTGTTCTGAAGGGAATCGGAGCTCAGAGAGCAGAGTTTTCGAGCCGGAGGAGCTCGAGAGATTTGTGTGTATAACTGCAAGTTTCTTCAACTTCTGTTCGATTGACTTGATGCTACGAATTGGATGGGAATTGTGGTCTTGATGGTTGCTCCTTGATCCAAGACAAGATTTTGGTCGCCTTATGGGGAAAAAGTAGGGTTTTGCTGAGATTTTTGAAGGGAAAGTGGAAATTTTAGTTGAAGGAAGGAATTGATCGGATTTTTGAATATGATTCCTTTGTTAATTAGAAGGAATTGAGGAAATTTCTGGTTTTGGGATCAGTTTATTGCAAGGTGTAAACTATGTTGTTCTGTAAATCATGTGGATAAGTGTAGGTATGTGAAAAGGTTCAGTCTTTATAATTATTTTTTTTTTTTTTGTGAGCTTTGGGAATTCGAGGGCAGGATTCTGTTTGGTTATTGGAATCAAGTATGAGCCGCTGTGACAAGAGCAGAGATGGCGAGGAGTTTAAGCGGCCGGGACCCAACAAGGTAGCTGATGACTCTGTACAGCTTGGGAGGTGCTCAATTGGGAATGGGAAGAATGAGTCCGCGAAAAGTTCGCCCAGTGGGACCGCGAATGGAAAGACTGAGACAGCTAAGAGTTCGGCGTCTGGGATTGACGAGAAGGTGCTGATCGATCCAAGGTTACTATTTATTGGAGCAAAAATTGGGGAGGGAGCTCATGGAAGGTCTACGAGGGAAAGTAAGTTCCAAATCATGATCAATTATTTCCCCTTTTCTTTATTTTATTGATAGATATGCTTGTGTTGTTGGCTATGGTTCTGAAATTAGTACAAGGGGTGGGAGTTGTGTGAACCAGTATGTTAATATTCATGGAAAATCTGATGCTAATGGATTTTCCTCACCAATTTCTATATTTGGAATGAATTATGTTGTTCCTGTGAGCAATGCCATTGTATGGTTGATTTTTCATTCTAGATGTGGTAAGTTGATGTGGAAAAATCCCTCATTAGCCAGCCATGTTGATTTTCATTGATGAACGCCTTTTTTCTTTCACGTATAACTTTCAAATCACTTACAATAAACTTATGCTTGAGATTTCCAACACAATATTTTTCTCAGTTTGATGCGTTTCTTGAACAAAAATGTTAGATTTTTAACAAAACTTTGTGCCAATGCATTTTGCTTAAAATACCATAAACTTGAACATAGAACATGGTGACTCTTTCTTAATCAGTACATGAAACATGTCAGTTTTGGGGCTGTCTGAAGTACATACATCATGGAAGCAAGAATTAAATATTTTTACCAGTTTAGGATAATTAGCTCCTTTGAGGAGTATCATGTAATTTTCTTGGACTTGACCAATCAATGATGAAGAATTATGAAACTTCTGTAATATTCTAGCATTGTCACTGCAATAGACTTTTTGCTGAGGTTTCCGAAGATAGCGAAGAGCTACTAATCTATGTTAAGCTGTGGTGCGCTGGTTTCCCACAAAGACAGTGGATGCGAGATCTCTAAGCTACATGGAGTTTATACTACTGGTGTGTCTAATAATGATGCCAGCGTTCTTTGTATAAGAAATCTAGCAGTAAGTTGCAATGTCCTAGTGTTAATCAACGAGATACAATTATCAAAAAGGAGATGTGAAGCTTGGAATTCTTAATTCAATGCAATCATTTGTGATCCACATTGTAGTCCTGGGATGTTGTACTTGAATTATATTCTCTTAAAACAATTCAACCAATCTGAGTGTTTAGAGGACACAGTTTTGAACTTTGACGTTAACTATGTGTGTAACCTGCCTCGGACATGATTGCATTTAAATCACGTGCATAGTTTCAAATATTGTCTGATTCGAAGATATCCCGGCAATATCGTATCGGGTGTTGAGGTACCTGATACGAATTTACGATCTAATATCGGCCAAAGGCTGATATTAACCTATTTATTGATACTAAAACCATTGACATCAACAAATATCGACACCAATATTTTAAACCATGCTCACAAGCGCTCATACATGAGCTATTTCTATACGAAAAGATATGCTAATAGCATCTGGCAGGGCCATTGTGGGGTTTGGGAATAAAGTGAATGACGATAATTCGAGAGAGGTATCAAGAAGGTGACATAATGATGCTGCAGTTTTTGAAGGTAACATTTCCAATGAAACATTTATCACAAGCGAACAGCTATGAAGTTGGGCTCTGCAGAATTATCAGGGTACTTGTATCATAATGTTTAATTAGTTGAATACCCGGCTCAGCTTCACATCGTGCCTATTTTAGTGTATCCACTAACAAAGAATTTCATGAATTTGATATTGGTCCTGAGCGATGAGCGCTTTGAATGGACCGACAATTGCTGGAGATGGTAAAATATGTCACTGAGAATGTCTTAGACATGAACTATGCTCTATTCCTAGGCATAATATCACTATTGTTGATTTCATGCCAGGCGAGAAAGCATAATACCAAGTGTACACCAAATTAACAAAAAGAAAAATTCCTATGTAGAGTATGTGTAGTAATAATGAAGAAGAACTGAAGAAAAGATTTTGAAGGTTCTTTCTAGAGAGGATCACTCTGGCCCAGAGGAACTGATACCAGGACGGAAGTTAGTTTGAGGTTTTTTTCCAGTATTTTTAAGTCCTATTTATTTTATGTGGGTCCTTATTTACAGTAATGAGATTACTGGTAGGTAGTAATTTTCATGTTCTTTGAAGTCACTACAACATGGTCTTCTGAGATGATGTCAATAGAGTTTGAAATGTGTCAATTATGCATCATTAAAAATAGAAAACATGTCAAAGTACTTATTTTTGGAGTTGTGTAAGAGATGTTGGGTCAACAAGTGGTAATTTTTTACAGGAACATTACTCATGTTGACTGGTAACATCTCCAATGAAATCAATATCTCTGTTAGGAAGCTTGAAAGAGTGGGATATCTATCCTTCAAATTGATGGTGCAGCATCAGAATTGGTTTCCCAGCCATAATAGGATCCAAAAGCCCAATAATAACCGATGTTCATGTTAATTGATTAAAGCAAATCAGAGAGCATTCTTCTACTGTTCTGCAGAAGGAGTAGACTGGAGAGTATATATTTATAGTTAGGTCATGGGTAGATGTATACAATATAGTTAGGTCATGGGTCATTAATAAATAATAATAATGCTAATCATAATGTATAAAATATAATACATATATATACTTATATAATTGCATTCAAAAACATATGCACTTAAATATATGTATACACATATATTTATACACCTGTATAAAATAAATTAATCAATAATAATAACTAATTCTGCATAAAATTAATAAGAGTAGAAATACAGTATTATTAGTTAGGGGATATTACACATTCTTTAACCATTACTTCAATGTCAGGCATGGTAAGGTCTTCCATGCGGAAGATGGTTAAATTTAACATTGTGCATAGAATGGTACAGGAACAATCTCAAAATTAAAAAGAAAAAAGAAGAAAGAAAAAAGAAAAGCTGGTAGATACCTGGATACACACTTTTTTAGAGAGACGACCTGCTTTGAAATGTGTCTTGTATTTGAAAGAGAATAATTAGGCTTTTGTGAAATATCAGATGCTAAAATACTTGAGGACACTTCATGAATACCCATTGACACTTCAGAGCATGGTTTAAAATCTCAGTTTCGGTATCGATACGGTCAATGATTTTTAGTAGCAAATTGTCATTATTGACATTCACTATCGGCCATATCGGCTAATATTGTAGGGTTAATATTGGATCAAGTACCTTAAAACCCGATACGAATTGATGATATATATTGGAATAGGCCGATATTTGAAACCATGCTTAGAGTCATGATCATGAAATTATGATGTTATCACTGTTCCATTATAGTATTCGAATTTTATATGGAACACATCCACCTTAGACTAGATAGATTTAAGTTTATTTCATTGAACTATGGAACAATTGGTTAAGTAGATTATTCGTTGCATGCATGTCCGTGTTTAAGTGCAAGCTATACTTTCTCAATGTTGTCTCGTACATTTTACCTATTTTATGTGGTGTTTAATTCTTTTCTACCTTATATTTCCTATAAGTGTTTTGGACTTCCAAATGTTAGTGGCTTGATATTGATGACAGATGTTCAATTAATTCTGTACAATTCCCTTGCTGTTTCTTCCATCAACTCTTCTGACGGAATGTGTGAATGGACTCATTTTTGTGGATGTAATATGGTTCCATTTTTGTGCATTGATTTGCCGAGAACCATTGTAATGCTTTAAGAGATCTTTGTGAAAAAGTTATTTGTTTCAACTAAAAGACTGACATAAGTTCCTTTTGCTCTTTACACCTATTTTCAATCAGGTACGGAGAGAAAATTGTAGCAATCAAGGTTCTCAATAGTGGTGACACACCTGAAGAAAAGTCAACACTTAGAAGTCGTTTTATTCGAGAAGTAAATATGATGTGCCGAGTGAAACATGAAAACCTTGTAAAGGTGTGTTTCCTACATGCAGTGTGGTCAAATTCATGGTTAACTCCAATTTTTTCTCATGCACTAGACCTGAACTGGGAAATATTTGAGAGTTAACTACCTTTATTGCCATATTTGACCTGATTATTTGCAAAATTTTATGACGTCATGTCTTCTCCTCTCTTTTGCAGTTCATTGGCGCTTGCTTGGACCCTTTCATGGTGATTGCCACTGAGTTGCTACCAGGAATGTCGCTGAAAAATTACTTGAACGGTATAAGGCCTAGACAGCTTGATCTTCGAACAGCAATTAACTTTGCACTTGATATTGCCTGTGCAATGGATTGTCTACACGCTAATGGGATAATCCACCGAGATCTGAAACCTGGTAAATATCTGGATATGCATTTGAAAAAAATAATATACTTTTTTTTTTGAAATACACATGAAAATAATGTACTATATTAGTTGACATCATTATAATTTTATGTGAAGATGCAGAAAAATGTCTATTGCTCACAACCATTCCGTTTTCGTAGTTAGAGTATTTAATTTATGCGAGTCTTATGAGTAAGCAACTCGAACAAAGTTTAACACATTTCGTTCATTTGCATTCTAGACTGAATGGTAATATTCAGAGGTTGTAAATGTTTGATATACTTCATCTTTGTATTGCAACCTCTGTTTATGGACCGACTTTGATATGTTTCTGATTAAGAGTGAAGATAGTCTTTTGGCTGAAAAATCTAATAGCAAATGAATACAAACAGTAGAACAAAGAAGAAAACATGAAGGGTTTAGAGTAAGATCGCATTCAAAATGCACTATAAAGATGTGATACTTAAGCTATGCTCCATTCACTCTTAAAGTAAATATTGGATATATTCATATTTATGTATAACATAATTTCTTTTTCTAGAGTGATATTGATGTGTTTCTGTAGTGGTCAAATGTTGACCCTCATCAAGATGGTGATACGTGTCCGTGCAACTAAAAGCCTCCCACTGAGACATCCACAACTCTCGGTCCGTCTCGAGGCCTTCGCCACTCCACATCTTCTCAGAATCATTCCAGACCTCACCTAAGTCAACTTTCATACCAAAGTTTCTTCCACCTTGGAAATTCCGTTGTCTCAAGTCATCCTGGAACAACTTTCAGCCCTGAAGATTATATCCATGCGGAGCCCTCTGCAATCTAAGGCTCCCGATTTCACTCCAAAAATTTCCAGTAACGGCCACCGAGATGTCCACATGCAGTTACGCCTCTCTTTCTTTCTCACGTTCATAATGTATAAAGCTCCTCAGCGTGAGCAGTTATGGACAGTGGCAAGATTTCCTGCATGCAATCTCAATAGTCTAGCGCCAATAATCACAGCTGTTACAACAAATCAACATGTGCAGATCGTGCAGTTACAAAGATTTGGTCCATTCCATCCGCCTTCATGCCGACAACTCAGTATAACTAGACCTCTTCTTCTAACGAGAAAGGGGGTTCTTCCCTTCCAATCGATCCTATCTCAGAGACATACCAACAAATTCTCTGTAATTCATGTAACTTGAGAATTGTAGTGGAATCTTTTCCTCTGTGATTTTTCTCTATTTGAGTTTTTACGTAAAAAATCTTGTCTCTCCTTTTCTATATTGTGTACCACTTTTATTCACTGACTCTTCACTTTCCTACTCTTGCTCGTGGTGTGGAGCAATCGTCGCGGAAAATTTTCACCTCAAATTGGTGCTTTTATTGAGACCTGAGTCCCTGTACTCGTGGTCTTTCCCCTAAAACCCAAAACCTTTTTCAAAAAGCCTATTCCACATCGACGATGGCCCCATGAAAGCAAGCCATCAACGGTGCAACGTCCAAAGGTTAGGCCATCAGCACAGCTGGGGGTATGGTCCCTTCACCATCGATCAGCCGCATACCACCAAGGGTACCGGTTCCTCGCCTAAGGAGGCAGCTACCATTGTCCAACCACCGCAACAGCACGAGGACCAGTTCTTTCAGTTGCTCTCCAACATAAAAGAGCAGATAAAGGAACAAGCCAATCAGAATCGGGAGCAAGAGGCTCTCAATCGCTTTCGGCTCTCAACCGTGAGAATGTCATCTGTGACCAAGAGGGATTGAGGCAGCTTAACAACTAACTTTAGACTCAAATTGCTGCCCTTCAGAACAACCAGTCATCGACGTTGTCAGAAAGTGAGCCTGAAGTCGGTGGATCTCCCATCTCTGAGTCCTTGACGATCTGATCCAAAGGTGGATCACAGAAGCTAAGTTACAAGGTCATCCAACGCCTTCAGCTGCTAAAATCTCTGACTTTCCCATTTCGTAAGAACTTATGGGGTACGAGTTCCCGAAGAAGTTCTCGACTCTGACATTCGATTATTACTCTGGAGTGAGCGACTCCATCCAGCACACCAGACATTTTAGGGACAAGATTGTAATCTATTCCCACAATGATCAACTCTTGTGCCCCATTTTTCCATCTAGCCTGAAGGCGTGGCATCAGATTGATTCTATTCCTTACTCTCTGCTCTCTTCATAACTTTGAGGATTTAACTGAAACGTTCCTCACCCAGTGCGCCTCTTGTCGAGAGGCCAAGAAGAACAACCATCACCATCTCTCCGACAAGATGAACCAGAGCGATAACTTTAAATCATATATCAGCTTCTTTCAATGCCAGCTAGCCAATGTCTCCGACCACGGTAAGGACATCTCTGCGCTTGCGTTCATCAGCGGGTTGCAGGTTTCTCACCCCTTGTACAAGCATCTTCTCAAGCACAATGTTACTCGGATGAGCGAAGTCCTGTCACGAGCTTAACCCTACATCCAATTGGAGGAGGCAATGAAAACTTTCTTCAACCATACCGTGAAACACGGTGACATCGGAGGAAAGTCGAAGTCTTCGCACGAAGCCTCCGCTTATTCCGAAGATCGAACTGGGAACAACCTGCCTTTAATAGGCAGGCGCTCTCCATCCTTTCATTAATTTCGCTCTGAACTTACAAAACAATGAAACATTTCACTCCATTGAGGCTTTCCATCAAAGAGATCTTCAACACCATTAAGGACTAGCCATGGTTTAGGCGCCTGAGACCATCCAATACGATCCCACACTTCCTGGAGCAGAAGAATATTTCTCCTACCATAACTGCAAGGGACACAAGACAATCCACTACTGGATCCTCTGGAAGTACTTGAAAGAGCTCATCCAATAAGGCTTTCTCAAATAGTATATCCTCACTCCCGAAGCAACCTCCGAATCCAGACAGCTCAATGCTCCATCGCCTGCCCAGCCACAATATTTAATCGCCCAATACAAAGCAATTGAGTGATTTCACATCTCCGAGAGACAGGACAATACTTAGTACTTATATCACTATATTTTCTGTATTTCAGCTTCATGTATTCCATTCCAATATGAATAAAATGATATTTCTACTCCTAACCATTGTAGTCCTTTCAAGCTAGATGTTCTGATGATAGGACTTCTCCCACTCAGATCTACTCCGCTGCTGGGATTTTCCTTACTCGGAGTCGGTCCCTCCGCTGATGGGATCTCTCTCGCTCAGAGGACTGTGTCTAGATGTTCTGCTAATGGAATTTTTCCCACTCGGAACTACATTGCTGGGATTTTTTCCACTTGGACTCGGTCATTTTGTTGATGAGATTTTTCCCACTCGGAGGACTGTCCCCACTCAGAGACGGCAATGCAGACTTGCCTAAGGGCCCTTTCTCGATTAGCCTACGGGAATCGAAACCTTTCGCTGTGAGATTTTCCCCTCGGAGCCCTTCCTCTGTTGCAGGGATTTTTTTCTCTCAGAGCCCTCATTTGTTGTTCCGCTGATGGGATTTCCTCACTTGGAAACATAAATACTAGCTTACGAGCTCCCCTTATCCGACCCATGGGCAGATGAACCCTAGGCAGTTTTCCTCTGTCGGGTTCATGCCCGATCGTCACGTTGTTGCTGGAATTTCTTCCACTCATAGTACACACACCCAATCTGTCGTTGAGTTGTGCCCCCACTTCAGGTCCTTACTAGGTTACAACTCCGTGATGGGATTTTCCCCACTTGAAAGCAATTGTGAACCCGACTCTGCTGATGGGATTTCTCCACTCGTAGGTCCAACTCTGTTGCTAGGATTTTTCCCACTCGGAGGTCCGGATCGCCACTCTGCTAATGTGATGTTCCCCACTTGGAGTTGACGCATCCAATCTGTCGATGAGTGATACCCCACTTTTGGTCTCTTTTCAATTTGCAGGTAAGGTTTCAGAGAGCTGATAATTGCATGAAACATATGATATATAAATGAGGGTTTTCTTGTTTTTGATTATCCCCTCGACGTACTATTTCGTGCGATTAGAGGCTGGAGAAATCAAACATATCAGAGAGTCACAGTCTCCCTGGTATCATCCGAACACCACCTTTGAGAATGTATGTATTACCCATTTCGGGACGATATGATTGTGAATGTTTAGCCTAGAACCACACGAGGCATATGGTATATAGATGAGGGTTTCCTTATTTGGATTATCCCCTCGACGTACTAGTTTCATGTAATTTGAAGCTAAATGTACATAGTCTTGTCAGCTTAATCTATTTAATTTACGACTTTCATTAGCTCTTATTATGTTGCATCTAACATTTAATTTTGAGTTGTACCATTGCATGCTTGTGTGCGCATAATCCCTCCATTGTGGGATGTTCCCATTCAGAGCTCTACTAAATTTCACACTTCGGTGCTGGAATTTCCTCCACTCGGAGGCTAACTCTACTGTAGGGATTTTTCCCTCTCAGAGTCTCAAGTTCATAGCTCCGCTGATGGGTGAAACCCCTACTCGGAAGCGTATATGAATCCAACTCCACTGCAAGAATTTCCTCCACTCTGAGGCCAAAAGTTTGCAGGTACCGCTGATGGGACTACCCCCACTCTGAAGCATTGCAAGTTTATCAAATCGTCCACATGCCAAATCAAACATCTCGGAGTTAAAGACCAAAACTCTAAGGAGACATGATCGACCCGAACATGACCAGCGGTAAAGCAATCCAGGCAAGATCTAAACAAACATTTCCGTTCTAAAGATATTTATATATATTTTATTCTGGAAAGTCTTTCCATTTCGAACACATATTTGATTACATCTAACAAGAGATATAAAACACCATTACAGTTCTGTGTTTACACTTTTTTTGAAAAGAAATACAGATGATTCCAATTCAATAGTTTCATCCTGCCGCTACGTCCAACTCACCTTCAAACTCCAAGAGCATGTTCTCCGGAGAACATCCATTAGAAGGCACACGAGGCAGTGATATCTGATCAGAATGGAATCTCTAAGACACAAGCCAGTGATGATATCACACCATCGACTCTTTATTTTGAGGTAGAGGTCAGAGCTCTGAAAGGAGCGCTTCATTGTCGATCTCCCGACGAAAACACCCCTCATACTCGCCTCCTGTTGCTCACTGTAAGACGAGTCTTAAGCGCAAGGCAGCAGTGTCCGGTCAGAATGAAGACTCCAAGACAAGCAAGATTGTCGTGAACTCGCATCCTCTTCTGTAACCGCCCAGGATAGCCCATATTTCTACCTCATACGCACTATCAGGAGAGGACTCCTAGCCTCAAGATCGGAACTGGACCAGGCAAGCTAGAGACCAGACGAACAAGCCAACTTGAAGCAAAAACCCTTCATATCACCCCTGACAGTGATGCTCAATCACGATGACTGATATTTCATGACGGGCTAATTACGATGACTGACATATCACTCCAGCCAGGCTCCCAAAAAGGGAGGGCATGTCCGCCATTTCCTCCATTCCATTCTTTCCCTTTTCTTTTTCTTCCTAATGAAAAAAGAGGAAGACATGCAGTGAATTTGAGAAGGAATAATTTTGAAGTAAGGATTTTCTGGAGAACATATGTGATTTCATTTCAAAAAGACTTCGTTATATTTATAGCGGAAGAGAAGCCAAACCATCTCCACTTTGAATTCTCAATCCCTGAAAAGTCGGTCCACAACCCGTAATTTCATTCAACAGAGTCAACAGTAGATAACAACTGCCTCTGCAACACATTCAGTCATTATGGCCCCGGAATTCGAAAAGACGCCAGCTACAGATTTCAAGCGATCGATTGACGTGCCAGCTGTTAGCCAGCCGCGTAATTTCCAAGTCAATCCAAAAGATTAACATTTATGATTCAAATTCTCCCTTGCTCACAGACATCGAGAAGTCTAGGCATTTAAGGATCTCTACCAACTCTACTCTTCCGACTTTCCTCCTGCAAGCTCCGGCAAGAGAAAGAGTAGAGGACATCTGTAGTAGTAAAAAAATTGACCCTCACCAAGATGGTGACGCATGTTCATGCAACTGAAAGCCTCCTACTGAGATCATGAGGGTCAATTTTTTACCACTGGTCTGTCCTGAGCCTCCACCACTCTACATCCTCCTAGAATCAGTCCAGACTGCACCAAAATCAATTTTCATATCAAAAACTCTTCCACCTCGAAAGCTTTGCTGTCTCAAATCATCTCGGAGCAGCCTCCAGCTCTAAAGACTATCGCTGTTGAGCTATCTGCAGTCCAAGGCTCTCGATTTCACTCCAAAAGTTCCCAGTAACGACCACCTAGTTGTCCTACTGTAGTTACGCCTCTCCTTCCTCTCTTACGTTCAAAATGTGTAATACTTAGCGAAGTTATGGACAATGGCAAGATTTTCTGTATGCAATCCCAACAGTCTAGCGCCAATAATTATGGCCGTTATAACAAATCAACATTTGCAGATTGTGCAGTTATAGAGATTTGGTCAGCACCCCATCTGCCTCCATACCGACAACTCAGTATAAGTAGACCTCTAAACAGAAAAGAGGGTTCTTCCCTTCCAGTCGATCCTATCTCAGTGACATACCAACAAATTCTCTATAATTCCTGTAACTTGAGAATTATAGTGAAATCTTCTCCTCCTTATGGTTTTTTCCCGATTTGGGTTTCCACGTAAAAAAAATCTCGTGTCTTTTCTTTTTTATGTTGTGCATCACTTTTCTTCACACACTACCCACTTCTTTACTCTCGCTTGTGGTATGGATCAACCGTTCGATCGCTCGCGGTAAAAAATCTGCACCACAGTTCCCTTAACAGATTGAAGGTGTCTTTCAGCTTAAAAAAAATCTAAAAAAAGGAATTCTTAATGCAATGCTAAATTAAGATATTTGAGACAATGCTTGCGAGTGTTGGATTTAAAAACAGATGGAGATTCTTTGAGTACATTATTATCCTCATCACAATGTATCTAATACTGTTTATTACTTTCCAAGAGTTTTGAGATGGTTGGGAATAATGAAATAAACTTCATCTTTAAACCTCGAAATTTCAATGGTTTTAGCCACTTTCATGAGGTTTCTCTCCAGCAGTTAGAATAAACATTTTTTTGGTAATTAGAGGAAAAATTCAACATAGGATTTGGTGATTATAGTCCTTTAGCATCTTTACTATTTATTTTTCGACCCATAGGTAAGTTGGATTAATCTCATCTTTTCTATTTTGGATCATTTAATTGGTCAAGAAAAAACTGTGTTTATTCCAGAGATATTCATTTTTCCCCAAACAATATCATTTGGTGTGGATCCTTCACATAATGGTTTCAGTTAGGATGTAGCTAAATTTTCTTTTACTTCCAGAACTGGTTACCAGAGGGGAAA
Organism: Agave tequilana; assembly: GCA_038442645.1. Classification (NCBI taxonomy): domain Eukaryota; kingdom Viridiplantae; phylum Streptophyta; class Magnoliopsida; order Asparagales; family Asparagaceae; genus Agave; species Agave tequilana. The sequence goes on along the minus strand of JAVJIF010004796.1, from coordinate 183,616 downwards.
AGGTCAGCCTGCCTGGGGATATCGTTGAGGATTTGAAACTTGTTTTTCTCTGACATATTAATGAGGTTTATCTTTCAGATGTGTGAATGACATGCGGCTATGCCAAGAAATTGTATTGTTACTACATTGTTTTTTGATGCCCTTCAGTTAGCTTCAACTTCATGCGCGAATATGGTGTCAGGATCTTCTTAGGAAAATTCTTTTGCCAGTAGTAATATCAAGTTTGTAATATTCTCATAATGTCATCAGCCGGTTAGTTGTTTAGATGTTCTTTTTCTTTGGCTGTTAGCTTTGTCTTCTTTGTTTAGGTTATATAGCCCTATAAGATAAGTAGGCTTCTAGACTCTTCCCAGAGAACTTCTTTTGAACTGTCACTCTTTGATTACTGAGCTTCTATTTGACTTGGTCGTCGTCCTAGACATGAGGTTGATAAATGTTTTGATGCAGATTAGAGGGTGAATTTGGTCACAAAGATCCAACCTTTTTATTTTATGTGGTGTCAACTTTTTCTGTCAAGGTTTCTTCCCGAGTGTTCATTTTGTTCCAATACATGTGTGCTTACTAAAATATTTAAATTTGCAGATAACTTATTGCTTACGGCTAATCAGAAGAACATTAAGCTTATTGATTTTGGACTTGCAAGAGAAGAAACTGTTACTGAGATGATGACTGCTGAAACTGGGACTTACCGTTGGATGGCCCCTGAGGTATCATCAGCTTTTTCATTTATTTATATTTTTATGCATATTTTTTCATTTATTATCTCTTTCCAATAAAGCCAACTGTTGATATTTTAATGACCAATTTAGCCAGTGATAGTGAGGTTGTTAGCTGAAATATAGAAAAAGTTATATGGCAAGTTATGCTAGATTTTTTTTCAATCATAGACAGTGGATGCGCACATACACTTTGGACTGTGTTAAAGTAGACAGTTGACGTGGATGCTAGTGTCATTTTCTGGCCCAAACACAGGGTTTTACGCACTGATTTTCCAAACGCATGAACATGCAGCTGTAATGTGTTTCTTTGTGATTATTTATATGTGGAGCATCTTATATTTGTACATTTGAGTTTACATCACATTGGAAGAATTACAAGCAATAATGTGTCACAATATTTGCAGAAGGGAATAATCACAGTGTAAGGTTTCATCTTGTTCACAGTAGGTAGCATGAAATTTTATCATGAAGAGGTGTCTATGTTTGGCATGTAACAGATTAACACTTGTAGTCTCCTTATAATGCTTGTGTGGAAGTTATTCAAATGTGTAAAGTTTGATGTTTTAGTGACATAATAAAACAAACTTATTTTCAATATGAGATTGCTTTTGCCCTACTTTATCTCCACAGGAAAAAAAAAAACACGAATAAAAGAAAAACTGAAAATTTTCTGAATTTTATATTGATTTAAGTAAATTGTTGAAAATATTAAGTTTTCAGTCATCCCATGTGGTATCCCATTTTCTGGGTTGTTTATCCATGCTTCACATGCAAATTTATGAAATACATTTATAACATTTTAGAGTTGTGACTACAGTATTAATATACTTTCCAGATTTGTATTTGTGTTGTATCCTTGTCCATGGTACATAGTGTAGACATATTTTTATATGTTGTGTCTGACATGATGGATACATCATACTGGACATGGATGACGTGAAATTTCAGCAAGTAGGGGTATCTTATGTAGAGTGAGTGAATGACAATCAAAAGTCGTGCTTGAATTAAACCCTGAGAATAAGTAATTCTTTTTCTAATCTAACTGAGGCGGGAAATGTCCCCTACATATCATACAGTTTGTATGGCAAGGCCACAATCAAGCTTGATCTAATGATGGGATAGAAAAATGCTCTTTTCTCTGGTAACTTACATTTTTCTTACACAAGGCATCTGAGAAATTTGTCAATGACATTCACTTGGCAGTTGCTTGTAGACAGAATTCTTTACTTTTAAACTATGAAGGGGCAGTAGTTGGTAAGAATTTAAATGAAGAGTCAGATCTGTGTTCTGCACAATGCAGAAAAGTAGTCCTTTATGAAGAAAAACTTTCTAAATGTGCTTGAATTTATATTACACCTTCAAAAAATAAACTTTTGGAGTTTATTTTCTCTTTCAATGATATCCTGATATACATTTTGCTAGCTAGCACCCATCCTCTTATGCTTTTTTAGTATTCTCTTTTTGTGACTTGAATGTGTTTTTTCCCCCCTTTCTTTCCTTTCCATTTTATACTACCCTTATTAGAAATTATTGACCTTGCAGTTATACAGCACTGTAACGCTTCGTCGTGGTGAGAAGAAGCATTACACAAACAAGGTTGATGTCTATAGCTTTGGAATTGTCCTGTGGGAGCTATTAACCAACCGAATGCCATTTGAAGGCATGTCCAACTTGCAGGCTGCATATGCTGCTGCTTTTAAGGTGAATGTCGTTAACCATTTTCTCAACCAGTCTTACTGCTACTATTGTGGAATGCAAAACATAGCAACTCAAGACTACTGATAAAATTTTCAAGGCCTTTCATCTGGAGATATATATCTTAACTGTTTTGTTTTGTTTTGCTAATAGAAATGTTCTAACTGTTCTTTATGCCACGACCAATTTCACAGAAATAGCAACGTACACCTAAATTTTAACTCAATAATCACCTGTTGGACTTGATACACACTTGGAACAATTCTAATAGCTATTGAATGTTTGATTGAGTAGAACTGTCGCGCGCGCGCACACACACACACACAAGTCTCTCTCTCTCTCTCTCTCTCTCTATATATATATATATATATATATATATTATAGAGAGAGAGAGAGAGAGAGAGAGAGAGAGAGAGAGAGAGAGCTCTCTCTCTATACATATATGTATACATATACATATATGTATATATATACATATATATATATGTATACATATACATATACATACATATATGTATGTGTGTGTGTGTGTGTGTGTGTGTGTGTGTATATGTAGAGAGAGAGATATGTCATTCCGGAAGGATTCGAGGCCAAATCCTTCCCACTCAAATTACAACCCAACAACATATGAATGCAAGATCCACTCCGTTGAAGTTGATCTACATTATTTCAAATAACTAAAAATCAAAAATCATGTATTTTGAATACTTTTTACCCATCCATCAAGTATTCGCAAATGGACGGCCGAAATAGTGAGTTGACTAGCTTAACGGCATAGAATATTTGAAATCTAACAAAAATTGGTGTGTTATTAAGTGTTTAGATCATGATGAACTGGTCGGATCAAGAATTTATATGTCTAAAGATATAGATCTAAGCAATATGCTATTTTCGGCTGTTCATTTTGTGCCTACTTGATGGATGGGTAAAAAGTATTCAAATACATGATTTTTGGTTTTTAGTTATTTAAAATAATATAGATCAACTTCAACAAAGTGGATCTTGCATTTGGATGTCGTAGGGTTGGATTTGATTGGGAAGGATGACACATGTCTATACACACACTCTTGTCATTCCGGAAGGATTGGAGGCTGAATCTTTCCCACTCAAATACAGCCCTACGACATCCGAATGCAAGATCCACTCCATTGAAGTTGATCTACATTATTTTAAGTAACTAAAAATAAAAAGTCATTTATAAAATCATGTATTTTGAATACTTTTTGTCCATCCATCAAGTAGTCATAAAATGGATGACCAAAATAGTGAGTTTGTTAGTTTAATGGCGTAGAATATTTGAAATCTAACAAAAATTGATGTGCAAGAGTTTTTGGTGTTTAGATCATGATGAAATGGTCGGATCAAGAATTTGTATGTCTAAAAAGGTAGATCTAAGCAATATTTTATTTTTGGCCGTCCATTTTGCGCCTACTTGATGGATGGGCAAAAAGTATTTAGAATACATGATTTTATAACCTTTTTTGTTACTTGAAATAGTATAGATCAACTTCAACGGAATGAATCCTTCATTCGGATGTTGTAGGGTTGTATTTGAGTGGGAAAGATTCGGCCTCAAATCCTTTCGGAATGACACAAGTCTCTCTCTATGTGTGTGTGTGTGTGTGTGTGTGTTAGTATTTTGGCGTTCTTTTTTCTTTTATTTTTCAGTAGAAATAGTTTTAATTGGCTTGATGCAAACCCAGTTTAATATAAATCTATTTCCTTGTGCAAGCATATAACACCTATGATGATTTTGAACCTCTACAATCATCCATCAAAAGTGCTATACGCTAGCAACAATCTGTAAAAAACTATCAAATGTTCACTTTGCCTGAGACAACTTAACACTTGATTATGGTTTTACTTTGCATTTTCAACAAATAATATTGTTGAAAATTTAACATCTCACTGTTTATTTGTATCTTCAAGGAGAATACATCAATTTCTTGTCAAGAGAATTATGTTTTCAAAACGAATAACAAATACATTTCCTACAATATCTATTCATACAACTGTACAGAAATTACAAGACCTACATCTTGCTGTTAATTTTCTTTCTTCCATTCGTCTTGGAATTTGGGTAGAGTCATAATTGTATACTATTGTAGGTTCTAATTTTCTGCTCCTTCCATTTACATATCCAATATTTTCTGACCAAGGATTGTTATAATTAACTCTTCCAGTCGTCAGCTAACATGCCCTTGATTGTGTTTTGAATAGATATTATAGATTATCCGACTATGAATTGCTGGTTGCCAGCGAAGTTATGTCATTATAGTGACTTAGGTCAGATTTAATCTTTCTTTCTTCATTAAAAGGCCACAGAACGTATGAAATTTTTTAAGTGATTTTATTTACCAACCTCTGATTGGAGCATATGTTTTGTCCTATATGATTTTAGTGTGGAAAGTCCAGGCAGAAAGATTTGGTTTCATGAATGAATGTACGGGGCTTGATACTAAAGAAACACTCATTTGGGTGGTAAATATTGCACTAATCTAGCTTAAGGGTTAAGATTACTCCTTGGACATTAAATGGAGGTAGCATTAAAAAACTGCCAGCAACACAGTTTGTATCTGGGACCTCTTGGAAACATAGTATCTCGGACCACTTGTTGAGATATTTTTGCTGTGTGCACGGTGTCCCCCGTGTCAAATGTACGGGCTTGATACTAAAGAAACACTCATTTGGGTGGTAAATATTGCACTAATCTAGCTTAAGGGTTAAGATTATCTCCTTGGACATTAAATGGAGGTAGCATTAAAAAACTGCCAGCAACACAGTTTGTATCTGGGACCTCTTGGAACATAGTATCTCGGACCACTTGTTGAGATAATTTTTGCTGTGTGCACGGTGTCCCCCCGTGTCCTACTTTTTACAATCTCTGTGTTTTTATGTTCCTGCCAGGTGTTGAGTTATCCAGTGTCTCCTGTTCATATCCATGCTTCATAGGCTGCGGCTAATAACATATATCAACTTATCATGCTAGCTTAACAGTTGGGGAGGCCATAAATTATAATTTGAGGGGTCGGCAGTTGTCCCCAAAAACTCGGTTAAACTCTCACCCAGTGATCAATTAATCAAGGGAGTAGAAGAGTTTTATGCTGGGGGCATAGTAGAGGCCTATTCCAGTTATTTATTTACTAAGTTGAATTGTATAAATACAAATGATGCCAGTTGAATCTTTATTTTATGCACTAATTGATCGATACCACTGCTGAAGAAATCTGATCACTGGACCACTTTACCATCATGAAAGTATTGCCTGCATGATCTGCATGACGATTATTTGTAATCCTTTTATGTTCTTTAATTTATAGTACCACAATCTGACTTGTATTGTGCTCTTGGGGAAATCCTGGCAGCAAGTACGACCTCCTCTTCCAGAAGATGTGCCCCCAGAAACTGGTGTTTATTGTGCAGTCGTGCTGGTTGAGGACCCAAATTCCCGCCCAGCTTTAGCCGATAATACGCATGCTCAATGCTTCTCTCTTCACTCTCCCACCTCCATCCCCTCCACAAGCTGAGTCTGTTTCGCCTGTTGTGACAAGCAATGGAGGAGGCACGATCACTACTTCAACTTCATCTCCTCGCAAGGGACACAAGCTTTCTTTTCTCAAGCAGCTCTTTGCAGCAAAGAAGGCGGTGAACAATAAGACTTGAGAGAAGTGCAGGTTTTTGAAAATTTCTTTTGCAAGCGGAACATGCAGATATGTTTATACCAGAAATCTTGCTTGTCAGAAAATATTTAAAGAATGATATAAAGAAAGCATTAACAAAAAATTGAAGGAAAATTGTCTGTCTTCTCCCACTGACATTGTTGTTCTTTCTGATTCAGTTTTCTGTGTGCAGGAGTGGCAGTGTTTTTGGTTACCCAACATGATTGAACATTAACATCCTCTGTATGAATCACCTGAGAAACTAACAGACAACATGGTTCCATTTATGTTGGCCAAGAAATTCTGATACAAGGTTTCGTGAGATGGAGACATTGTCTCAGACTGAATGATTATCATTCCCGCTGTTCACTATCACATGGAAGATTGATTCATACCCTGCGTGCTCGAGTGGTAATATGTCCGTCACCTGCCAATCTGTTTATCAGAAGCCTGTGTAGCGTTGGTCTACTTGGTTCATAAAGGGTTCCTACATGTTTGTGACCTCGGTGGTCCTATGACTTGAAGCAGCGCCTCCACTCTCTCAAGTGGATACAGATATGAGTTTTTCTTACTGACCATATTACATATTTGTATCCGTAATTGACAAGCGGATACAGATATTATAAGCCTCATATCCAATCCGTTTACCCACTAAATAGAAGTGCACATTTTCCTTTCAAGCAGAAGCCAAGATGTGATCTTTGCCTTCCTCCGCAAAAACAAGTACAGAACTTCTCTCTTCCATTTTGTGCTACCATGAGACCTCCCTTTTACAGAGTGACCCACATCACTCACATTCTCACAAATGCTAGAGCATGAACTCAAACAGACCCAAGCTCTCCTCATCAAAACCAGTCTCATTCAAAACCCTCAACTCTCTACAAAACTCATCACTCTCTCATCTCTCCCCCATTTCTCCAACCTCGACCATGCCCTCTCCCCTCTTCTCGCCTCCATCCCTTGCTAATCCCCATACCTCTACAACACATTAATCAGAGCCCATTCATCGTCCATCTTCCCCATCAAATCCATTCACCTCTACAACCAAATGTGCCAGCTCAACTTCGCCCCTGACAACCTCACTTCACTCTTGCTCTCAAGGCTTGTTCTCGGGTTCCTGTTATCGAGCTCGATGCAAACGCCGTGTTATTCCTCCAAACGGTTCCGAGATCCACTGCAGGACCTTCCACACTGGCTTTGATTGCGATGCTCATGTTCAGAATTCAATGATCACAATGTACTCGAATTGCAGTCGGATGGGATATGCGCGTGAGCACACTGACCTGGAATGCAATGGCGGTCGCTTATAAGAGGCATGGAGATTCTGAGTCTGCTGATGGATTCTTTCCCAAATGCCTGAGAAAAATGTTGCTTGTTGGAATAATGTGATTACGAGGCATGAGTTGGGGATGTTGCGGCTGCAAAGAAGGCTTTCGATACAATGCCGGAACGAGATTCTGTATCATGGAATTTGATGTTTGCTGGTTATATTCACATCAAGAAATACGAAAGTGCTGCCATTGATCTGTTCAAGAGAATGTTGGCGAACGAGTTCGTACCGACAGAGTTGACGTCGGTACTTGGGGCTTGTGCGGAGACTGGATCAATAGAGATTGGTCTAGATTTTCAATGACTATTTGAAGTGTAGGAACTTTGCGATCGAGGGATTTGTGGGTATTGCACTTTTGGATATGTTTGCAAGGTGTGGTAACAAAAAGCTTGCACGGCAAATATTTAAGGAGATGGGAACTAAGCATGTGAACTGCTGGAATTCAATGATTGTGGCTTTGGCAGTTCATGGGTACTCGGATGAAGCACTTGAGTTCTCGAAAATGGATCGAAAGCCAACCGAGTTTTTCTTCCCTTGGGGTCTTGTTAGCTTATAGCCACAAGGATTAGTAGAAGAGGGGGGAGAGTTTTTAGGAGAATGCTTGAAGAGTATAACATTAAGCCTGATATAAAGCATTATGGGTCATGGTTGATATGCTTAGTAGAATGAGGTTGGTTGATGAAGCGTACAAGATGATTAAGTCAATGCCATGAAGGCTAACTCAGGATATGGAAGACATTGCCAGGGGGCTGTAAGGTTCATGGGGGTGTCGAGTTGGAGAGGAAGCATTTCGAGAGCTTTTGTGCAATTGGGCCTTTGAGCGATGATGGGTATGTTTTGATGTCAACATCTATGCAGAAGCTGAGAGGTGATTGACGTTGAACGATTGAGATGTGTGGTGATCAGGCAAAGTATTTCAAAGCAGGTAGGTTTCAGCCAAATTGAGCTAAACTCGAAAGCCTATAGCTTGTTAGTATTTTGAGGGTATTTTAAATTAAGCAAAGTTCTTTTAGTCCACAATGGATAGGAAAAGAACTCTTTAATGTTTATATATAGAGTCTCTTTCATGATAAATTGTGTGGGTTAGAAACCTTTGGGTGCAAATCTGGTTTTTCAAAACCTCGTGGGTGTTGTTGACCCAAACAGGCTAAGTTTGAGTTTTGTCAATTTTATTTTTAGATTTAAAATTAAATAAAATCTTTTCAAATCCTGTCACAATATTTGGGTCAGGTATAACTGTTTAGATTCGTATCTTTCCATGTCCTGTCATATCAGAGTTAGCCGTTGAGAGCTCTCTACCCAAGTTCTGCAGTGACACTTTTCAAAGCAATATTGTTCCTCTGTACAAGGAAACATTTCTTCCTCTGTCCAAAGATTGATTCTCTATTCAAAGATTATTTTCTCTGCCCAAAGATTTTCTAATGATGATAAACTCTCTTTACAAAGAACCTATTCCCTGCTCTCAATAACACAACTCAACCATTTTCTTCCTCTAAAATTTTCTGAAACTCTTCTGTTCTTTCCTGCATCTCTAGAGGAAATAAATCGAGCTGTTCGAGGGCCTGCGTATTGCGAGTGCATCCTTGCAGGGCCAACGATCGTTGAATTCTGGAGGGTAGGCTGCAATTAACCGCTGCACCGAGATACTCTCTCAGAGGGGCGCGATCTACTCTTAAGAATAGTGCTCCGCACGCCTCGATCAAAATAGAGAAGTTCCTTCCTTCTTGAAAGTTTAATTTAAATAGCTTAGCAGTATTTTGTACATTATTTTCTAACAATCTTAAGAATGGATATGGATATTGCTATGGTTGTTGTTACTAATGTTAAGTCTCATCTTGACATCTCGAGGGTTGAACCATTTAATGAAACCCACTATAAAAGATGGCAAGAACAAGTTATGTCTATACTTGATGTAACTGGTTATGCCTTTGCTATAACTGATCCTAAACTAGAGAAGAAAAGGAATTGCAAAACTGGAAAAAACCAATAAAATTTGTAGACACACCATTCTCAGGACACTTAGTAATGCAATGTTTGATGTTTACTATCCTTATAAAACTGCAACTGAAATTTGAGAAAGTCTTAATAAGAAATACATTCTTGAAGATGCTGGAACTCAAAAATTGCTATTGAAAATTTTCTGAATTTTGTCATGTCTGATGAAAAAGATATTTTCTCTCAAATTCATGGATACTATGTTCTAATTGATGATCTTAAAAAAAAAAATAGCACCCTACCCGAAATCTTTGTTGCTGGAGCTCTAATTGAAAAACTACCAACTCATGAAAATATTACAAGAAAGAACTGAAGCATAAAAGAAAACAAATGAACCTTGAAGATTAATAATTCATATTACAATTGAAGATCAAAATAAAGAAAGAGAGAAAACTGTAAGAGCCAAGGAGCTTACTTCCAAGGTAAATCTAGTTGAAAGCAAACTCTTTAAACCAAAGAAACATTTTTTTAAGCAAAACTTCAAATCGAATGAGAACCCTAAGATGAAAAGAAACCCTAACTCTACTTTCAAGAAGAAAGGAAACTATTTTGTGCATGGCAAACCCGGACACTGCTCAGCACAGTATAGATTCCGGAAGACTAGAGAGGTTCCATCCAAACCACAAGCTAGCTTGCTTGAGAGATACATTATTGCTGCTGTAATATCTGAAGTTAACATGATTGCACATAACAAGAACTTGGTGATTGATTCTGGGGCAACCCGACATATATGTGCCGACAGAGGAGCTTTCTCTTCTTACTTCTCTATTGATGATGGTGAACAAGTGTTTATGGGCGATTCGACGCCCTCACCCGTTGTGGGTAAGGGAAAGGTGCTTTTCAAGCTCACTACAGGGAAAATCTTTTTTCTTACAGATGTGCTTCATGTTCTCGAAATTCGTTGGAACCTCATTTCGTTTCTCTTCTTAGAAAAGCTGGAGTTAAGATCTGCTGCTTGAATCTGATAAAATTGTAATGACTAAGAATGAACAATTTGTTGGTAAAAGGTACAATAGTCAGGGTTTATTTATGCTGAATGTACTTGAAATCATGAATGAAAATGCATCTTCTTCTTCTGCTTATATGATTGACTCTTGTGATCTTTGGTATGGTAAGTTAGGACATGTCATTTTTTCTTACATTAAAAAAAAATGAAAGATATAGGTCTCTTGCATAATGTAACTGTTGGCCCAGAGGACTTCCACTCTAGTTTTTGATGATGATTAACTCATGTAGTTATGTTTACTAATAATCTTGTGATATTTAGTTTCAGATACTTAATCAAGATATTAGTAGGTGATTAGTTTCAACAAAAATGTATTGGAGCTTCTCATATGGTGATTCAAGAGCCCGAGCGTCAAAGTCATATCTAGCACTCGTTGGAGTCAAGCTCGGTGGATCACGGTTTGGATCGAGTCGACTTGGAGACGGCGTTCGTCAAGTAGACTTCGGTACATAGTTTAGTTTAAGTTTTTAGATCCATTTGTAAAGACTAGATAGTGTGATATGCTCAAGTTCACAACACACACACTTGTTTCTAGTTTCATGCTTATTGGTTTTCGGTTTTTGGTTTAACCGATCTTGGTTTTCATAAATAGATAGTATCAATACAATTTTACATGGTTTAATGTATACTACATTTGTTCTATATACATGTATGCTTCATATCTTAGACAAACTTATTTTGATATGCCTATTCATGTGTTTGGAGTTTTGTGTTTTTAACAAAACATATTTTCGGATTTAATATCAAAAACATTGATATATATCTTTATATGTATATTGGAGTATATCCATATACCACATGCTTAAAAGTTGTTTAAATATCATGTTTTTGTATTTGGATGAGTTTTGGACAAAACGAATTTTCAATTCAAAAATCCAAGTTTTAGAAAATACGATTTTTGGTTTTCGGCAAAATTTTCATAACACAAAAGAGTTCAAAATGTTTGTAACTTGGTTTGATTTTTACTCAAACAAGTTTGTATATCAAAGTATTATACTGAACTTATTTTTGTGGATTTTTAGAGATTTTATGGGAATTTATAGGATAATAAAATCAAAATTTTCAATCCCTAATTAAGCCCTGTCAGGCTCTGGCGGTCGACCGGGCCGGTCGACCGGACCCAGAGTCGGTCGACCGGACTGGTCGACTGACGTGCACAAGAGTGTGCACGTTGACCTGCCACTTGGGCCGGTCGACCGGGCGGTCGACCGACTGCAAGTGCCCCACTCTCGGGTGGGGGCGGTCGACCGTGAGGCTTGGCACGGTCGACCGAGCGGTCGACCGGCCAGAGAGCAATTTGCTCTCTGGATTGGTACGGTCGACCGGGCGGTCGACCAGAAGGCTCAACGTTCAAAAAGTTACCGTTGGCTGGTCGACCGGCCAGTCGACCGGAAGGCCAATTCTGGCCTAGTCGGTAGCCACGGCTAGTTTTTTTCTGGGGCTATAAATACCCCATTTGAGGGCTGTTTTTGTTAAGGTTTTTGAAGAGCAAAAATTCCTACTTCTCTAGTGTTTTATACAAGTTTTCAAAAGTTTTTTAGAGCCAAAAAGGATTCATCTTTATTTGTTTTAAAGGGTTGGAAAAATCAAAGAAAATTGGATATTTGGGATATTGCTTTTGATTTTCATTTCAAACTTATTCTAGTTGTTTTCCCAAGCATTTTTCTTTGAGTTTTTGATTTCCAAACTCTTTGTTTTCCACATTTGAGCTATATCATTCTATCCTATCTATTATGATCTTTTATTTGTGAGAAATTGGTTTGTGGTTGAGATATACCACCAAGTTGTAAACCCTCCTTACTTGCGTTATCCCTCTTGTGTAGAGGTTGATTTTGGAGAGGTTGTTGGCTCCCTCTAGTGAGAGGTGGAGATTGTTGGTTGGCTCCCTCTAGTGAGAGGTGGAGTTTGTGTTGGAATCCCTCAAGTGTGAGGTGATTGTGTTGTATTGGCTAAGTGCCTACCCCTCTTGTGTGAGGTGGTGTTTGTGTGGCTTTGTGCCTAGCCTCTAGTGAGAGGTTGTTTTGGTTGAGAGAAGAGTTGTGTACTCCATATTGTAATTGCCCCAAAATCCTCAGTGGAGGTTCCCTGTGTGGGAGTCCTGTATGGACAAGTGGATTGGAAATCCTTCTGTGTGAAGGCGGGGACGTAGAGCTGTGTGCTCGACCTCGAAACATATCCGTGTGTTAGCGATTGATCCATTGTCTCTCTAACTCTCTCTTTGTTATTGTGCCTTACATCATTCATATTGTCATACATTCATTATATGCTTGGCTTGTTTGTGTGTGCCTCACTTGTGCTTAACCACGAGAGCTTCATATAGCGCCTCAACTCTTATTCAGAGGAATCAAGAGGAGTTAGTCCAGAGCCCTTCACCGGAATTCGGTTACACTCGTTGGTTGCATTAAGTGTTGTTGCAATTAAGTTTTTTAATTTCTGCATTTAGTTCATTAGATTAGCCGTACACTTATTCACCCCCCCTAGGTGTACTTTCAGTTGGTATCAGAGCCTACGCTCTTGATATTTGGTTTAACCACCTAGGAGTGTGATCTTGGTTTTACTAATCTACATTTGCATTTGCATTTGCACACATATAGTTTGCACTTATGGATGTTCCTCCCAAGTTTGATATATCTAGACTTGACATATGGAAGGTTCTTATGAGTTGTCATTTAAAAGCCTAGGCTTGCATGTTTATCTTGCCATTACCAAGGAATCCTACCCAAATGATAGCAAGCATATAGAGGCCAATGCAATAGCCCTAAAGGTACTTAGACCATCTCTTCATAAAGAATATTTACATGTGTTTTCTCACTATGATTCGGCTTTTGCAGTATGGAGCATTTTGACTTCTCCTGAGCTACCAAAGATTATCGATAAGATGAGGAGATCTAGAAGAGACGAGTCCGATGAACGTTGCTTCATGGTCCAAGGGAATGACTCCTTGAGGTACACTCGGACACTCAACTAGATGCTAGTTCATATTGCAATGAGTGTATGGAGGCTCAAGCCATAAATAATGAACTTGCTGAAAATTGTGAAAAGTTGCTTTCAAATATAAATTTTGAAAAAGGATAATATTGGTTTAAAAGAAGAAAATAAAGATTTATCTTCTAAACTTGAGATTGCTTTGCAAGAGAAGGGAGAGATTTCTAGTGAACGTGACTCACTTAAATCTCAACTAGACCTTACCCTAAAAGAAAATGAATTTTTGAAAATAAAAATGATTGTGAAATAATTTTGAAGAAAAATGAAAACTTGTCTTCAAAACTTGGTTTTGTTTTAAAAGAAAATGATTCTTTAAAAATGAAAATTGTTTCTATTTCAAAGGAATTGAATTTGATGTCTAAGGAAAATAAAAATTTGAAAATTGATATAGATTCACATGTTTTCCATGCTAGTGTAGCTTCACCTAGCTCACCTATTGCATGCACCTCTTCTTCTAAAATTGATAATGATATTTTTTTGTTAAAGAAGAGTGTGGATTGTTTGGGCTCTACTTTGAGCCATTGTACTTTGAACCATACACGGTTGGAATCTATGTTTCGAAAGAACAAGTTCCTCTTATGCATGCACACAAACCACGGCATACACATGCTTCGCACGTTCACACCCATCACACTATGTATGCTCATGTGTACACTTGTACACATCGTGGACGTAAGGGCCACCTTGCTAAATTTTGTTATGATCGTATAAATGATTCTAGTTTAGCAAATAAGTTTGTTTGGGTTAGGAAAGGAACTAACCCCCATGGACCCAAAAGAGTATGGATACCAAAGACCACCCCTATTATTTTTGATGTAGGTGTGGGCTCTCACATGACGTGAGAGTAATGGTACCTTGAGGTGGATGCGTTCAGAGCTTTATGAGGACATTTTGGATGCATCACTTTCAAGGGGAGTTTGGTGGGAGGACCACCTTGTTTTGGAGACATGAAAAGTTACCTTCTAGGTTTTGGTAATTATCTCTCACTCCTCATTTATTGTTTACATGCTTTTTATATCATTGTTTTAGCATGTTTTTGATGTTTCATGATCAATATGTTATATGCCATGATATTTAGATTAGTGATATATATGTTTACTTATTTGAGACACCCATGTTTAATATGGACTCATATTTTGTGTTCTCTCTATGTTTTAGCTATCGTGTAAATCATAGATCTAATGCATATGCATTTGTCATAATGATCATATGAGTTTTTGTTTTCTATACTTCATGTTTTGATTACATGTTTGATGTTAGTTTTCATTAAAACTTAGATATATACTTGTAAACTAGTGAGCCACAAATAGACCATTATATGTTTGTGCTTGAAAGCTCATTTGTACTTATTAGATGTACTAGTATAGCCTAGTTTTGATGATTCATGCATTTGACTTGTATTCCCCATTTTATATGTTTTTCGTGTTTATGTTTAACTTCATGTATATGTCTATTGTGTCTAAACTATTAGCTATACATATACATCCTTGAGCCACTTGCCTTCATGCATATACTTTTGTGGACTCGTTTATATTTGGATATGTATGTATACGGTAGTTTGTACATGACATACATATACCTTGAAGAAATTCTAGTTTTGATGATTTTCATGTTTTAAAGAATTTCTTATTGAGCTTGATTGCCTAGTTTCATGATAATGTGCTTTACATAACTCTTGTACACTCACCTTATTTAGTGTTTTCTCATGATTTTGTTTTCATGAGTACAATTTGTGCTAATATAGATTTTGAGTGTTTGGTGATCATGTGATCTACATGTTTTTCATGAAATATATTTTTGTTTTATTCCTTACTTGAAGGATTTCGTACTAATTTTCAAATTTTTCTTAAAACTAGTTCGTATTCTTCATTTTGGAAGAGTTTTCAATTATGCTAAACTATTTTCAAACCTATTTTTGAAAACCCTTTCCATTTAAGGGCTGTTGGTTGGGCGACCATGCCTTGTATGCTTCTTATTGAAAATTCTTTTAAACATGTGCATGAGAAATGGGTGGAAGGTAATATGAGTAATACACTTAATCTTATTGTGTTTTCAATTGGTATCATTGGATCCTTTCAATTGGTATCACTATTGACATTCTTTTTGTATACTCATATATATGTTTTATTTGTGCTTACTATATTTTTATATCTTTGAGCACAAATTTTGGTTATGCTAAGCTTGATTTCTTTAATGACTATTATATTTCAATTGATTATGTTTCATTTGGTATCTTATACAAGCTTATACATCATTTTATTTAGTATTTTATAAAGGGGGAGAAAAATTTACATTTCACCTTTCAACTAGTTTTGGTATTCTACTCCCACACTTTATGTTAAAAATGATTAAAAAAAATGATATTGATTATTTTTGGTATCATATGCTTTTAATGAAAAATTACTTTCAATTGGTACTAATCTTTACTAAGTGGTATCAAGATTATCTATAAGTTTACTTAAAATTGGTATGTTTTATTGATATCAAAATTTTTGATTTAGTTACTTACAATTGGTATTTAATTGGTATTTACTTACAATTGGTATCAATTGGTATTTAAATCTATGTTTGTGTTATGTACCACATATGTACTTTCAATTATATACTTTCAATTGGTATATTTCTTTGATATCATGATGCACTCAATTGATATATTTTTTCTTACAATTAGTATCAAAAAAGTTTTGTTTTGATTTCACCCTTTATTGATTTTTTTTATTTTTTGTTTAAGACAAAAAGGGGAGAATATTGTTTTCTTTGACCCCTTTATTGATAATTGACAAAAAGGGGGAGAAGTATTTGAGTTTATATGCATGAGTTTATATGCATGTTTATTGTTTAGTGATTATCTTTCCAATTGGTATTAAGAATTTTGTTTTATTGATTGGTATCAAGAGGCCTTGATTGGTATCAAGAGCTTAAGTTTTTTTTTTATTGAAATTTTTATTGGTATCAAGAGCTTAAGAACATGTTTATTTTAAAAAGGAAAAGAAATTTATTTTAAAAGTTTGGTATCAAGAGCATGTTTATTTCATGTTTGGTATCAAGAACATGTTCATTTCAGTGTTTTATGCATGTTGATGCATATTCATGTTTAGTATTCATTGCATATATTTATTGCTTATTGCTATGCATGAGTTAAGGGGGAGCTTCTTTGAAGCTTAACTTTAATCCATGCATATATAACTCCATGAGTTTTGTCATCATCAAAAAGGGGGAGATTGTTGGCCCAGAGGCCTTCCACTCTAGTTTTGATGATGATTAACTCATATAGTTATGTTTACTAATAATCTTGTGATGTTTAGTTTCAGATACTTAACTAAGATATTAGTAGGTGATTAGCTTCAACAAAGGTGTATTGGAGCTTCTCACATGGTGATTCAAGAGCCCGAGCGTCAAAGTCATATCTAGCACTCGTTGGAGTCAAGCTCGGTGGATCACGGTTTGATCGAGTCGACTCGGAGACGGCATTCGTCAAGTAGACTTCGGTACATAGTTTAGTTTAAGTTTTTAGATCCATTTGTAAAGACTAGATAGTGTGATATGCTCAAGTTCACAACACACACACTTGTTTCTAGTTTCATGCTTATTGGTTTTCGGTCTTTGGTTTAACCGATCTTGGTTGTCATGAATAGATAGTATCAATACAAGTTTACATGGTTTAATGTATATTAGATTTGTTTTATATACATGTATGCTTCATATCTTAGACAAACTTATTTTGATATGCCTATTCATGTGTTTGGAGTTTTGTGTTTTTAACAAAACATATTTTCGGATTTAATATAAAAAACATTGATATATATTTTTATATGTATATTAGAGTATATCCATATACCACATGCTTAAAAGTTATTTAAATATCATGTTTTTGTATTTGGATGAGTTTTGGACAAAACGAATTTTCAATTCAAAAATCCAAGTTTTGGAAAATACGATTTTTGGTTTTCGGCAAAATTTTCATAACACAAAAAGAGTTCAAAATGTTTGTAACTTGGTTTGATTTTTACTCAAACAAGTTTGTATATCAAAGTATTATACTGAACTTATTTTTGTGCATTTTTAGAAATTTTATGGGATTTTATAGGATAATAAAAATCAAGTTTTTCAATCCCTAATTAAGCCCTGCCAGGCTCTGGCGGTCGACCGGGCCGGTCGACCGGACCCAGAGTCGGTCGACCGCGTGCACAAGAGTGTGCACGTTGACCTGCCACTTGGGCCGATCGACCGGGCGGTCGACCGACTACAAGTGCCCCACTCTCGGGTGGGGGCGGTCGACCGGACGATCGACCGTGAGGCTTGGCACGGTCGACCGAGCGGTCGACCGGCCAGAGAGCAATTTGCTCTCGGGATTGGCACGGTCAACCGGAAGGCTCAACAGTCAAAAGTTTGACCATTGGCCGGTCGACCGGCCGGTCGACCGGAAGGCCAATTCTGGCCTAGTCAGCAACCAATGGCTAGTTTTTTCTAGGGGCTATAAATACCCCATTTGAGGGTTGTTTTGGTTAAGGTTTTTGAAGAGCAAAAATTCCTACTTCTCTAGTGTTTTATACAAGTTTTCAAAAGTGTTTTTAGAGCTAAAAATGATTCATCTTTATTTGTTTTAAAGGGTTGGAAAAATCAAAGAAAATTGGATATTTGGGATATTACTTTTGATCTTCATTTCAAACTTATTCTACTTATTTTCCCAAGCATTTTTCGTTGAGTTTTTGATTTCAAACTCTTTGTTTTTCACACTTGAGCTATATCATTCTATCCTATCTATTAGGATGTTTTATTTGTGGGAAAATTAGTTTGTGGTTGAGATATACCACCAAGTTGTAAACCCTCCTTACATGTGTTATCCCTCTTGTGTAGAGGTTGATTTTGGAGAGGTGGTTGGCTCCCTCTAGTGAGAGGTGGAGATTGTTGGTTGGCTCCCTCTAGTGAGAGGTGGAGTTTGTGTTGGAATCCCTCAAGTGTGAGGTGATTGTGTTGTATTGGCTAAGTGCCTACCCCTCTTGTGTGAGGTGGTGTTTGTGTGGCTTTGTGCCCAGCCTCTAGTGAGAGGTTGTTTTGGTTGAGAGAGGAGTTGTGTACTCCATATTGTAATTGCCCCAAAATCCTCAGTGGAGGTTCCCTGTGTGGGAGTCCTGTGTGGACAAGTGGATTGGAAATCCTTCTGTGTGAAGGCGGGGACGTAGAGCTGTGTGCTCGAACCTCGAAACATATCCGTGTGTTAGCAATTGATCATTGTCTCTCTAACTCTCTCTTTGTTATTGTGTCTTGCATCATTCATATTGTCATACATTCATTATATGGTTGGCTTGTTTGTGTGTGCCTCACTTGTGCTTAACCACGAGAGCTTCATATAGCGCCTCAACTCTTATTCAGAGGAATCAAGAGGAGTTAGTCCAGAGCCCTTTACCGGGAATTCAGCTATACTCGTTGGTTACATTAAGTGTTATTGCAATTAAGTTTTTTAATTTCCGCATTTAGTTCATTAGATTAGCTGTACACCTATTCACCCCCTCTAGGTGTACTTTCAGTAACTATATCTGATCATGACAAATGTGAAATATGTGTTGAATCTAAATCCACTAAGAAATCATGTAAAAGTGTACAAAGAGAATCTGAATTGCTTGAGCTTATTCATAGTAATCTTGGTGACCTGAAAAATAACTTAATTGGAGGTGGTAAAAGATTCTATATCACCTTCATTGATGACTGTTCTAGATATACAGTAGTTTATCTGTTAAGATTTAAAGATGAAGCCTTTGAAATATTTCTGAAATATAAATCAGAAATTAAACATCAACTAAATAAGAAAATCAAGAGATTGAGATCGGATAGAGGTAGTGAATATGAACTTAAACAATTTAATGAATTTTGTGAACATGGCATAATTCATGAGAGTACCCCTCCATATTCACCTGAATCTAATGGTGCTGCTGAAAGAAAAAATAAAATACTCAAAAATATGATGAATGTTGTGCTTATAAGTTCTGGTGCACCTCTGAACCTGTAGGGGAGGCTATACTCTTTGCTTGTCATATTCAAAATAAAATACCTTATAAGAAAACTGGCATAACCCTATATAAAATCTGAAAAGGTCATGCACCAAACTTAAACTATTTAAAAGCGTAGGGGTGGCTAAGGTTCTTCTACCTGAACCCAAAAAAAAGAAACTACGACCCAAAACTTTTAACTACATATTTATAGGTTATGCACATCATAGTGCTTCATATAGGTTTTTTGTTACTAGAAGTGATAACACTATTGTTGAAACTATAAATGCAAAATATTTTGAGCATGTTTTTGCATTGAAAACTCATGTTGATAAACCATCTCATGCTTCATCATCTAGTTATGCACAAGAATCTGATGATAATGAAGAGATTGAATTAAGGAGAAGTAAAAAAGTTAGAAATGAAACTGATTTTGGTAAAGATTTCTTTCCTTTTTTTGTTGGTGATGACCCTCTCACTTATAAAGAGGCTATCTCCTGTCCGGATGCTCCATTTTAAAAAGAGGCCATTAATAATGAATTAGAATCCATATTATCGAATCACTTGAAAACTTGTTGATTTGCCACTATGTGTAAATCCAATTGGTTGCAAATGGATATTTAAAAGAAAAATGAAACCTGATGGGTCTTTAGAAAAATTTAAAGCTGATTGGTTGCTAAAGAATACACTCAAAAGAAAGATTTTGATTATTTTGATACACTTGCTCCTGTGACTAGAATTGCATCTATTAGAGTGTTGTTTACTTTTGCATCTATTCATAAGCTTGTGATACATCAAATGAATGTTAAAACTGCATTCTTAAATAGAGAACTGAAAGAAGAAATATATGTAAATCACCTAGAGGGGGGTGAATAGGTGATGGCTAATCTAATGGTCACTTAATGTCAAATAATGCGGAATTAAAAACTATATGACCTAACTAAAACTTCTTACACTAAACACCACGTATAACACAAGAGTGTTGCCGAATTCCCCGTGAAGGGCTCTGGACAAACTCCTCTAGATTCCCCTTGAATGGGTTGAGGTGCCGCGTTGGCTCTCTTGATTAAATACAAGTGTTAGCAAACAAACCCAAGCAAGTATATCAATTAAGCACACAATGAATATCTAGCATATAAAGATGAGCAATAAAGCATGCAAGATATAACAAGAGATAGAGAGAGAGAGTGAGCAATCGCAAACACAAGGGATTTGTTTCGAGATTCGAGCACACTTGCTCTACATCCCCGCCTTCGACACACGAAGGATTTCCACTATGCACGATCCCAATGGATCTCTCCTTGGTGCCGCAACACCTACAATCCCTCGGACTCCCTAGTCCCGTACACACGCAAGCCCCACAAGCTTGCCGAGGCCGCACCTCAAACCAAGAGTTCACAACCGAACTCTAAACATCACGAGCACACTTGCCCGTTTCCTCAAAGTAGAAGAATGAAATCTCTTGGTGATCTAAACACTTTGATCACCAATAAAAGCTCTCACTACAACACTCCTACAGAATGAATAATCAATGGATGCTCAAGTGTAGTGTGAGAAAAACTAGGATGAGAAAGGTGGAGGAAAACTCAAAGAATCATTTTAAACACTCTTGATAAATCTTCCCTTTAGATAGGAAATATTTGCTCACAAATATGTGGAGAAAACTCTTTTAAAAGGATAAGAAAAACTGGCTCAAAGCTCTCCTAAAATCTTGTTCCAAAACAATGACCAAACCCCCAAATATATAGGCTAAGAAAAACTAGCCGTTGGGGTCTGTCAGGCCTAACGGTCGACCGTCCGGTCGGTCGGCCAATGGTCATATTTCAAACCGTTTGAGCCATCGGTCGACCGTGCGGTCGACCGAGCCAGGATACAGAGAGCAATCTCTCTGTCCGGTCGGCCGCCCGGCCGTCCGGGGCCTTTCCAGAGAGCAGAGCTCTCTGGACGGTCGACTGGGTCGGTCGGTCGGCCATCCTGCAGAACTGGCATGCACATCTGTGCACGTCGGCCGACCGGGTCGGTCGACCGGCTTACGCCAGTACAGGTCTGAAATAGGGATTAAAAACTTGGTCTTTTGATAGAAATAAAATCCCATAAAATACTTAAAAATCTACAAAAATAGTTTTACCAATATACTTTGATAAACAAACATGGTTGCACAAAATCAAGACATGTTATAAAAGACTTGGACTATTTTTGTAAGTTGGAAATATTGGCTCAAATAAAAACGGTATTTTTCCAAAACTTGATTTTTCTAAAACTTATTTTCCAAACTTCTTCAAATACAAAAACAAGATATTTTGAATTCATTAAAGCATAGTGTGTATGGATATGATCCACTACACAAATAAGATATCTATGTTTTTGACATTAAGTATTAAACATGGTTTTGGTTAAAAGGCAAGAATATAGGAAATTCAAGTTTATATGTTTTAACCAAAAGAACAAAACGGTATTTTCCAAATTGAAAATTCTTTTGTAAAAACATCTAATCAAGAGAGTGTGTGTGTGATATATCTACTTGAGCAATCCACCAACTATTCTATCCTTTACATTTTATCTAAAAACAAAAATCTTATACTTAGACACAAGTCTTGATCTTGAAGTCTTCCCTTGAAGTCTTCTCATCTTCTTGACTTGGTCCAAACACGATCCAACGAGCTCGACTCCTCTTGAGTACTTGATGTGATCTTGATGCATTAGGTCGTGAATCAAACGGTGCTAGCTCCAAAACATGACTTTAAATCCTTTGTTGAAGCTCCACACTTACTAAGATCTTGATAACAAATCTGTCACTAATTAAACACAAGATCATTAGTACTATAACTACATGAGTTAATCATCATCAAAACTAGAGTGATGGGCCTTTGGGCCAACAATCTCCCCCTTTTTGATGATGACAAAACTCATGAAGTTATATATGCATGGATTAAAGTAAAGCTTCAAAGAAGCTCCCCCTTAACTCATGTATACCAAATAAACAATAATATATGACAATGAATCTCATAAATATGTATGCAAATGTATGGAGATAAAACATATCAAATTCTTTTTCTCCTATTTGCAAAACAAAACATATATGCATAAACATAAATCTTTCTCAAACATGCATATAAACCCAAATACTTCTCCCCCTTTTTGTCAATCATCAACAAAGGGTTAAAGTAAAACAAAACAAATTTTCTCCCCCTTTTTGTCCTAAACAAAGAATCAATAAAGGGTAAACATAAATCAATCAATAAAGATTTATATGCGATATACATTCATGAAGAGGAAGACGCTAAGTTAACTTCCCTACATACATGCATTACATGAAGAAAGGATGACAAGCCCTAATTCACATAACACATAGTATGTAATGCATAAGAGGAGATGTGAAGCTCCCCCTACACACGTGTATCACATAAAGAAGAGTTGTCAAGCCCCTCAATATATAATATACTCAACATGAATCTATATGTAGAAGAGATGTTAAGCTCTCCTTGCATATAGGAAATACAAATCAAACATTTTGAGTTTTTCTTTATTAAAACAAAATTTGAACTTTCCTCAAGAAACAAATTTTGAGATATCAAATAAACATAATTTTTAATTTTGATACCAATTGAAAGTAGCAATTGAAAGTATGTGATATCAAATAAACATTGCAAAATCTTTAATTTTTCTTAAGGTAAAACATTTTGATATCAATTGTAAATTTATAACAAATGAAATTGAAACATATTGATACCAATTTTAAATAAATGCATAAGCTTGAAAAATAAGATTTGAATTAAGCTTAGCATTAACAACCTTTGTGCTTTAAATATGTAAGACAATTTTAACTCAAGCACAAAACAAATCATATATATATATATATATGAAAGAAAAAAATTTATACCAATTGAGATTGAAATTGATACATACATATACATAGATATGAGTATATACAAAAAGAGTCATATTGATACCAATTGAAAATATCCAATGATACCAATTGAAAATTAAGCTTAAGTGTATACATCATATAATCTACCACATGAAGAACTCGAACTAGTTAAATAAAAATGTTTGAAAATTAGTACGGGATCCTTCAATCATAGAAGAAAAAAATAAAAAGTTTTTCATGAAATGAAACTAAATACACAAAATTTTACACTCATAGTTTATAAAGCTCAAAAATATGTCCATGAAACTAAGTCATGACAAAATAAATAAAGTTTGAGTGTTCAAAACTTATGTAAATAGCATTTTCATGAAAATAGTCATTTAAGTTCAAAAAGATCACAAGTCACATTTTTTTTAACAAAACAAAAACATGAAAAATCATTTTTCATTAAAACACTAATCTTCATGGTATATGTATGATTTATCCAAAACTAATAATACACATACATATCTCAAACATGAAAGAGTCTATCAAATGTATTTGCATGAAGGCAAGAGACTCACGGGTATACATGTATATTTATTAGATTTGAATTAAAAATACATATACATAAAGTAAAACATAAAAATTGGCAAAGTATATATAAATGAGAGAATCATCAAAACTAGTCTATACATGTGCATATAGTGGATACAAATGAGCATGAAGTGCAAAAGTATATAAAACAAATATAGCTCACTATTAGTACATGTATAATACAAGTTTTGATAAAAACTACATCTAAGCATGTTATTACCACATGGAGCGAATAAAAACATAAAACATGAACATGCTATGAATATGATATATGTAAGAAGCATGTACATAAAAGTAGGAGTTTAGAGATTGTTACCAACTCCAAAGCTTCAAATATGATGGTTGTCTCACCAATCTTCCTTGATAGTGATGCATTCAATATGTGTCCATCAAGCCATGTGCATCCACTACCAAGGCATCAAATCTCTCACGTCTTGTGAGAGCCCTCACCTACATCAAATACACAAGGTGGGAATTTTGGTACCCATATTTTCTTGGGTCCTTTGGGGTTAGTCTTGTAAGGAACCCAAAAAATTTTATTATTAGCAAAATTAAAATGATGCAACTTGTCATAACAAAATTTTGCTAAATGGCCTTTGCGGCCACAATGTGTACACATGTACACCTTAGGATGCTTATGTGTGTGAGTATGATCGTGGCGTGCAACATAAGCATATGTATGATGATGATGTGCATGAACATGTGGAGCTTGTTTCTTTAAAAATAAGGACTCCAATCTAGTGTGGTTAAATGCACATGAGCTCAAGGTGGAGCTCAAACAATCCATTTTATTTTTCAAAACATTAATCTCATTAGTGGTGGCATGTAAAGCATGATGAGATATAAAACTATTTTTCTTAGTCCTTTTAGAAACATTTTCTTTTTCTTTTTCAAACATTTTTCTTTTCAAAGTAGTGTTTTCTTGAAAAGCAACTTCCTTTTGTTCTTCCACCAAAACAATTTTATTTTTCAAAATAGTGTTTCCTTCACAAAGATCATTTAATTTGGACATCAAGGAAACATTCTCATTTTTCAAAGACTCATTTTCTTTTTCAATGCATGCAACCTTATTTTCTAGTGAATCTTTTTCTTTAAGCATGCAATCAAATTTCTTTTTCAAATTTTTTTTATCTTTCTTAAGCATGTCATATTTTTCAAGTAGTAATTGACAAAATGTGGAAGCTCATCATATGACATGTTATTATCCTCATCCTCGGATTCGGTAGTTACCTCAAGGGGGTTATCCCCTTGGACCATATAGCACTTGTTGGAGGTGTCGCTTCCAACACCCGAATTGCACCCCGCATAGTATTGATCTTTTTCGCCAAGGGAGATGAGGGTATTCCATACTACAAAAGCCGAATCAAAGTTAGAAACCCTAGATAAATAATCATCATTTAGGGTTGACTTTAAAGCATGAAGGGCTTTTGCATTAGCCTCAAAATTCTTACCATCTAAACAATATGCATTATTAGTAGTAGCAAGATAAACATGAAAACCTAAGGCCTTGAGGTACAAGGACATCTTAACTTTCCAAATGTGGATGTTAAGAATGTCAAAAGTGGGTGGTGACATGAAATCCATGATGTGTGTACAAATTATGTGATTAGCCTAAAAAGAGGATCTTTAACTCTAGGTTGTAAGACCCAAATCAGAGTACCAAGCTCTGATACCAATTGTAAATCACCTAGAGGGGGGGTGAACAGGTGATGGCTAATCTAATGGTCACTTAATGCCAAATAATGCGGAATTAAAAATTATATGACCTAACTAAAACTTCTTACACTAAACACCACGTATAACACAAGAGTGTTGCCAAATTCCCCGTGAAGGGCTCTGGACAAACTCCTCTAGATTCCCCTTGAATGGGTTAAGGTGCCGTGTTGGCTCTCTTGGTTAAATACAAGTGTTAGCAAACAAACCCAAGCAAGTATATCAATTAAGCACACAATGAATATCTAGCATATAAAGATGAGCAATAAAGCATGCAAGATATAACAAGAGATAGAGAGAGAGAGAGAGTGAGCAATCGCAAACACAAGGGATTTGTTTCGAGGTTCGAGCACACTTGCTCTACATCCCCGCCTTCGACACACGAAGGATTTCCACTATGCACGATCCTAATGGATCTCTCCTTGGTGCCGCAACACCTACAACCCCTCGGACTCCCTAGTCCTGTACACACGCAAGCCCCACAAGCTTGCCGAGGCCGCACCTCAAACCAAGAGTTCACAACCGAACTCTAAACCACCACGAGCACACTTGCCCGTTTCCTCAAAGTACAAGAATGAAATCTCTTGGTGATCTAAACACTTTGATCACCAATAAAAGCTCTCACTATAACACTCCTACAGAATGAATAATCAATGGATGCTCAAGTGTAGTGTGAGAAAAACTAGGATGAGAAAGGTGGAGGAAAACTCAAAGAATCACTTTCAACACTCTTGATAAAATCTTCCCTTTAGATAGGAAATATTTGCTCACAAATATGTAGAGAAAACTCTTTTAAAAGGATAAGAAAAACTGGCTCAAAGCTCTCCTAAAATCTTGTTTCAAAACAATGACCAAACCCCCAAATATATAGGCTAAGAAAAACTAGCCGTTGGGGTCTGTCAGGCCTAACGGTCGACCGTCCGATCGGCCGGCCAACGGTCATATTTCAGACCGTTTGAGCCATCGGTCGACCGTGCGGTTGACCGAGCCAGGATACAGAGAGCAATCTCTCTGTCCGGTCGGCCGCCGGCCGTCCGGGGCCTTTCCAGAGAGCAGAGCTCTCTGGACGGTCGACCGGGTCGGTCGGCCGGCCGGCCATCCTGTAGAACTGGCGTGCACGTCTGTGCACGTCGGCCGACCGGGTCGGTCGACCGGCTTACGCCAGTACAGGTCTGAAATAGGGATTAAAAACTTGGTCTTTTGATAGATATAAAATCCCATAAAATACTTAAAAATCTACAAAAATAGTTTTACCAATATACTTTGATAAACAAACATGCTTGCACAAAATCAAGGGATGTTATAAAAGACTTGGACTATTTTTGTAAGTTGAAAATATTGGCTCAAATAAAAACGGTATTTTTCCAAAACTTGATTTTTCTAAAACTTATTTTTCAAACTTCTTCAAATACAAAAACAAGATATTTTGAATTCATTAAAGCATAGTGTGTATGGATATGATCCACTACACAAATAAGATATCTATGTTTTTGACATTAAGCATTAAACATGGTTTTGGTTAAAAGGCAAGAATATAGGAAATTCAAGTTTATATGTTTTAACCAAAAGAACAAAACGGTATTTTCCAAATTGAAAATTCTTTTGTAAAAACATCTAATCAAGAGAGTGTGTGTGTGTGTGATATATCTTTTTGAGCAATCCACCAACTATTATATCCTTTACATTTTATCTAAAACAAAAATCTTATACCTAGACACAAGTCTTGATCTTGAAGTCTTCCCTTGAAGTCTTCTCATCTTCTTGACTTGGTCCAAACACGATCCAACGAGCTCGACTCCTCTTGAGTATTTGATGTGATCTTGATGCATTAGCTCGTGAATCAAACGGTGCTAGCTCCAAAACATGACTTTAAATCCTTTGTTGAAGCTCCACACTTACTAAGATCTTGATAACAAATCTGTCACTAATTAAACACAAGATCATTAGTACTATAACTACATGAGTTAATTATCATCAAAACTAGAGTGATGGGCCTTTGGGCCAACAATATATATGGATGAACATGAAGGTTGTGTGACAACATGAAATGAACACAAAGTCTGTAAACTTGTAAAATCTTTTTATACCTTAAAAAAAGCACCCAAACAATGGCATGATAGACTTGATAGTGTTTTATTTTTTATTGTTATCATATTAATGAGGCTGATAAATGTATCTATACTAAATTTGAGAATAATGTTGATGTTATCTTATATTTATATGTTAATAATTTGCTTATATTTGGTACAAACTTAGAAATTGTAAATGACACCAAATCATTTTTGTAATATCCCTGGTCTAAAATACTGTATTTTTATTTTTCAAAAGCATTTATTCTATTTTACTAATAATATTATTATTTGTTATTCTTAGTAATGAGTGTTTCATTATGATTATAATTATTATTACTATTGTTATGGTTATTTTAATTATTATTAGTAGTATTGTTAACTATTGTTGTTATTAATATTATTATTGTGTATTGGTATTATTGTTGTTAATTATTATTACTAGAGTATTATTAGTAGTATTTTAATTATTATTATTTTATTATTACATGGTTAATTATTATTATTATTTATCATCATTGTTATTATTAATATTATTGCCTGAATTATTATTTTTCCTTCTTGATTCTTTTCCCCATACCTATTTATCTAAACCCGAACCCACCAACCCAATAATCTATAACCCAAAACCCAATCCTAATCCAAATCCTATCTTATCAAATCTTTAACTAATCCTAATCTAAATACTAACAAAAATCATATCTATCCTAACTTACACAAATCAAAATCTTATTTTCAAAAATCATAATCTTAATTAATTCTATCCTAAACTACTAAGTCAAACAGTTTGAACCCAACTGAGATTCTGATTTTTAAAATCTCTAATAATTTATAAAAATCTTAAACAACTTCTTTTTCTATCTCCAAAAAAAATCATGACCCAACTCTTCCCACCTCCTTCTTTCTTTTCTCCTTAAGTGGAGGACGAATGAAAAAGAATCTCGAACTGCAGAAATTGAGGAACATGTTAGGGGAGATCAAATCTAAGTAAGTAATCTATCTTTTCACAATTTATTTGATATAAAAGTTTATTAAACATCATGTCTACTCCATGATCTCCATGAATATTTTCATACATCAAAACCCAACCACAAATCCAAAAAAAAAAATACGTGTGAAGACAACCAACTCATAATTTTAATTTACATTTTTTTCAGAATTTTTAACAAAGGATTTTCAAAAAAAAGGACTGCCTCCAGCAGGCCTGAGGCCTGGCCTGGCCTGGTCCGGGCCAAGCCAGTTGGGCCACAGCACAGGGGCTTAGGCCCTGCTCAAAAAAAGAAGAAATTACCGGATAAGGCCTGGGCCTGGCCTGGGCTGCAAGAGATATATAAAAAAAGAAAAAAAGAAAGAAAAAAGGAAAGAAAGAAGAATTGTATATTAAAATAATTAGTTAAAAATATCAAAAAAATAGAGAAAATATAAACAATAGTCTACAATACTTCTACTTTCTATGATAAATTTTTTAGATAAATAGCAATATGAATTAACTCAAATCATCCACTTTAAAGCATTTTTTCTTAATGGTAAATTCAGACCCGTTAAGCATTTTAATGGTTTAAAGTCTATTAAAAATTCAATAAAAATTAAAAATTGGTTTATACTATACCTAGTAAATTCATTAGGTCTAGAGGACCATATTCCCAACTCCCAAACTAATTAATCAAGATTAAAACCTTTTATAACTCCCAAGTAAATTATTCTTTTAAAAATTCTAACAATTTCTATTGGAATGAACCATGTAGATTTATCGGGGCTTTATGATTTCTGTGCTTTGGACTTGGGATCGAGTTCATGTGAGTGTTCTTTTTCTCCTTCAGTTAAATAAGGATTTTGTAATAAATGATTTTATTTTGTTATATAATTATGATACTAAAATTTTCTGAAATGAGATTTGTGAGTATTATTTTCGTCATTCACTATTGTCAGATATATATATATATATATATATATATATATATATGTGTGTGTGTGTGTGTGTGTGTGTGTGTGTGTGTGTGTGTGTGTTATTTGTTATATTTCATGTAACCATCTGCCTTATTATGCCAGTATGATTACCCGTATCATTTCATGAGGTATCAATGTGTGTTCACTTTTATTATATAGCTTACTTGAGTGCCATTCAGTATCTTTTCATTTGTTAGTTGTTCGACGTTATTGGCTTAGGACTAGTTGTAGTATTACCTTAGACTGTGACTTATTTTGATTTATAAATTGACTGATCTAGTATATATTTGAGGACAGATAGCATCACTCATGTGTATTATTTATAGGACAATTATTTGGTAAATTGAAACTTGCAAAATAATTACATGTTGATTGATTGGTGAGTCGATGAGGGTTAGATTGTCAGGTATTAGTTTCTTATATGTTTAGTGATATTTTGGGTACTTGGTAGTTCTTGATATTACCTTATTGATATTGAGCATTATATGTATATGGTTGGATCTTAGTATTGTCATATAGGACTTGGGTCATTTCATGTGTAACCATTTCGAATTCAGATTTAGTTGTGAGAAATCTTAAAATATAAATTGATTGATCTTGAGGTTGGTTGGCTCATGATTGAGATTTAAGATTCATATTTTATGTGGAGTACTTATCAGACTTGATATTCATGTACTTGATGATAAGTTAGATGAGAATTCATTGTATTTTGAGAGTATATTATATATGAAGATACCTTATTAAAAGATTGATCTTCTGATGCTTGGACTGATATGGACTTAGTTAGAGTTAGAATTGACTCACATGAGGATTGGCGTTTGTTTCAGAAGATTTTGATCGGTGTTTTGATGAGATTGATGTAGTTGGATCCGTAGTTGTCGGTATTCCCTATTTTACCCCTGATTATATTGTTTGAGTATTGATGTCTTATTGATGTTGATTATCAGACGTAGAGGCATCTTAAATTTCATATTGCTTGAGGAGTAGGCGTAGATTGGATTGACTTAACCTGGTGGCATGTATATGCATAATTTACTAGTTACTTGGATTTCTGGATCTTGTGTTTGAACTTCATAGAAGTGAGCGTGTATGATTGTCTTAATTAAATTGGATAGTGATGATTGGTTGGATATAGATGAGTATGTATTTTATATATTGGAACTTGGATATATCGATGACTTTGAGGATCTGAGTTGATTAAATATTTTGTTCGAATTATTCTATTCATGCCAGCATGTTATTACTTATTCTGAATATTATGATTTACCTGAAGAACTTGACTGATTATATATGACATTTACCTAATAACTATAATGTCAATGTGACCATAATTGTAGAAAAATATTATATACGATAAAAACACTCTCATGTTATACTTATTACATGTCCTGTTGTACCGGTATCTTATTCACTGACATTATATATCCTGTTATACCGGTATCCTGATTACGCATGTTGATATCGTTACTATGGCTATCACCAAGTTGTCCCAGTGATCTAAGTAATGTGCATATTAAATAATCTTGATAAACTAATAACATAACATTAAACAGCTTATATTAGGATTGGAGAAATTGATGGAGGAGACAACGTTTGTATTTTGGGTGGACCTAGGATATAGGTTGCGTAGCCGAAAGAGGGTTCCAGTACAGGGTTCTCGGGGGGTGACTGACACCTCGTCCTATTCTTGTTCCTGTTATACATGTTCCTGACTACCTTGCGGTAGGGCCGGTTCAGCGCCAAGAGTCTGGGTCGTGGTCCCGGGTATGTACGAGACCCACCTAAAGTAAGGACAATGTCTCCAACAGATCAGTTCATTAACTTAGGACCCTGATGGACACATGTGATAGGCGTAGTATGGGATGCGTCTATTACAAGTGGCAATTGGTATTTGCTGACATAATAAATAATAAGGTACTTAATTGATTTGTCTTTACCTGATACATGTATGTATGTTGGACACCTGATGTTACACCTAACCTGATTGGACATCTGGCTCTAGTATTGACTGACTCTACCCGCATGATTTATAGATCGTGATAGAATTCTGATTGAATACCTGACTGGACACATACTCTACTATTTGCTATCCACATTACTGTTTATTTTCTTTATTCATGCCATTTCTTATTCCAGTAAATATATAATTTTTTATCTGCTCACATGTTATATGCACATGTACTTTTCAGTTTATTCTTACACATTCACTAGGAGTTCTGACTCCCTAAATTTGCATATCCAGATATGTGGCTATTTATTACTGATCAGGTATTTGGAGAGGATTACATGCATCTTGAGAAGTAGGAGTCTCTCTTTTTGATTATAGGTATTCTTACTGTTTTATTCATGTTATTTTTTGATTCTCTCTGAATCGTATCCAATCACCATTTCATATTCTTATTCATATGCTATCATTGTGTTAAATATTTATATGTCATATTACAGTAATATTGATTATCGTAGTAGATTTTATACCTTGTTCATGTTACTTTAGGCCTAGCGTGTATACGTGGGTATTCTCCTCGCGCATATACATCGCCGACTCTCGTCACAACTCCATTTTCACGTATTTTAGGAAGCGGGACATGACATGGTTTTCTTTGGTATCAGAGCCAGTTTTACTCAAGGAGGACCAAGTTCCTACCAGTTACCTGAGACAAGTTATATTTACACTGCAATATACATATAGTATCCATACGATGATATTGACTCCATTTGGAATTGATCGTTCTCTCTTTGGAATCCATCTCTTAGATCTTTGATATCCTTGATTTCAACTCTTCTTTTAGAGTAATCTTGGTTCCATTTTGATTCTTATTCTTCTTTCCAATCTATTTCCCTAATTTTATCTCCTGAGTTTGACCACTCCATGTTGAAGCCGGTAGCAGAGATCAGAGCGTGCAACCGAATCGTGATGGACCCATGATGTAGTGAGAAGCAACATTTAAGCTTTATCTTCTCTCTTAATTTGATTTTATCATTCCCTATTTTATCGAAAGTTCGAGGACGAAATTTTTATAAGGTGGGTAGAATGAAATATTCCTGGTCTAAAATACTGTATTTTTTATTTTTTTAAAGTATTTATTTTATTTTAATAGTAATATTATTATTTGTTATTCTTAGTAATAAGTGTTTCATTATGATTATAATTATTATTCTAGTATTATGAATATTTTAATTATTATTAGTAGTATTGTTAACTATTATTGATATTAATATTATTATTATTATGTATTGGTATTATTGTTGTTAATTATTATTACTAGAGTATTATTATTAGTATTTTAATTATTATTATTTTTCTATTATTACATGGTTAATTATTATTATTATTATTATTTATCATCATTGTTATTATTAATATTATTGCCTGAATTATTATTTTTTCTTATTGATTATTTTCCCCATACCTATTTATCTAAACCCGAACCCATCAACCTAATAATATATAACCCAAAAATCAATTCTAATCCAAATCCTATCTTATCAAATCTTTTCATAAATCTTAACTAATCCTAATCTAAATACTAACAAAAATCATATCTATCCTAACTTACACAAATCAAAATCTTATTTTCAAAATTATAACCTTAATTAATTCTATCCTAAACTACTAAGTCAAGCAGTTTGAACCCAACTGAAATTCTGATTTTTAAAATCTCTAATAATTTATAAAAAACCTAAACTACTTCTTTTTCTACCTCTAAAAAAATTATGACCCAACTCTTCCCACCTCATTCTTTCTTTTCTCCTCAAGCAGAGCACGAATGGAAAAGAATCTCGAGGTGCAGAAATTGAAGAACATGTTAGGGGAGATCAAATCTAAGTAAGTAATTTATCTTTTCATAATTTATTTGATATAAAATTTTTTTAAACATTACGTCTACACCATGATCTCCATGAATATTTTTATACACTAAAACCTAACCACAAATCTAATAAAAAAATACGTGTGAAGATTACCAACTCACAATTTTAATTTACATTTTTTCAAAATTTTTAACATAGGATTTTCCAAAAAAAGGACTGCCCTGCGCAGCCCAGGCCAGACCCAAGGTCAGGCTTGGCCCAGTTGGGCCAGAGCTGGCCTGGCCTGGCCCGGGCCAGGGCTGGCCTAGCGCTGGGCCCACAGCACAAGGGCTTGGGCCCTGTTCAAAGAAAAAGAAATTACCGGACCAGGCCTGGTCCAGCCTGGGCCGGGCCTGAGCTGCTAGAGATATATATAAAAAAAAGAAAAAAAGAAAGGAAAAAAAGAAAGAAAAAAGAATTGCATATTAAAATAATTAGTTAAAAGTTTCAAAAAAGTAGAGAAAAATATAAACAATAGTCTACAATACTTCTACTTTCTATGATAAAATTTTTAGATAAATAGCAACATGAATTAACTCAAATCACCCACTTTAAAGCCATTTTTTTCATGATAAATTCAGACCCGTTAAGCATTTTAATGGTTTAAAGTCTATTAAAAATTCAACAAAAATTAAAAATTGGCTTATATTATACCTACTAAATTTATTAGACCCAGAGGACCATATTTCCAACCCCTGAACCAATTAATTAAGATTAAAACCCCTTATAACTCCCAAGTAAAATATTCTTTTAAAAATTTTAACAATTTTATTGGAATGAACCATGTAGATTTATCGGGGCCTTATGATTTTAGTGCTTTGGACTTGGGATCGAGTTTAGGTAAGTGTTCTTTTCATCTTTCAGTTAAACAAGGATTTTGTGATAAATAATTATATTTTGTTATGTAATGATGCTACTAAAATTTTCTTAGATGATACTTTTGAGTATTATTTTCCTCTTTCACCATTATCATAAATATATATATGTGTTGCTTGTTTTATTTCATATGACCATCTACCTTATTATACTGGTACTATTACCCGTATTATTTCATTAGGTACCAGTGAGTGTTCGCTTTGATTATATAGCTTACTTGAGTGCCACTTAGTATCTTTTCATGTGTTAGTTGTTCAACATTATTGGCTCAGGACTAGTTGTAGTATATCTTGGACTGTGACTTGTTTCGATCAATAGATTGACTGATTTAGTTCATATTTGAGGACAAATAGCATCACTTATGTGTAGTATTTATCGGACAATTATTTGGTGAATTGAAACTTGCAAAATAATTACATATTGATTGATTGGTGAGTCAATGAGAGCTAAATTGTCAGGTATTAGTTTCTTGTATGTTCAGTAATATTTGAAATACTGGTAGTTCTTAATGTTACATTATTGATATTGAGCGTCATATGTATATGGTTGGATCTTAGTATTGTGATATGAGACTTAGGTCATTTCATGTGTAACCATTTCAGATTTTGATTTAGGTGTGATAAATCTTAAAATATAAATTAATTGATCTTGAGATTAGTTGGCTCATGATTGAGATTAAAGATTCATATTTTATGTGGAGTACTTATCACACTTGATATTCATGCACTTGATGATAAGTTAGATGAGAATTCATTATATTCTAAGAGTGTATTAAATATGAAGATACCTTATTAAAAGACTGATCTTCTGATACTTGGACTGATATGGACTTAGTTAGAGTTAGAATTGATTGACATGATTGATTTTTGTTTCAGAGGATTTTGATTGGTGTTCTAATGAGATTAATATAGTTCGATCCGTAATTGTGGGCATTCCCTATTTTACCGCTAATTATACTGTTTGAGTATTGATGTATTGTTAATGTTGATTATCAGACGTAGAGGCATCTTAGATTTCATATTACTTGAGGAGTAGGCGTAGATTGGATTGATCTGACATGGTGGCATGTATATGCATAATTGACTAGTTACTTGAAATTCTAAATCTTGTGTTTGAACTTAATGGAAGTGAGCATGTGTGATTGTCTTAATTAAGATTGGATAGTGATGATTGGTTGGATATAGATGGGGTATTTTATATATTGGGACTTTGATATATTGATGACTTTGAGTTTTACACCCCGAATTATTAAAATCTTGATTTGATATTCTAATACTTGATTAATGAGATAATGCAAGATTATCTGAGGTAATTTAAATTTATTTTGTGTCATTTTGGGATATTTTTGAAATTTTGGGAACATTTGGATGTGAGGTAAACTGGAGATTTTATATATATGTATATACATGTATAATTATGCGTGTGTTAAATGTGCAAAATCTTTATGCAGTCATCCTTGCATGGATACATGTATATATAATTATACACAAAATTGTGTACATAAATTTATGTAATAAATTGATGAATGAGTATATTATATAAATACAAGAAAGTACAATCAAATCCTAATAAAATATTATAATATTATATTCTTAATAGTTAGTGGGAGAGGGTAGGTATGCATGAAATGGGTATATGGATGGTTAGGATTTTGTTTGAAAAATGTGTGTAGGTGGCATGTGGAGAGAGGGAAAGATATTATTAAAGTGAGACAATAAGTAATTATGGAAGGGGCTTTGTGCAAATGGAGAAAGAAATAATTCCCTCATCTCTCATCCTGCCTCTTCAATAAGATGAACCCATCAAAAAAAATCCAAACATTTCATCTCTCAAAAAAAAAAATCTGTCTCTGAATCTTTCAATCTCTCCCTATTTTCCTCCCCCCTCTCTGCATTGGGTGACAGCAGCGCAGCGCGCACCGTCGGGCGCGGTGGCAACCGACGGTGAGGGGAGGTTGCCGCCAGTGGCCTCAAATGGGGGGGCGGTAGCCCTCCCCTACCCCCCCCCACACACACACTCATTTTCTCTTAGAAAATTGATCCAAAACCCTAAAAAGAATCTAATTTTTCTCTCTTGATTTTCACTTCCTAATTCATTCTTATCTTTTCTATGGTGATGGTCGGTCATGGCACCAATGACAGGATAAAGGCACGACTACTTCTAAGCGGAGGAAACCTATAATGAGGGAGATTCTACTTGACCTAAGTCTATTTCAATTTTTTTTTTTTTTGTAACTTCAAAAAATTTCTCATGAACATGTTACGAATTAGCATCAATAATCAACTTATATTGCATTGAGATCTTCGATAATAAAAAAAAAAATCAATTGGGAGAGAGGTTCCCTTAATCTATGTTCTTCCACAATTCCTTGAAATGTTCTGAATTAGATAATTATTGTAATTGTAAATAGAATGGTAGATATTTTTTAAGCACACAAGTCCGTAAAAAATTATAATCTGTAAATTTAGACTCAGTTCACAAGTGTATTAGGATCAAATAGTATTATATTATATACCATTGGAAAGAAAATCGAGTCTATTTTCCAATGGCTCTTACTTTGTCTCAATTGGATATATGTGCTTTGAGTTATTCCTGAAATATGACATAGTGGTTGAAACTGCTGTGTTGCATAACCTATTAACGACTGAAAAGTTTCTGAATATTTGAAATGGTTTAGTTGAATTAAACCTATCATGTAATATATCACTGAAAAGGTAACGAAGTCTAGTTTCTAATAAAACTTTCTGTGTTTTATTTAAATATTCAAAATAAAAGTTATTATAAAAACATTGTCGGTCGTCCGAAAAGATAGAGCTACAAATACAATTCAAACAGTAAGCTCTTGACTAATTTTCATTGCTAAATCAAACTTCCTATAGTACATGATATATCACTTAAAAGATATAAAAAAGTCATAAAAGTCTACTTTGCAGTGGTTCATATCATGTCCCGTTTGAATACATGTGATAGGGATTTTGTTGAAACACTATGAGTAGGTGAGGTATTTCGCCAGAATTGAATAGTGTAATCCATGAATTTAAAAATTTTGAAGTAGGATGCAAAACTTGAACTAGTAATATTATTATAAATTATTCTTGTTGGGAAACTACCATGTGTGGGTTACGATCATGCAACCTATGGCTAAAGATGCTAAGAGGATTGAGTTATTAACAATTTAAGAAGACTTACGTCAAGTATAATACATTACAGTTGGGATCAAGAGACTTGTAATAATGTGCATTGTGTGTTTAGTAGTTCGGTTAATAACTTATGCTAGTAATTATGATAAATAGGGTTATTTACCAATAATGCTTAATTATTGCACAAGTTGCTCTTGATTGAGAGATTCGTGAGGGCCTCTAATTGAATTTTAGAACCATTAAAAGGAGCTAAGCGTTGGAATGAAGAGTGACACTAAATTATAATTAAATTTGCGAACTGGGATAATTCAAATAGTTTATAGCCAAATTGAGAAATTGAGATATAGGATTTTGGAATATTAGAAATAATAAAAAATGTAATAGCCTTTCATCATACTTTACATCGCTTAGAACTTTCTACTGAACATCATCTATATATATAGAAGATGGACTTGGAACATTCCATGACATATCAGACTTATGTTCTTTGTGTGGCATAGATTGCATTGACTTCTTACTTATTTTGAGTGACAATCTGGATGATCCTAACGAGTGCTATAAAATAGACATATGAAAAAGGTTAAGTCAAAAATTTAAATTCCTCGTTATAGGAAGCTTGGCCTATATATATCTAATATTTTTCTAATATTCCTTTAAAGGATTGAAGCTCATGGTCGATGTCTATTCATTATTTTCTTGAGAACTCCTTCGAAAGTTCTGTCTAGATGCTCAATAGTTTGTCTTTAGAGACTTCATTATTAGAACACTTTTTCTCCATCTTGATTTTGAGCAGCAGTTATAATAAATAAAAATAAGAAGAAAATTCTGGTCCTATTGAAGCGGTATTAGTATAATATTTTTCTCTTCAGTCCTCGAGCCTTGTCATATTAAATTTATAACAGTTTTGCATTCTCTACTTCAGGTAGTGGTAATTATCCAGTGACTGGTTATATTCCCATGAATAGTGCACATACATCCAGCATATGATGGATACTGTAAAACGAGTCCCATGAACTACTTCTAATATGTTAGATACCAATACTTGTATGACACTTGAACCGTATATGAAACCATGATGGATTTAGAAAGAACTAGTTTTTGATTGGAGGAGCTAGCTACTGAGTAGAATAATTGTGTAGTTAAATCATTGTTGCAACCATATTATAACCAACGAAGTATGATAATAATTCTATAAGAACGATAAATCATAAATTAATGAGTCAGTTGATAATCATAAGACGTTTAGTACTATTAGTTATTGAATGAAGTATCAATAAGTAGTGTGACATTGATCCGACTAATATATGTATGTATATATGAGACACACACAAGAAATCGGTTAAGTAATGGTTTATGTCATTAAGAAGTATGGGTGGAGGTGGATGTATAGTACTTATACATACACATCTGTGGTATATCGTATAACCATATATCGTTGATAATCTGTTAAGGATTATTTATTTATTATTATGCAAGAGGACTAGTGGACTGTTATTAACTTCAAAGCATGTTAAGATCCTGGACCCGAATAAGTAGTGCAGTCAAATCAATTCACCAAATATCCAATATGTGAATGAAGAATCATAACTAGTTAAAAGAATTAATCTTATAACCAAAAAATGGGAATCGAGAATGTAACTGATGCGTCGTTGAATGAATGAGAAATGTAAGTGTAGGTATGTTTAAATGTGTGCATGTACTTGTTAGTTACACGAACTTGATTATGTGTGACACATCAATCACATGATCGGTGATTGAAATAAGTATATCATAATAAAACTAACACTATGTATGTTACTTTGATAGTTGATATGTATGTGATATTGTGTGTTGTTAAACAAAGGAATGGGCTAGTGGGAGCTGGTAGGTGTGAAGACGGGGTATAACATTGTGTGTTGTTAAACGAAAAAAGGGCCAGCGGGAGCTGGTAGGTGTGAAAACGAGGTATGACATTGTATGTCGTTAAACGAAAGAAGGGACCTGAGGGAGTTGGTAGGTGTGAAGATGGTGTATGATATTGTATGTTGTTATATGAAGGAAGGGGTCAGCGAGAGCCGGTGGGTGTGAAGACGGGGTGCGAGATGGATCGTATGTCATAAAGTAAAGATATGCTTATTCAAAATGAATAATGTTGTATGCTTGTCCTTGATGTAGGACTGTGAAACTTTGCTTTATTATAAGAAATAATGAAGTATTATATGATGTGTGAATGTGTACGAGTTAATTTATGCAGTACTTAAAGTGTGATACGATATACAATATATAAGTATGTTTGGTGATATATATATTATCTGAATTAACTTATTGTGATTAGTGTACCATCGTGTATAGGGTAGGGAATATGTACCCGTGAGATGAATTCGATAATAAACTAAGTCACTAAAGTAAAGTATTCGATACAACTCATAAACCCTGTAAATTACAGTGCAGAGATTTAAGTTACAGAGTCACTGACCGAAAGAGTCAGGTCATTTTGCAAACCATAGAGATAGTTGGGTTGACTGTTTACCTTGATATAATTCTTTCTTTTCCTTAACTATATTCGCCTTGACATTTGAAGAAAAATATGCTTCCTTTTATCCTGACGTGTATATCATTCTCTTGATTTTTTCCTCTCCTCACTGAGCTGTTGAGCTCACAACTCCATAGATTATTATATTTCAGGCTATGGTAAGGCAAAGGCTCAATTCAAGGTTTCATGCACTTCATTGGAAATTTTGTTATATAAAGAAGTTTAGGAGTTATAATTTTGTGTATTTGTAAAGCTTTGATGAGCATAATTTTATCACATTTTCATGCTCTTATTTATCTATTATTTGTATATAAATAATGCTACTCGGATATATTGATTGAATTTTGCAGGAAACAGGTAAAGAAAAGAGAAGAGGAATCCGGTTACTTTCAGCAATAAAATCACGCAATTTGTAAAAGATTGAGGGTTGCTTTTAAACATGTTGCGATATTTTGGCCATAATTTTAGCTACAAGACTTCAAAAGAAGTCATTCAAGGTGTCCAGAGAAATAGAATTCAGAAAGCTACAATTTTTTTGTTGATGACTTCTTCTAATTCAGCCATTTGCTAACTCAAAACTGTCAAAGAAAGTCCACTGCTTTTAGACTGGACTAAAATACAAGTTTAAAAATACCCAGCGGTACAAAGATATTTTTTGTCCTATTTGCACTCTCATTATTGTTTGATTATTAGTGATGAGATTTATATCATGAGAAGAGTGCATGTATATTAGTGGGTGAGAATATCATGTGTAGCATGTAGCTTATAAAAGCCTACATGCCTAGGATTTTTTTTTTTGGGGGGCGGGGGGGGGGGGGGGGGGGGTGATGGGGGGGGGGGGGGGGGTGATGGGGGCGTTTATTTTTGTTTTTTTGTGGAATCATTGAAGGAAGAAGGGGGTGCTAATTTTGTGACCGAAATTTCTTTTAATATTAAAACATTTTCGTTGTTTTTGTGCTTTGTTCATGGCGGCTGTTCTTTTTGGCTGCTAGTTTTTTTTAATTTTTTTGTTTTGTTTTGCTATTATTAAGTCCGGATGCGTTCTCAAAAAGGATTGTTTCTTTAGATTTTTATTTAGTGATGTTGCGTTTCATGGGGATCTACGCAACATTGTAGCAGATGGGGTCATGGCACAGTAGCTGACGGCTGTTTAGAGAAAAGACTCGTCTAAGCTCTGATTTCAATGCAGAGGAAAGACGGAGGGAGACGCATGCGTTGGATTTTTCAGGTAATTTAGTTGTGTTAATTAATTTAATTATTTTAATTAACTTTATGCTGGGATTAATTAGATAGAAAAATTTAATAATGTTTTATTTATTAGATTGTATTATTTGATTGATTATGAGTAGCTAAATTCCCTTCAAGATGATCGGGTGGTCAACAGTAGATCTTCTGCCTAAGGTTGTACACTCACATATTGATTTACCGCTTTTAGGAGATTATTTTTAAAGTCATTCGTTATTTGACAGGATATATATTAAAAGTTAATGGTCCATGCTTAGGGTTTTACTGCTTTTTCTACTTTTAATTTATTTAGTTGTTATATTTATCTTTTACTGACCATATGATGAAGATAATACCCTATACTTAAATCTAGTATTCAGACTTAATTTTCCTTTTAGGAATAAGAATTTGGTGACTAGCAACAGACAGGTATGGAGACCAAAATTAGCCACTTGATTCTAGTTTAGGGAATTTGAACTTAGGTGCTTGACTTTTCATAAATTAACACATAGTTCAGAACAAAACCAAAATTTTTTTTTACCAATTTGCCTAGAAATGTCTAAACCGTAAGAACCACCTGTCCCTGTAGATTTGACCCTCAAGTGTTACATTGAACGTCCGTGCACTTGCGGTTATTTAAAAGAGAGCGAAATCTTCCCCATCAAGTTTTTTGCGCCGTTGTCGGGAACACGATGTTCTATCTTTAATTTTGACACTTTTACCAGATTGTTAAAAAAAAAAATTCAAAATTAAAGAAAATAAAAAAATCCTTTCCCATGACCTATCCATATTCATTTGGTTATGATCCATTTTATCGGCTAGACGCTCCTTTCCGTCCACCAACATCTCTTCCGGACTTTAATGAATACATCCATCCTACGAACTACTCATTTTCTTCATACTATCAAATGAGTTGCCATCACTGTCAAGATCCAAATCATTTTCAGAACGGTGTTTTTCGATAGGGTATTCGCTAGGACTAAGTTAAAATCAATTCCACATATTTCAAGGACCTACAAGCGAACCTTATCCATCAAACTTCAATTTAGAGGGTTGGAATTGTCCTCAATTTTAATAGGATCAATCATATCAAAATTCTCAATCAAATTGGTCCTACATCGAACCGTCATCTCCATCTTGGGGATT
The DNA here is from genome assembly GCA_038442645.1 of Agave tequilana. Taxonomy (NCBI): domain Eukaryota; kingdom Viridiplantae; phylum Streptophyta; class Magnoliopsida; order Asparagales; family Asparagaceae; genus Agave; species Agave tequilana. The sequence continues at coordinate 141,320 of JAVJIF010004796.1, read as the reverse complement.
TAACAATGAGCATGAGGAATTGATAAGCACATTAGAGAAGAGTTTTGAATCCATGTAGCAGACTATGGTCGAGACCAATCAGCAGTTAATCGAGGCATGTGCTCATATAGATAAGATAATGACTTATCTCAATCAATATGTTTCAACTGCAAGTCCAGATCAAGTTCAAGAGTTCCATCAACGTTCGCAAATTGAGTTCAATGGCAATTAGGTGGACAACGAACCAACACTAGAGGAAGCGTTTGAAACTTTCAGGCAAAATTCAAAGCAAGTGCTCTATTACATTAGAGATTGCTTAAACAGGCCAACAAATGAGTTGGTTAGTGAGCAAGAGAAGGATCCCTTTTCTAGTCAACTAGTTCTTGAGCCAATACCAACTCGACCCATGTCGATTCAAGAGCACATCAACTTTCATAAAATGAACAAAGTCCAAACTATGAGACCTGAAGAGCAAATCATTGGCCATAGTGACATGTCTAATCATTCCATCGATATACTCTTCGAGTCCTCATTATTTCTTCTTAATCAATTTGAAGAGGTTGAACATGAGAAGCCTGTTGAGGAAGTTGTGAAGGTCTATAAGGTGTACAAACTTGATATTGATCTTCAGTGTCTGGATGAAGTGATTAGAAATTATTTGGCTATACATTCACCTTATGTGGAGCCAGTTGAATCTTATTGTGAGGATGAAAGTGATAGTTATGAACTTTTACTTCAAGAAAAATTTGAGGATGAATTTTCTAAGTTTGTGAAAAGACAAGTGTTGAGGAGCAAAAGATTGCATCCACTCATATGGAGAAAATGGAGCACAATGATCAAAATTGCGAGGATGCCTATATGGATAATGAGCCTTTGTTTCTTAATGAGCTTTTTACTGAAGAGTATGATTACAATGGTGAGAAAACATGTGTTGAGGATCTTGAGTTTAGAGTTATCTTTGAAAAAACAAAACTCAATTTGAGTATCTTCACTTTCGATGAGCCAACCAATGATCTAGCTTTTCAAAACATGATTCAAGAATCTCTAATTGATTGAAGCTTTGAAAACCTATTTGAAGACGAACTCATATATTTGGATGAATCGGTTAAGGATGCTATGGTTTATTACATATCTCTAAAGAAAATTGTTGATCTAAGTTTTGAGGTGATGTTTGAGAATGAGCTTAAACTCATAGGCAATCATATTGTGACCACTCTAATTATGTTGTGTGATAATGATACATTTGTGAAGAGAAGGTGTGGAAAGAGAGAAGAAGGAGATGGAGGAAAGTGATGAATAAGATGGAGAAGATGAAATTAAAGATGACAAAAAGATTAACATCCCCAATTTGTTTCTTGAAGAGAACCCATTGGAATGATGGGAAGAGAGCACGAGGAAATAGACCTAGAAAGATTTAGATGCGAGAGAGACGTAAGATTGTACATATGTATATATTTATTTTATTTTTCTTTTAGTTTTTGAGTCTTTTTATTACTCTTTTAGTTAGTTGAGTCAGTTTTAGTGAGTCTTTTATTTATCTTTTTCTCTAATCTATGTGCCGAGTTTATTACAAGTGATACATGATAAGCAAGGAGACATCCACCACACACCAGGAGCTTTTTTTGTTGCTTCGGCAGCTTGATTTTCTAGTGCACTGTGAGTATTTTTAATTCTAGCAGACTATTTACATTTCTATGTCTTTTGTATGCATGGATTGCATGATTACCATGATTATGTGCATGCTTTGGATGTCTAAATTACATGCTAGATTTTTTTTATCTCTGTATTCATGTGTGTGCATAAAGATATGACACAGTTTAGGTATGGAGAGAGATTCACATAATTATTTACTTTTAGGAGTCTTTTTGGTTTTATTTTGCTTTTAGTTTTTTTCTTTTCTTTCTTTATCTTTATTTTCTTTTAGGAATTTTCGGAAAAAAAAGAGAGTTAAAATTTTTTGACAAATGGTTAGCTAGTATGTGAGTGATTTAGTATCCATGAGTGAATTTTAAAGGTGAACTCAAGATGAAAGAACCATAAAATCTTAAAATAAAGATTAGACTCTAAAATAGACACACCATCTAAACTTAATCTAAGTGATTATGTACTTAATAGCACTTACACAATTAGTTCATAGGCTTGAGATATTGATTACAACTAGAATACTAAAAAAAAATATACGATAAAAAAATAAAAAATTTATATAATAAATTATTATTATTAATAAGTCTTGTATTGTGGTCTCAGTTACTTGAGTAATTAAGTCTGTAGGAGTGCTTCTACACTTAATGCCCTAAGACCATCTAGTTTAGGAGCATTAGCCCAAAGCTCGCTACATGGATATCTGAGAAAGCCTAATAGTAAAAGATAACATAAAATATAATAATTTTGATTATCAATTAGCTAGGTGCCTTTGCCTTAGGAAGCCTCGGTATCTACACGAAAGATAGTTAAAAAGTGTTTAAAAAAAGGAAAGAAAAGTTTTGCAAAATAAGTATTAAAGTTGGAATCAAATATTTCCAAGCTTGAGAACTATATCACTATCACTAGGTGCATAGGATCTGAGACCTGGAACATGTGGTGTAAAGTTTTAGATTTGAGACTTTATTTTATATCCAATATAATTTCTTGAATTGAGGTTTTACTTGAAAATATAATTCATGAAATTTATGATCTTGCTAGCTAGTTAACTTGAAAAAAAATAATTTTATTTCTTGATTTTTCGGTTATCCTTATTTTATTTTTGTTTATTTCTTAATATCATTCTTTTATAGATTTTGTGGGTGTAATCTACTGAAATTCTCACGAGACAAAACTCGTCCCTAGGGGTAACCTAGGGGCTTAACAGCTTGTTACATGTACTAAGTGCAACCGTGATTCCTACGAAAATGAGTTAGGATAGTTAAATTTTTCTATTTGTTTGTATTTTCTTTTTATTAGTTTTGCTCGAGGACTAGCAAAAGATAGGTGTTGAGGTATTTGAATAGCATAATTTTACCATATTTTTATACTCTTATTTATCTATTATTTGTATACAAAGAATTCTACTCGGGTATATTTGATTGAATTTTGCAGGAAACAGGTAAAGAAAGAGAAGAGGAATCCGGTTACTTTCAGTAATAAAATGACACAATTTGTAAAAGATTGAGGGTTGCTTTTCAAACATGATGCGGTATTTTGGCCATAACCTTAGTTACGAGACTCCGAAAAAAGTCACTCAAGGTGTCCAGAGAAATAGAATTCAGAGAGCTACAACTTTTCTGTTGATGACTTCTTCTAATTCAGTCATTTGTTAACTCAAAACTATCAAAGAAAGTGAATTTCTGCATTTGGACTGGACTGAAATGCAAGTTTAAAAACACCCCAGGAGTTCAAAGACATTTTTTCGTCCTATTTGCACTCTCATTGTTGTTTCATTATTAGTGATGAGATTTATATCATGAGAAGAGTGCATGTGTATTAATATGTGAAAATATCATGTGTAATATGTGAAAAACACCTAGAGGAGGGTGAATAGGTGTAATTGCTAATCTAATGATCTTTTTAAACTAAGTATGATGAATGATGCAACAATCTCTCAAAAACAAGACTAAGAGCCGAATACCCCTTGCGAGGTTCTGTACTCCTTCCTCCCAATTCCCCTAGATATGGGTTAGAGGTGCGCAATGCAACCTTGTTGTATTGAGATATGATTGATCAAGGCAAAGTATGATGATGAGAAATGAGATGCACACAATATATCACAAGAATTACAAGCTTGAATTAAAAAGCAAAAGGAAGATACAAGATCACAAGCAAGTAATAAAGAGCAATAAAGTGTTAGAGGAATTTAAAGCAAGAATTGGACGCAAAGGCAATCACAAACACAAATATTTGTTTCGAGGTTCGAGCCACCGCTCTACTCCCCGCCTTCACCTCCGTGAAGGGTTTCCACTATCCACCGAGGACGCCTTTACAATTTGGTCTACCGAAGACCGAGCACCGAGCTCCACCGAGTACAAAGGACCTCTACCGAAGAGGTTGCTCCATGATTGGTAGTGAAAAGTGCATTTTTATCATCATATTTACCATCACATTTTCATATTTATTCATTTAATTCTGCACATTTATTAATAATTTGTAATTTATTGTGTGCAGGCCTCGAATTATTATTTTAACAATAAATAAAGCTTAAAGAGCCCAAAAGCCCAGATCCAAGCCCATATTTGAAGCCCAAGAGTCAAAGTGCAAATATCAGATTGTCAAAGTGCAAATATGCAAGGGCTAAAGTTGCAATTATTAAAGATGAGGGAAGGATAGAATTCTACCCAACCCTAAACTCTTGCAGGATGAGCATAAAAGCCAAAGATGAGAAAGAAATTCGTTTAAAAGAGATTGGGAGAATACAAAATCTAGATAACTTGATTTCCAAGTTATATCCATATCCCAATATGAAGAGCCAGGATCATACTTCTAGAAGCAGGCGCCCACATGGACGGACCAGGAGAGACCACGCGCCAAAGCGCGCGGCCAGAAGCCACAAAAGTGCCGCGGAAGCTCGGCAAATCCGCGGCACTTTGATCTCATCTGGATACCAGATTTCGTGGGCTACTTCATCCGGGACTCTACTTCCTTCTGCACCTATAAATACCCCCTGCAGTGCAACGTACAGAGTGGTCCAGCGTCCAGCAAAGGGCCAAAGTTAGGATTTTTAGGGTTTTTCTTCTTTCTTTTAGGTTAGATTTCCACCTTTGTAAATTTTATTTTCTTCTTGTGAAAGCTGAGAGGAGATGTCGCATTCATGAAGGAAGGGATCCTCTTGTACCAATGGTGACAGCCGGTGTAAGTTGTAAATTTTCCTCCATTGTTTAAATCAAATCAAAGCTTGTTTTGTTCCTTTTATGTTTTATTGTGTCTCTATCTTTGTCTATCATTGTTTTTCTACATTGTTTCTTTCTCTAATGTCTTGTCCACCATGAGATCCAACTGCTTCGAGAATACCTAGCCGAAGAAGGAACCTTGACGGCCCATGGCGATGAACAGGTCTTCATAGCTTGTTTTTCATTTCGTAGAGTAGATTAAGAAGGCGGACGATCCCATAAGCCGTGCTTGTACGCCTTCCAAGAAAAGGTAAATCATCGCAACGGTTCAAACGACAAGCAGACTAAAGAGATAAGTTTTCTTTCCTTTTCTTTTTTTTTCTTTTTTGTAGATTAAATCCACATCATCTCCATATTCTTTTCTACCACCCATTGTAAATACCATCCATTGTAAATACCACTACTAATAATAAAAATAAAAGCTTTAGAGTATAACTTGCTTAACGCTTCCATCGCAGTCCCTCCTTGAGGATCACGACCCGCTTGAGCCCTTGCTACAGCGGATTCGCATTGAGACTAAGACTTCTGAACTTTATTTCAATCTATAAAATCTCAATCACTCCACAAGGAAAGGATTACAAGAACAAAGTGATCACAACAAGATCACTACACTATTTCTCAAACTCTTTAACAAACACTCTCACTTCAATTACAACTTCACTATAGAATGAGTATTGGATTTTTGGCTCTATGAAGTGTAGTGAGAAAAACTTCAGTTGTAGAGTGATATTAGTAATCTAACACAACTGAAAAACAAGCTCAAAAAAAATTGGAATGAAAGCTTTAAACTCTTTTCTTTTCTTTTTTGAAAACAACACAAACTTGAGGATTTTTCAAAGTGATATGCAAGAGAGACTTCTCCTCTATTTATAGGGTTAGAAAATAGGTTAAAAACAATTTCTTTACACCTAATTTGACCTGCAAAAGCTCCCCAACAACTCTCCAAAAATCTGTTAAAGCAAAAGAAAGAAACAGTTTTTCAGAATAGCCCAAAGAGGAAAGAGCCGTTAGGCTACAGCAGGCTTGGCGGTCGACCGCAAGCCCAGCTGCTAAGAGCCGTTGGCTCTCGGTCGACCGGTCCGGTCGACCGTCCCAAAAGAGGAAACACAGTTTCCTTCTTCCGGTCGACCGGTCCGGTCGACCCAGAAAACCAGAGAGCAGTATGCTCTTGGTCGGTCGACCGGTGCAGTCGACCGACGGACGTGCACAGACGTGCACGTCCAGGCTATGGCGTCGGTCGACCGGGCCGGTCGGCCGGTCAGCCTGAAATAGGAAAACTGTGGGTTTTTGAACTTGGAAAAATTTGAAAAAATTGTTTTAAGTTTAAACAAACTAGAGTAACATGTTAGTAGAAGTATGTATACATGATCTAGACAAGATATTTATTTTATAAAACTTAGGTTCATGTAAATCTCTACTAAGGCATGAAACCAATATTTTGAAAATGAAAACAAGACCAAATTTTATCAAAACCAAATTTTGTGTGTGTGTATCCTAGAGCCAAATAACCAAGACTCAAACTTTAACATTCTATTCTTACAAAGATTCTAAGGACTTCAAGATCTTCAATAGGCTTCTTCATATGATCTTCAACACTTGTTCCTTGAGCCCAATTGGAGTTGACTTGAGTCCAAATCCTTGTATTTGTGAGAGAAGACTTCTAGAATGAATAGACACCTGAAACATACTTAAACAACAATGGTTATTAGTACAAATAACTAATATGCTTTGTAATCATCAAAATACACTAATCATGGGTGATTGTAACCTTGGGCCAACAATCTCCCCCTTTTGATGATGACAAAACATATAGGTTATTTAAATAGATATGGAAGAAGAGTTTGGAAAACTCCCCCTCAAATAATGCTATGTATAAAAAATTGACTATTGAAAACACAATACATAAAGCATTTAACAAACACAATAGTTTTTGTCCAAAAAACTCAAATAAAACAAACTTCCTTTTTCTCCATGAAATGAAACTCAAAATAGTATCAAACTTAACCTTTTAAACCTAAACACTTAAACACTTATTTTCCAATTATCAACAAACTTATTCTCCCCCTTTTTGTCATACATCAAAAAGGGTTAAAACAAAACAATTGAAAATTTCATTTTAAGAATCCATAATACAAACATTCAATTCACCACAAATAAATGAAAATCTAGTATAGTCTAAAGGTTTAGTAAAAATATCGGCAAGTTGAAAATCGGTAGAAACATAGTCAATATCAATATCATCTTTCTCATAATGATCTCTAAGAAAGTGATACCTAATGTCAATGTGTTTGGTTTTACTATGTTGATTTGCATTCTTTGTCATGTGAATAGTACTAGTATTATCACAAAATATTTTAACATGATCAAAGTGTAAATCATAGTCGAGGAGAATATGTTTCATCCAAAGAACTTGTGCACAACAAGCTCCGGCTGCAACATACTCCGCTTCGGCGGTTGATAGGGCTACCGAATTTTGCTTTTTGGAAGACCAAGATACAAGACAATTACCTAAGAATTGACATGTTCCACTTGTGCTCTTCCTATCTACCCTACAACCCGCATAGTCGGCATCCGAAAAACTAGTCATTGAAAATTGGCCGGTTTTCGGATACCACAAACCCATTTCAATGGTGCCCTTAAGGTATCTAATTATGCGTTTAACCGCAATTATGTGAGACTCTTTAGGACAAGATTGAAAACGTGCACAAAGACAAACAGAAAACATGATATCCGGCCTACTAGCCGTCAAATAAAGCAAGCTACCAATTATGCTACGATATAATTTAATGTCTACACTTTTACCTTGTTCATCTTTGTCAAGCTTAGTAGTTGTAGCCATGGGAGTTTTGCTTACTTTAGATCCTTCAAGTCCGAATCTCTTGATTAGTTCTTTTGTGTACTTGGCTTGATTGATGAAGATTCCATCCTTCCTTTGCTTGATTTGGAGTCCAAGGAAATAGTTGAGCTCCCCCATCATAGATATTTCAAATTCATCCTTCATACATGACTCAAAAGCTTTGCAAAGAGATTCATTAGTAGAACCAAAAATAATATCATCCACATAAATTTGCACAATAAGAATATCTTTTTCTACATGTTTTGTAAACAAAGTTGTGTCAATTTTACCTTTCTTAAAACCATTTGAAATCAAAAATGAAGAAAGTCTTTCATACCAAGCCCTATGGGCTTGTTTTAAACCATAAAGAGCTTTATCTAATTTAAAAACAAAATCCGGATGTGTAGGATCAACAAACCCGGGGGTTGTTCAACATACACCTCCTCTTCAATAAATCCATTTAGAAAAGCACTTTTAACATCCATTTGAAATAATTTGAAATCTTTATATGAGGCAAATGCTAGTGTCATCCGTATGGCTTCAAGCCGTGCTACGGGTGCAAAGGTTTCTTCAAAATCGATTCCTTCGATTTGAGTGTAACCTTGGGCAACTAACCTAGCCTTGTTTCTAACTATATTACCCGATTCATCCAACTTGTTCTTAAAGATCCACTTAGTACCAATTGTTGGTCTATCGTGGGGCCTAGGAACAAGGTGCCAAACTTGGTTGCGCTCAAATTGATTGAGCTCCTCTTGCATGGCTAGCAACCAATATGAATCGGCCTCGGCTTCGAGGACATTTTTGGGTTCAATATGAGAAATGAATGCATAGTTACCACAATAGTCATGAAGTCTAGAGCGAGTAGTTACCCCTTTTGATACTTCACCTATGACGAGGTCCTTGGGATGATGTGGATTGTATCTCCAATCCTTTGGTAGTGGTTGAGTAGGCTCCACCTCATGTGTTTGATTTTCATTTCCTTGTGCCTCTTCCACCTTAGCTTCGCTTCCTTCATCATCCTTTGGTTTGTCTCCCATAGTAGAAGCATCCTCCAAGGTCACTTTCTCCAAACCTTCATCCAATGCATTTATTTCTACAACATTCTTAACAAACTTGTTAGATTCCTCAAACTTAACATGAATAGACTCTTCAATAGTCAATGATGATCTAATGAAAACTCTATAAGCCTTACTAGTGTTTGAGTAACCTACAAAAATAGCCTCATAAGATCTAGCATCAAACTTTCCTAAATTATCTTTTGTATTTAAAACAAAACATTTGCATCCAAAAACTTTGAAATAAGAAACATTTGGTTTTCTAGAAAAGTACATTTCAAAAGAAGTTTTAGTAGTATTTTTACATAAGAAAACACGATTTGATATATAGCATGATGTATTAATGGCCTCGGCCCACAAATAATGTGGTAGACCATATTCACTTAGCATTGTCCTAGCCATCTCTTATAATGTTCTATTTTTTCGTTTAACTACTCCATTTTGTTGTGGAGTTCTAGGACAAGATAGTTCATGCTTTATTCCATGTTCATCACAAAAAGTGGTAAAGGGTTGGTTAATGAATTCACCTCCTCTATCACTTCTTATTCTCAAAATCGAAACATCTTTTTCTTTTTCAACTCTTTTCTTAAAAGTTTGGAAATATGAAAATGCTTGGTTTTTGTGTTCAAGAAAGAAAACCCAAGTAAACCTTGAAAAGTCATCAACCAAAACATAAGCAAATCTATTCCCACTTAGACTTTTGGTTTGTGTAGGGCCAAAAAGATCCATATGGATTAACTCCAAAGGACGTGATGTCATGATATCCTTAATTGACTTGAAAGAAGACTTAGTTTGTTTCCCAAATTGACATGCGTCACAAACTCGGTCCTTTTCAAAATTCAAGCAAGGAATACCTTTCACCATTTCCTTTGTATTTAATCTAGAAATATGGTCAAAAGAAATATGGCCTAATCTCCTATGCCACAACCAAGAGTCATCATCGAGGGCTTTCAAACAAGTAATATTACAAGACATATTCAACATATCAATCATATAAACATTACTTTCACGAAAACCGGAAAATACACAAACATTAGAAGTTCTATCAATTACTTTACAAGCAACATTATCAAAAACAACATCAAAACCTTTATCACAAAGTTGACTAACACTCAAGAGATTATGCTTGAGGCCATCAACTAAAACTACATTTTCAATTAAAGGAGAGGTGCCAAGTTTTACATTACCAATACCGATGATTTTACCCTTGGCGTCATCTCCGAAGGTGACGGTGCCACCTTCATGATATCTTGATAGGGTTGCAAAGTTGTTGATGTCCCAAGTCATGTGCCTTGAGCAACCGCTATCAAGATACCACAATCCTCTACGTCGTTGGGCTTTAGAAAGTACCTACATCATTTAACATAATTGTTGATTTTGGTACCCAAACTTTCTTGGGTCCTTTAAAGTTAGTGCCTCGAACCCAAATATTATGATGTGATGCATTTAGTCTATCATAGCAAAAATTGGCTAAGTGTCCTTTCCGCCCACAATGTGAACATGAGAACACTCTACCATACATGAAAGCATGATGTGTACGAGTAGTGTGAGCATGTTTTGGGGTTTTGTCATGTTGTTTAGGTTGTGTAGCATGAACATGAACATGAGCATGAGCATTTATCTTAGGGGTTTGTTTCTTAGGAAACATAGCCTCAATTTTCTTCTTGTTAAACTCACAATTTTTCAAAACAACACTTAATGAGTCTAATCTTTCCTTAAGCATAGAAACTTCATTAGAATCAATTAGTGGGGCCTTACCTTTGCAAGAAATCTTATATTTTTCAAAATCATTTTTAGTAGTGGCCAAGGTGGAAACTAAATCATCCTTTTCTTTTGTAAGAGTAAAAACTTGATGACTTAAAGATTCATTTTCCTTTTTCATTTTTAAATACTTTTTCTTTAAGAAATCATAATTTTGTGACAGCTCTACAAAAGCCTCTTCTAATTCATCCATAGAAAGCTCATTATCATGGGAAGGGGAAGAGGTTACCTTGCTTGTGCCTTCATTAGCCATGAAGCACATGTTGGCGGTGTCTATTTCTTCCTCGGATTCGGTCTCCGAATCTCAAGTTGCCTTCATAGCCTTCTTCTTGTAGGGCTTCTTTGATGTGGAGGGCTTAGCTTTGTCCGGACACTCCGCAATAATGTGTCCGGGCTTTTGGCAATTGAAACAAGTGATCCTTCTTTCTTCTTTGCCTCCTTGCCATCTTCTTCTACCTTGGTACTTCGCCTTGTTGTACATCCTCCGGACATTCTTAACAAGGAGTGAGAGCTCCTCATCATCTTCTTCTTCATCGTCTTCATCGGAGTGTGTAGCTTGACTCTTGAAGGCGATAGTCTTCTTTTTGGAAGGAGCCATATCCTCCCTTACTTTCCTTTCCATCTCATGGGTTTTGAGGTTCCCAATGAGACCTATAAGCTCCATCTCTTCATTGTCGTTGAGTTCCTTCAAGGTTGTTGCTTTAACTTCCCATGAAGTAGGAAGAGCTCGGATGATCTTCCTTACTCTTTGATCATTGTTGATATCTTCACCTAAAGAAGAGAGTCCATTAGTAATCTTGGTAAATCTTGTAACCATATCATCTATGGTTTCATTTTCTTGCATGCTAAATGTTTCATATTGGGACCGAAGAAGATCAATCTTAGCCTTCTTTACTTGTGAGGTCCCCTCATGTGTGACTATCAAGTGTGACCAAATCTCATATGCGGATTTGCAATGGATAACCCTAGAAATGTCATCATCATTAAGGGCTTGTAGAAGTGCATAGTGAGCTTTGGCATTGGCATCGAATTCCTTAGTCTCTATTTCGGACCAAGTGGATTCGTCACCGGGGGGTATACTAAAGGACTTAGTCACGGCTTTTGCAACTCGGCTACCTAGAGATTGCAAAAACACGGTCATCTTAACGTTCCATATGGGAAAGTTAAGTCCATCAAACTTAGGAGGGGTCTTAATTCCATCGGCCATTTTTACTATATGAATATGAATGAAATGATTAGCAAATTAGGATCTTCTCTAAGGTTGTTAAACCAAATCCTAGAGTCCAAGCTCTGATACCATTGAAAAACACCTAGAGGGGGGGTGAATAGGTGTAATTGCTAATCTAATGATCTTTTTAAACTAAGTATGATGAATGATGCAACAATCTCTCAAAAACAAGACTAAGAGTCGAATACCCCTTGCGAGGTTCTGAACTCCTTCCTCCCAATTCCCCTAGATATGGGTTAGAGGTGCGCAATGCAACCTTGTTGTATTGAGATATGATTGATCAAGGCAAAGTATGATGATGAGAAATGAGATGCACACAATATATCACAAGAATTACAAGCTTGAATTAAAAAGCACAAGGAAGATACAAGATCACAAGCAAGTAATAAAGAGCAATAAAGTGTTAGAGGAATTTAAAGCAAGAATTGGACGCAAAGGCAATCGCAAACACAAATATTTGTTTCGAGGTTCGAGCCACCGCTCTACTCCCCGCCTTCACCTCCGTGAAGGGTTTCCACTATCCACCGAGGACGCCTTTACAATTTGGTCTACCGAAGACCGAGCATCGAGCTCCACCGAGTACAAAGGACCTCTACCGAAGAGGTTGCTCCACAAGGAAAGGATTACAAGAACAAAGTGATCACAACAAGATCACTACACTATTTCTCAAACTCTTTAACAAACACTCTCACTTCAATTACAACTTCACTATAGAATGAGTATTGGATTTTTGGCTCTATGAAGTGTAGTGAGAAAAACTTCAGTTGTAGAGTGATATTAGTAATCTAACACAACTGAAAAACAAGCTCAAAAAAAATTAGAATGAAAGCTTTAAACTCTTTTCTTTTCTCTTTTGAAAACAACACAAACTTGAGGATTTTTCAAAATGATATGCAAGAGAGACTTCTCCTCTATTTATAGGGTTAGAAAATAGGTTAAAAACAATTTCTTTACACCTAATTTGATCTGCAAAAGCTCCCCAACAACTCTCCAAAAATCTGTTAAAGCAAAAGAAAGAAACAGTTTTTCAGAATAGCCCAAAGAGGAAAGAGCCGTTAGGCTACAGCAGGCTTGGCGGTCGACCGGTCCGGTCGACCGCAAGCCCAGCTGCTAAGAGCCGTTGGCTCTCGGTCGACCGGTCCGGTCGACCGTCCCAAAAGAGGAAACACAGTTTCCTTCTTCCGGTCGACCGGTCCGGTCGACCCAGAAAACCAGAGAGCAGTATGCTCTTGGTCGGTCGACCGGTGCGGTCGACCGACGGACGTGCACAGACGTGCACGTCCAGGCTATGGCGCCGGTCGACCGGGCCGGTCGGCCGGTCAGCCTGAAATCGGAAAACTGTGGGTTTTTGAACTTGGAAAAATTTGAAAAAATTGTTTTAAGTTTAAACAAACTAGAGTAACATGTTAGTAGAAGTATGTATACATGATCTAGACAAGATATTTATTTTATAAAACTTAGGTTCATGTAAATCTCTACTAAGGCATGAAACCAATATTTTGAAAATGAAAACAAGACCAAATTTTATCAAAACCAAATTTTGTGTGTGTGTATCCTAGAGCCAAATAACTAAGACTCAAACTTTAACATTCTATTCTTACAAAGATTCTAAGGACTTCAAGATCTTCAATAGGCTTCTTCATATGATCTTCAACACTTGTTCCTTGAGCCCAATTGGAGTTGACTTGAGTCCAAATCCTTATATTTGTGAGAAGACTTCTAGAATGAATAGACACCTGAAACATACTTAAACAACAATGGTTATTAGTACAAATAACTAATATGTTTTGTAATCATCAAAATACACTAATCATGGGTGATTGTAACCTTGGGCCAACAATATGTAGGTTATAAAAGCCTTCATGCCTAGGGTTCTTGGGGGCCGTCCTTTTGTGGTTTTTTAATTTATTTTATTTTTGTTTTTTGGGGAATCATTGAAGGAAGGAGGGAGCGCTACTTTTGTGACCGAAATTTCTTTTAATTAAAAAATTTTCGTTGTTGTGCTTTGTGCATGGCGGCTGTTCGCTTTGGCTGCTAGTTTTTTTTATTTTAATTTTTTTGTTTTGTTTTGCTATTATTAAATCCGGATGCGTTCTCAAAGAGAATTGTTTCTTTAGATTTCACTATTTATTTAGTGATGTTGTGTTTCATGGGGGTCCATAAAACATTGTAGCAGATGGATCATGGCACAGTAGCTGGCGGCTGTTTAGAGAAAACACTCGTCTCGGTTCTGATTTCAGTGCAGAGGAAAGGCGGAGGGAGACGCATGCGTTGGATTTTTCAGGTAATTTAGTTGTATTAATTAATTTAATTAGTTTAATTAACTTTATGTTGCAGTTAATTAGATAAAAAAATTAATGATGTTTTATTTAAAAGATCATATTATCCATCTGATCATGAGTAGCTAAATTTCCTTCAAGTATCTAGAAGAGATGAACCTAAACTAGATGATCGGGTGGTCAATGGTAGATCTTCTGCCCAAGGTTGTACACTCACCTATTGACTTACCACTTTTAGGATATTATTTCTAAAGTCATTAGTTATTTGACAGGGTATGTATCAAGAGTTAATGGTCCATGCTTAGAGTTTTACTGCTTTTTCTTCTTTTAATTTATTTAGTTGTTGTATTTACCTTTGATGGACTATATGATGAAGATAATACCCTGTGCTCAGATCTAGTATTCAAACTTAATTTGCCTTTTAGGAATAAGAATTTGGTAACTGACAACAAATAGCTATGGAGACCGAAATTAGCCACTTGATTTTCGTTTAGGGAATTTGAACTTAGGTGCTTCACTTTTCCTAAATTAACACGTAGTTCAGAACAAAATCAACAAAACTTTTTATCAATTCGCCTAGAAGTGTCTAAAGCGTAAGAACTACCGTCCTTGTGGATCGACCCTCAAGTGCTATATCGAACGACCGTGCACTTGCGGTTATTTAAAACGGGAAAGCGAAATCTCCCCCATCAAGCTTCATGTTGTATATATTTATAATTTTATTGATGTTATTTATAGTATGAGTTAGATGACTATGATCTTGATGAGTTGGATTTATTAATAAAATTGGTATTATGTTGTGGAAGAAGAAAGGGGTACCCTCGAGCCCATATATTATGATCATTGAGTGGTTATATATGAATAAGTAGGTGAAGTCAAGCCGAAATTATTATTTGGAGAATTAGTAGGCCGTTATGAGCCGAAATATTATCATGATTGCATGGGTGATTATTGAGTTTAGCTTTTCATATGTGGATTGATATTAAGCAGGCTGATGTTGGCTGAAATTATTGTGACTTGAATTGCATATTAGGATAGCTCAGTATTTACAAAGGAGGTACTATCGGAATTTTCAAGAATATTGGAGATGATTATGATAATCTGTTGATTAATGTAGATATTTATGTTAATTGAGATTTATGAGAAACTGGGACCGTTACATTGAGGATCTAAGTTGATTAAATATTTTACCCGGATTATTCTATTCATGCCAGCAGGTCATTACTTATTCTGAATATTATGATTTACTTGAAGAACTTGACTGATTTTACATGACATTTACTTGATAACTATAATGTCAATGTTAGCATAATTGCTCAAAAAAATATTATATAAGGTAACACCACTCTCATGTTATACTTATTATATCTCCTGTTATACCGGTATCTGTTTACTGACATTATATATCCTGTTATACCAGTATCCTAATTATGCATGTTGACGTCGTTACCGTGGTTATCACTGAGTTGTCCCAGTGATCTAAGTAATATGCATATTAAATAATCTTGATAGACTAATAATATGACACTAAACAACTTACATTGGGATTGGAGAAATTGATGGAGGAGACAACGTCTGTATTTTGATTGGACCTAGGATATAAGTTGCGTAGTTGAAAGAGGGTTACACTACTGGGTTCCCGAGAGGTGACTGACATCTTATCCTATTCTTGTTCCTGTTATACATATTCCTGACTATCTTATGGTAGGGCCTGATTCAGCGCCAGGAGTCTGGACCGTGGTGCCGGGTATGTACGGGACCAACCTAAAGTATGGACAATGTCTCCAACCGATCAGTTTTAATAACTTAAGATCCCAATGGACACGTGTGATAGGCGTAGTATGGGATGTGTCTATTACAGGTGGCAATTGGTGTTCGCTGACATAATAAATAATAAGGTACTGTAATTGATTATCTTTGCCTGATACATGTATGTATGTTGGACACCGATGTTACACCTGACCTGATTAGACATCTGACTCTAATACTGACCGACTCTACACGCTTGATTTATAGAATGTGATAGACACCTGATCGAATACTTGACTGGACATATACTCTACTGTGTGCTATCCACATTACTGTTTATTTACTTTATTCATGTTATTTCTTATTCCAGTATATATAATTTCTTTATCTGCTCACATGTTATATGCACATGTACTTTTCATTTTATTCTTACACATTCACTAGGAGTTCTGACTCCCTAAATTTGTATATCCAGATATGTGGTTATTTATTACTGATCAAGTATTTAGAGAGGATTACATGCATCTTTAGGAGCAGGAGTCTCTCTCTTCTTGATTATAGGTATTCTTGCTGTTTTACTCTTGTTATTTCTTGATTCTCTCTATATCGTATTCACTCTCCATTTTATATTCTTATTCATTTGCTATCATTGTGATAGATATTTATATGTCATATTGCAGTGATATTGATTATCGTAGTAGATTTTATAGCTTGTTCAGGTTACTCTAAGCTTAGAATGTATATGAGGGTATTCTTCTCACGCGTATACATCGTCAACTCTCGTCAGGACTCCGTTTCCACGTGTTTTGCGAAGCGAGGCGTGACAATTTTTGTCCTCTAATTTTGATATGAAAGACATGGGTGAAGTTGATATGATCTTAAGAATTAAAATAGTTAGAGATTCTGACCGTATTATTCTTTCACAAGGATACTATATAGAAAGAATGTTGAAAAGATTTGATCGTTTTGACTGCACTCCTATTTCCCCACCTTATGATGACAACATTTACTTAAAAAAGAATAAAGAATAAAGTGTGTCACAATTTGAGTATGCACAAATCATTGGTAGTTTAATGCACTTGATAAATTATACACGATCTGACATTGCTTATGCCGTGGGATGACTTAGTCGTTACACTCACTGTCCTAATAAGGACTATTGGACAACATTATATCGAGTGCTAAAGTATCTAAAAGGAACTATTAATTATACTTTGACATATTATGGCTTTCCTTCTATTTTAGAGGGATACTCAGATGCTAATTGGATCTCCGATTCTGATGAGTTAAAGTCCACAAGTGGATATGTGATCACACTTGGTGGGGGTGCGGTGTCTTAAAAATTATCTAAGCAAACTGTCACAGCTCGCTCCACTATGGAGTCTGAGTTTGTTGCCTTAGAGAAGGCAGGTACTGAAGCTGAGTGACCCGAAAATCTTTTGATTGATATACCAAGTTGGAAGAGACCAGCTCCGTCGTGTCTATTCTCTGTGATAACTAAGCTACTATTGCTAGCTAAGAATAAAATATACAATAGAAAGAGTAGGCATATACGCCTAAGACATAAAATTGTAAAGCAGCTGCTGGATGATGCAATCATATCTCTTGACTATGTGAGGTCAGAGCTTAATATAAGTGATCCATTTACCGAATCACTAGGGAGAAAACTAGTGGAGAATACATCGAGGGGAATGGGACTCATGTCTATAACAAAGAGTCAAAAATGATAGTAAGCCAACCTATGTGATTGATGAACTCATGAAGTAGGTTCATATGGGTAATAACAAATCATTTGTTGACTTGGTGATGCACTATCATTATTTTATTATTGAGAAGTCTCTTCCTATGATGTAGATAGTGTAAATTGCAATGTACAAAGGATGAGCTTTAGCTCTTAATGGATTATCATAGCCCTTATTGGGTGCTGTGTTTAATTGCAATGCACACTTGATGGATCCACCTATATGAGTGTGAAAGTGGGGCCGCTTCCTATGAGAATGTCGACATATTCTCTAGAACGATCATGAATATCCAGATAGGGCGCATGGCCGATTCGCACCAACCCATTTTGAACAGCTCGGTTCTAAAATTGAAATGTGGGTAGCAGGTCAATGGTCTATAATTAGAAAGATTGGTTCATAGAAACTTTATGTTTCACCTTTCTTACCTCTCTCGCCTCTTTCCCTATTAAAAAATTCTCTTCTTTCCTCTAAAAATGTCCCTCTTCTAATTCTATATAAAAACCTCTTAGAAAATCTCAGAAAAATAAAAAAATATTGTTCAAAATTTCTCAAAGAAAATCTTACTATAGTATTGCTACAGTTCCCTGACCTGTTGCTACAGTGCACAGTAAAAATAGACCTGCTACAGTAAAAACATACATGTTAAGTGTTAAAAGTTCATTTTCAAGCCGTATCTCTCTTATCCGAGTCCAAATTATACACGGTTTGAAGTGTTGAGTTCGTGAAGAGAATACTACACATTTACAGTCATCACAAGATACTGAGATCGACATAATCCTCAGTAAGTACGTTTCTAACTTATGTAGGTTATTTCGAGTTTGATATTTAATCTCTAATATTTTATCGATTTAACTATTATTCACAATTATAGGGTCGTGCGTATTTACTTGCCTGTAATTCATTAAATTTGATATTGATCATAGAATTGTTTACCGCATAATATATTATTTTTAATTGATTCTCGATTGAAATTGGAGTAGTCGGCGCATGTTATTTTGGTTAACCCATATTTGCATTATTAGTTTTAATCCTTTCCTATAACGATTGTTTCATGTTGATGAAGTGTGATTGAGTGTTTTATTACTGATTTTCATGCACACGCAAACACGTTTCACAACATCATAATCATAATAAAGAAGAGGAATATTTCTCTTTATAACATCCATGCACCATTTTAGAAGAGGAATGTTTTATCATGCATGCAGAACTATCATTGTCTTAGACAACTGCTAATATTTTAGCAAAATGTTCAAAATATCCTCACAATTCTTGAAACTAAATCGCTCTTAGTCATATTTTCTTGAGAATGAAATCTCTGTGCAAGAAATTTCTGCTCTTGACATTGTTTGAAACATATCTCGTCCACTTGAATGGTTTGCTCCGAGCAACATGATCAACGGATTGCATCAAAAGAAGCAAAGAAAGGACAATGAATGCTTGTACATGGACATTCTTTGTTGATTTTCATGAATTGAGAGCGATGTTACATTGATAAGGTTTATGGGTACGATATGATACAGTGGATAGGGAAAATGTTAAAAATTCAGAATACGAAAATGTAGTGGATACAGAGATAATAAACTATGTGTATGTGAGAAAAATGTTTTATTTATGACATGAATTAGAAGACTATTATTTGAAATCACCTAGAGGGAGTGAATAGGTGATGTGCTAATCAAATGCGAAATTAAAACATAATTGATAATTTTACACAAATATGAGCACATAAACAATGTTAAGCTTAAAGTTCACCTAGAGGGGGTGAATAGATCAAATGCTAATCAAATTCGGAATTATAAAAACTATGGCTAATAAAACTAACACACAAATGAATTTCAAAGAGTGTTGCCGAATTTTCGTTGAAGAGTTCTAGAACTTCTCCTCAAGATTTCTCTTTTATAAGAGTTGAGGTTTCAATAGCTCTCTTAAATCAATACAAGTTTGAGCATAATATCAATTAAGTAACAAGAGTAATGTATGATATAAGCAAGTAGAGTTAAGCTGAGAGATAGCAAACGCATACACAAGAATATATTTCGAGATTTTAGCCACTTGTTTTACATCCTCGCCTTCACCGTGTGAAGCATATTCGCTATCTCTACTAAGAAACTCCACAAAAGATACAAACTTAAATCCTCTACACAAGAGGAGGCACAAAGCCAATATACAAAGTAAATCACCTCTACGTAAGAGGGAGGATACAAAGCCAAAGCACAAACTAAAGAAAATGATTTACAGCACTTGGTGATCACAAAGATCACGAACCAAAATCTCACACAACTTAGAATCCTATAAAGATAGATTTTGCAGTGAGAGCTCAAGCTTGTGAGTAAATAAAGATTTTAGATATGAAGCTCTGTAGAAAATAATTGGGAAATCTTCTATGAAGATATATAAACTTGAAGAAAAAACTTGTGTTTCCTAAAACTTATTTTCTTTGATTTTTCAAAACTTTGAAACACTTGAAATAAACATACTTAAAGTTGTGATTTAAAGCTCAAAAACTTGTTGAAATTCTGTTGAAAATAGGCAAGAAAGCACTTGAAAACTAGGTGTAAAACTCTTATAAAATCTTATCAAAATCCCAAGTTTAAACCCCTATTTATAAGCTAATCCAGAAATAGCCATTTGGGAAAGACACCAGGCCAATTGGCCTTGCGGTCGACCGAGCAGTCGACCGCACAATGACTAGATTTCTAATCGTGGGGTTGCTATTCGACTGCACTCAATAACTAGAGGCACTGTTCTCTGGCGATCGACCGCTTGATCGACCAAAACTAAACGGAGAGCACTGAGTCTCTCTGTGGTCGACCGACATGCAAGCCCTTAGCATGTACACATTCGGTCGACTGGACAGTCGACCGAGCTCAGCCTAAAAACCATATTTTTATATTTTTAAATATTTTTTAAATCCAATTAAATCCCACTAAATCTCAACAAATTCTAAAAAATTAGTTCATGTAAAAACATTAAAGTACAAATATGTGTGATAAAAAAATCAATACATATTACAAACATGTGAACTTATTTTTTGAGATAAAAATTTCAATCTTAAAAATAAAATTGTTTTTTCCTAAAAACTAAGCTTTTAAATGGAAATCTAATTTTTCCAAAAACTTGCATAAATACAAAAACAAGCTATTGAGACTTAATTGAAGTCCAATGTGTAGGGATAGAATCCAATACACATATAAATAAATAAAAACTTATTTTTGATGAAATCTATTCATGAAACCAAAAACTAGTTAAACCAAAAGCTAAATTTTTTTTGTGAGTGTATATATAAGCTTGAGCAATCAAAACTAATCTATTTGTTACAAATATTCTAAACTTACAAACTCTAAACACAAGTCTTCTTGAAGATCTTTTTCACCATGAAAACTTGATCCAAACTTGATCCATGTAGAGCAAGACTCCTTGAGTACTTGATATGATTTATACTTGAGCTCTTGAATCACCATGTGTTAGCTTCAAACTTGACTTTGAGTCTTATGTTGAATCTAAACACCGAACTAAGATCTTGATAATATTTGAAACTTAAGTAACACAAGATCATTAGTATTATAACTATATAAGTTAATCATCATCAAGACTAGAGTGATAGACCTTCGAGCCAACAAAATTTACAACTAAGAAATGAAGCAGTATACCTCGTGAAGGGCTCTGAACTTCTCATCGTGATTCCTTTTAAAATAAGACTTGAGGTGCACAATTGCTTTCTTGATTTTAGAGTATAAACAATATCAAGCATAAAAGATAAGCAATTATAATTATACAAGATATATAAACAAGAGTGAGATGAGAGAGAATAACAATCACAAACACAGGAGATTTATTTCAAGATTCGAGCAATTTTCTTTATTCCCCGCCTTCACCGCAATGAAGGCACTCTGATCCCGCAAGATCATCTAACGTTACAAGTTTTCTCAAGAACTCTCAGATCCGCAAGTTCCTCGCTCATTCCCGCAAGAACCCAATACACGAATTCACAAGCTCGCTTCGAGACTGCAACCTCTAACCACTCAAATACAATGAAGAATAACTAGTGATCAAGACTCTTGATCACAAACAAAACTCTCACTATAAGAATTTTATAGAATAGATATAGAAGAGATTTTCTCACTCTTATGTGAAAAATCTAGATTTGAAATTTGATGGCTCAAGAAAAACTTTCAGAGAAACTCGCTTAAAGATGTGAAAATGAGTAGCACAAAAGAAACTTCAAAACTTCTATTTCAAACCTGTCATTCAAAACCTCTTCAAAACTTGTCAAAAACTAACTATGAAACTCTCTACAATAGGTTCTATTTATAGAAGAGGGGATATAACCATTAGAGATTAATCTCAGACATTAAAAATATGATTAAACCCATAAAAAGTAAGAAATAGCAGTTGGGGTAAAAACAGAAAGTTTTGAATTAAAAACTAGCCCTTGAAGGCAAAATAGCCATTCTGCTACTTTGGCGGTCGACTGGGTGATCGACCGGTATTGGTTCAGAAAAAGAGCCATTGCGCTCAGTCGACCGGCGGTCGATTGGCTAGAACAGGCTAACTAAACTCAGTGCTCAGTTTGCACTGGCTGTTGACCGCACGGTTGACTGACCTGGGCCTGCTCAGATTAGCTTTAGTCATTGGTGGACCGGGTGCTTGATCGGGCCCAGAGCACAAGTTCAGGTGGTGGATGTCTCAGATGGACTAGGGGAGGATTTCAATTGTATGGACACGTGTCTTCATCTTGATGGGGGTCAATTTTAATCACTATAGATGCTCCCTGCTCTTTTGGTTGCCAGAGCCTGCAGGAGGGAAGTCGGAAGAGCAGAGTTGGTAGAGAATTTGAATGATAAATGTGAGTCTTCTGGATTGACTTGGAGATCGCGTAGCTGGCTGACAGCTAACACATCAATCGATTAGATTGCTTGAAATCTATAACTGGCGTCCCTTCGAATCCTGGCATCATAATAACTGGGGATATGGTTTCGTGTTAAGTCACGATGGTTGATCTGCTGCTGATTTGGTTGACCAAAAATTACGAGTTGTGGACTGACTTTTCGGAGATTGAGATTCAATGTGGAGATGGTTTGGCTTCTCCTCCATCTATAAATAGAGTGGAGTCTTTTAGATGGAAACCACATCTGTTTTCTTCTCCAGATCCTTACTTCAAAATTATTCCTTCTCAGATTCGCTGATATATCTTCCTCCTTCATCAGGTGGAAGAAGGAATAGGAAAGGATGAGGATGGAGGAAATGGCAGATATGCCCCCCTGTTTGGAATCCTGGCCGGTCATCGTGATTAGCCCGTCGTGAAATATCAGTCATCATGATTGGGCGTCGCTATCAGGGGTGACATGGAGGGTTTCTGCTTCAAGTCGGCTTGTTCGTTTGGTCTCTAGCTTTCCTGGTCCAGTTCCGGTCTTGAGGCTTGGAGTCGTTCTTTTCTTATAGCGTGTATGAGGTAGGAGCAGGGGCTATCCTGGATGGTAATAGAGAGGTCTTCATTCTGATCGGATACTGCTACCTCACACTCGGGAACTCCTCTCTTGCGGCGAGCAACATGAGGGGAGTATGAGAGGTATTTTTGTTGAGACGTTATTGATGAAGTACTTCATCTAGAGCTTCAACCTCTTTCTTAGAACAAAGGGTCAGTGGTGATATCATCACTGGCTTGTGTGTCTTGTCAGAGTCCATCTGGCTTCCTTGGAAGGGTGTTCCGGGCGGATAGGAGTAGATCATCTGAAGGATCTCTTGCTTTTGTAAAGGAACCTCTTGGAGCTTCTTCCCGGGTCTTCTGAAAAGTGGTGTAAGCGATGAGATTATGCCTTCTGATGGATGTTCTCCGGAGGACATGCTCTCAAAGTTTGAAGGTGAGATTGAATTTAACGGCAGGATGGAATGATTGGATTGGGATCATCTGTACTTCTTTTCAAAAAAGTGTAAACAGAGAACTGTAATGGTACTTTGTATTACTCTTGTTATATGTAATCAAATATGTATTCGGAGTGAAAAAACTTTTTAGATTAAAACATATATAAATGTCTTTGGAATGGAAATGTTTGTTTAGATCTTACTTTGATTGTTTTACCGTTGGTCTTGTTCAGAATCGATCATATCTCCTTGGAGTGCTGGTCATTAACTCCAGGATGTTTGA
Source organism: Agave tequilana (assembly GCA_038442645.1). Lineage (NCBI taxonomy): Eukaryota > Viridiplantae > Streptophyta > Magnoliopsida > Asparagales > Asparagaceae > Agave > Agave tequilana. The sequence continues at coordinate 117,687 of JAVJIF010004796.1, read as the reverse complement.
TTTGGCATGTGGACAATTTTGTAAGCATACGGTGTTGTTTTCATGTGAGAGTAGTCCCATCAGTGTTACTTGTAAACTTTTGGCCTCTGAGTGGGAGAAATCCCAGCAGCGGACTAGAGAATTTGGTGAGACTCAGAGTGGAAAAAATTCTACAGAAGAGTAGGGACTCCGAAAAGGAGAAATCCCAGCAGCGGAGTCGGGTCCGTGGGCTGGCATTTGTATTTCACGCCCGATAGAGGGAAACTATCAGCGGGACAAACGCCTGTTGGCCCACAATGGAGGGATGATGCACACACAAGCATATAATGAAACAACTTAAATTAAACATTAGTTGCAGAATAATAAGAGCTAATAAAAGGTGTAAATTAAATAGATTAAGCTGCCAAGATTGTGTATACTTAGATTCTAATCACATGAAACTAGTACGTCAAGGGGATAATCCAAATAAAGAAACTCTCATATATATACCATATCTCTCGTGCAATTATAGACTAAACATATATAACCATGTCATCCTAGGATGAGTAACACATGCAAACATTCATAAAGGCGGTGTTCGGATTATACTTGGGCAACCATGTCTTTCTGGTATGGTTGATGTATCAGCCTTTAATCACATGAAACTAGTACATCGAGGGGATAGTCTAAACAAAAAACCCTCATGTATATATCATATGTTTCATGTAATTAAAGGCTCTTCGGAACGCTGACCTGCAAATTGAAGAGAGGCTTGAAGGGGGGTATCACTCATCGATAGATTGGATGCGTCGACTCTGAGTGAAAAAAATCCTAGTAGCGGAGTGGTGATCCAGATCTCTGAGTAGGGAAAATCCCAGTAGCAGAGTTAGACCTTTGAGTGGAAAAAATTCCATCAACAGAGTCAGTTCACAGTTGATTTCGAGTGAGAAAAATCCCATTAGCGGAGCCGTGATCTCGGTAGGGACCTGAAGTGGGGGTACAACCCATTGACATATTGAATAAGTTTACTCCGGGTGAGAAAAATTCCAGCAGCAAAGTGGCGATCCGGCTTAGACCCGACAGAGGAAAACTGCCAGGGGTTTATCAGTTCATGGGTCGGATGAGGGAAGCACATAGGTTAGTGTTGTGTTTTCGAGTGAGGGAAATCCCATCAACGAAATATCAAATGGGGGATCTAAGAGGAAAAATATTCCTGCATCAGAGTAGGGACTCCGAATGGGAGAAATCTCACAGCGGAGGGTTTCAGTTTTCGTAGGCTAATCGAGAAAGGGCCCGTAGGCAAGTGTTCGTTTCCCTCTTAAAGTGGGAGAAATTATATCAGCGGTGCATAAAAACACAATCCTTTGAGTGATAAAAATCCCATCAACCAAAAGAAAGACCCTAGTGGGAGAAATCCTAGCAGTGGAGTAGTTTTGAGTGGGAAAGATCTCATCAGTGGAACTTTTAGACTTAATCTTTCGAGTGGGAGTAATCCCAGTAGCGGAGTAGTTCCGAGTGAGGAAAATCCCACCAGTGGAATGTCTTAGCTTAAAGGACTGCAATAGTTAGAAGCAAAAATATCATTTTATTCAATATTGGAATGGAATTCATGGACTGGAATACAAGAAATGGTAGGGATATGAGTACTATCCTGTCTCTTAGAAATGTGGAGTCACTCAATTGTTTTGTATTGGGTGATTAAGTATTGTGGTTAGGCAAGTGGTGGAGCATTGAGCTATCTGGATCTGGTGGCTACTTCGGGAGTAAAGATGTACTCGTTGAGGAAGGCTTGTTGGATGAGCTCTTTCAGGAACTTACGGAGGGCCCAGCAGTAGATAGTCTTGTATCCCTTACTGTCATGATAGGAGCAATATTCTTCTTCTCAGGGAAATATGAGATTGTACCAGATTGGTCTCGGGCACCTAACACATGGCTGGTCTTTGCTGGTGTTGAAGACCTTATTGATGGAGAGCCTCAATGGAGTAAAATATTGTTCCGTCTAGAAAGCTCAGGGTGGGCTTAGAGAGAGGATTGAGCTTATCTTTTGAAGGCAGGTTGCCCCTGGTTCCGATCATGGGCATGTGTGGAGGCTTCGTGCAGTGACTTCTGACTTTCCTCCGCCATCACCATGTTTCGCGATATGGTTGAAGGAAGTCTTCATTGCCTTCTCCAGCTGGATGTAGGGCTGAGTTCGTGACAGGACCTCGCTCATCTAGGTAACATTGTGCTTGAGGAGGTGCTTGGACAAGGCGTGAGAACCCTGTAACCCGCTAATGAACGCCAATGCAGAGATGTCCTCACCACAGTTGGGACTTTGACGAGTTGACTTTGGAAGAAAGCGATGTATGATTTGAGATTGTCTCTTTAACTCAGCTTGACAGAGAGGAGATGATGTCTATTCTTCTTAGCCTTCCGGCCAGAGGCATGCTGAGTGAGGAATACTTCAGTTACCTCCTTGAAGTTGCGGAGAGAGCGGGTGGTAGAGAGAATAACTAAACTGATGCCACACCTTTCAGACTGGAAGGGAAGATAAGACATAAGAGTGGATCATTGTGGGAATAGACTACCATTTTGTCCCATAAATACATGATGTGTTGGATGGAGTTGCTCACTCTAGAGTAGTAGTCAAAGGTTGGGGTCGAGAACTTGCTCGGGAATTCGCACTCCAGAATTTCTTGAAAGAGGAGGAGTAGGAAATTTTGGCAGCTGAAGGCATTGGTGACCTTGCAGCTTAGATTTCGTGATCCATCTTTAGATCAGCTCGTCAAGGGCTTGGAGGTCAAGAGATCCACAGACTTCAGGCTCGCTTTCTGACTGCATTGACGACTGGTTGTCCTGGAGCGCAATAATTTGAGCCTGAAGTTGGTTGTTGAGCTGCCTCAATGTCTCTTACTCACGGATGGCGTTCTTGAAGTTGAGAGCTGCCTGCTCCCGATCGCGATCAGACTGTATTGTTGTTCTTCATTTGCTCTTTCATGCCTACGAGCATCTAAAGGAGCTATTTTTCATGTTGCTGTGATGGTTGGACACTGGCAGTTGCCCTCTGAGGCGAGGAGTCGGTGTCTTCGGTGGTTTGCGGTTGATTGATGGCTGGTGGGGGACCATGCCCTCAGTGGTGTTGATGGCCTTGCCTTTAGACGTTGCCCTGTTAAGGGTGACAATTCGCTTTCTTGGAGCCATCAAAGCTGTGGAAGAAGCTTTTGGAGGAAGATTTTTGGGTCTTTTTTAGGGGAGAGATCTTGAGTGTCGGGACTCAGATCTCAAAGAAAGTACCAGTTTGTGGTGAAAAATTTCCACTACAAACGATCGGATGGTCGATTCACAGCACAAGCGAGAGTAGAGATGTTGGGAGTGTGTGAATAAAAGTGATGTATATCACAAAAAATGAGAGACACAAGATTTTTTACGTGAAAATTCAAATCGAAAAAAATTATGGGGTGAATAAAATTCCACTATATTTCTCAAGTAATAGGAATTATAGAGAATTTGTTGGTATATCTCTGAGTTAGAATCGATTTGAGGGGAAGAACCTTTCCCATTGGATGAGGAGCTCTACTTAGGGTCTGTTTGGTTGTCGTAACTGGTCGTAATTCGTAGTTATAATTGGTAAAGTCTTTTACAATTGTAAATGAGTTACATGTATGTAAAGTTTACGGTGTTTGGTTGGTAATATAAAATTGTAAAGTGGGAAAGTGTATTGTACTTTACGGTGTTTGGTTGTCGTAATGTAAGTCGTAGTGAAAAAGTTGACCACAAAATTAACTATTTGGTGATTTTAAAAGTTTTAATACTGCAAATAAATATTAAAAAAGTTAAATATTAAAAATTTTAATATTAATATAAAAAAATATTACAAATTTGTATGACCACAAAATTAACTGTAACTGGGCTATAAGTGAGTGGTAACTGGGTTGCAAGTGAGTGTTAGTTGAGTTACGTAAGTCTTTTACGAATTACGGTCCAAACAAACGCCGTAGTTGTAACTGGGTAGTAAGTCATTTACGAATTACGGAGTTTTACGCGAAACAAACGGCCCCTTACACTGAGCTGTCGGCATGGAGGTGGAAGGAGTGCTGGGCTGGGTAGATCTTCGTAAGTGCATGATTTGCTCATGCTAATTTTTTGTAACGATCATGATTTTCAGCGCTGGACTTTTGGGATTGCATGCAGGAAATCTCACCATTGTCCATAACTGTTTGCGCTGGGCGCGTTACACATTATGAACGTAGGAGAGAAAGGAGAGGTGTAACTGCAGGCGGACATCTCGGTGGCCGTTGCTGGAAACTTCTGGAGTGAAATAGGGAGCCTTGGACTGCAGATGGCTCCGGAGGGTAAAGTCTTCGGGGCTGGGGATTACTTCAGGATGACTTGAGACGGCGGAGCCTCTGAGGTGGAAGAGTGTTCGGTATGAAAGTTGATTTTAGTGCGATCTGCTGTGATTCTGAGAGGATGTAGAGTGGCAGAGGTCTTGAGACGAACTGAGAGTTGTAGATGTCTTCGGGGAAGGCTTTTAATTGTATGGACACGTGTCGTCATCTTGACGGGGTCAGGTTTTGACCAGTACAGCTACAAATACAAATTCACAATTAAAGTAACCATGCCACATAGATTGAGACTTGAGAGTGACAATTGTTATACTGTTTATAATTTGTTATACCAGTATAATTAATTCATCACACATTTGGCAAGGTATAATTGCATTTGGTTCTGTGTTTGTTGGGGTAGTAAAGTATAGTCTTCTTGCTATAAAATTATCTTTGTTCAGTCAAAAAAGAAAAATGTGAAAATTGCTTACCTTACTGCAAAAAAAATTATATTGTTTGTTCATCTACTTTCTCAACGGCCAAATACCGGTCAACCCTCATAATATATCAATGTTCACTTCAAAAGATAAAGGAAAAGAGAAAGGGAAAAAAGCAGAAAAAGAACAATAACAAGAATAAAAAAAATAAAAAGAAAAGAAAATGCAAATCAAGACAAGACAAAAATAGACCAGGCTTCTCTATTTTTTTAGATAATTTATCTTTACAGGTAGAGGGTTAGGCTAGGATCCCCATGTGTTACAAAAACTTACATTTGCATAAAAAAAAAACCTGCTTTTTTATATCTTATGTATCAAATTTTAACGCAATATCCAAAACCTTAATTCCTCCTAAAGAAATTAAGGTCTAAAATTTAACTTCAAAATAGTATATTTTCCTATAAACTTTTGGATTTAAACTTTTGACTTTAAAGTTTAGAATTTATATTTATAACTTTATTTCAAAGTCTAGGTTTCCAAAAGGTAGAAGCTTAGGTATTGGTCTTTTAAGGGGAAAAAAGTGATAATTTGGTATGTGGATAATATATGGGCATTCAAAAATTTATGGGAAACAGTTAGGCAACTAGCCACTTGGATGAAAGCTTGAGGTGGTATTGGATCAACTTTTTCTGGCTATGGTTTAAGTTTATTCTCTTCATTGTCATAAAGAGAGTATGTCCCTCTAATCAATCTCAACAGATATATAGTCAGTTATGATTCACTGGGAGTATTTGGATATCTTACCTCCTCTCACATGATTGGAAATAAAAGAATCAAGGAGAATACAAACTAATAAAATATACTAATTTATTTGATTCTAAATTCAACATGAGGCCAAAGTTGAGAACAATTCAACTCCAATTAGGACCCCAAAGAGTTGCATTATACTAGTAAAGATAACTACTTCTAAAATAGATTTTGAAAATTTTAGACTAATGCAATGTAGGTAGATTAAGATGATGTGAATAAGAATAAATATTTGTTATATAGCTTAAAATTTAACATTTTTGTGACACAGTCCTAACAGATATCATATTTTGATATTAATCACCCATAACATGGGGTCTACTTGGTAAGAGTCTTCCTGGTATAATTTTTGATTGATATAATTTATGTCTGGGCTGTTTACCTACTATGATTAAATTAATGAATGAATGGAAGGGGGTGTGATAAACATTGTTAAGTTGGAAAATTAAATAAGAAATGCAAGTAAATGAAGTGAGAATCCAGGTACCTAGTTAAAATTTTCTGTTTGTCTTCTAGGGATATTGTAAAGGGCTATCTTTTAAAGGTATACATTGTAGATGACTCATATTGTTCTTTCATGTAGGATGTTTGATTAGATGCATGGTGTGGTTTGGACAACTATGTTGAGATCAATTTTCAGAATATACTTATTATACTATTTTATTTTTGCACAAACACTTTAAAGTGAGTGTCGTCTCCTTTTTAGACACATGCGGAACTCGTGCTTGCATCACACATGCGGACACTAGTGCTTACGTCACACTTGTCCCAAAAATAATAAACACTATCACAACATTATGTATTATGTGTTGAAGGTGACAGGTTTTGAATAAAAAATCTAAATATCACATGTTAGACACCTTGAAACCACATATATCTTAAAAAAACATGGAAAAATCCTTTTGACAAATTCAAATACCATGTTAGTATAGTCTAAACACCTCATATGCTAGGTGACACATTGATTAGATTTTTTTTTTCTACTGGCCTTTTTTGCTTGGTTTTGTTACTTCATTGCAAGTTATGAATTTGAATCGTTTAGAATTTATTTTTCTTTTCATTTTAGTTTTAGCGGTATACATCGTAATCATTATAGGTCTTGATGCATGTATCACACACACACACACACACACACACACACACACACACACACACACACTCATATTGTCGTGTCCCTATATCTTACTTTTAATGTTTTATCGTGTCGTCATGTCCATGTCATGTCGTATCTGTTTTCTGTGTTCTTGCTCATGCTTTATAGATACTACTTTAATGTGCTATTTAGCACTCGAGAGGAGGACAAGAGAATAAGTAACACAACACCAATCAAAAGCTAAATTTTTTATTTTAAACTTGTTGATTTGCAGGTCCTAGGGTGTTTATATAGAGGATTTGAAGATGAAACTAAATTGTATAGGATTATTTGATATGGTGGACAGCTAGGGAATTAGGTTAGGGGATATTTTGTGAAAAAAACTGTTCAAACAATACAGGCATTAACAAAAACAAGGAATTTAAGGATTTAATTAGGATTCACTATGTTCTGTTCATTGTTTCTTGAGCTAGGGTTTTGCCACAAAACAAATGAAAAGAAAAGAAAAGGTGGAAAGATAAGAAATTCTACGTCTTGATTAAGAGGCTTCACACCCTAGATCCTATGAGAAGATGGATTTCAAATTCTTTAGTGACAGACAAGATAGAATAAGAAAACCTTTCCTACAAGAATAATAATTTTCTAATAATCCCACGTTACCTAACTGAGAACCCTAGAATATAGGAGTGTAACTGAAAAATTAAAAAAACACCATGTGAGTAGAAAATACTCTAAATAGCCCCCAACCCAAAAAAAATGTAATAAGGTCCTAAAATGATAAATACAAATAACGAACTTATTAACTATTCTTTAACTCAAAAACTAATAATTTAACACTAAAATCTAATTTAAAACTATATTTATGTCTTTTACTTGCTTCTTGATTCCCATCAATTCTTTTCGAATTGGAAAAATTCACTTTTGGTGAATTTAAGTGAAGATATGATTTCAGTAGAACTGGAGAGTTTCTTGAGTGCTTCCCTCGTCAACCACAAATGTTGGAGGAGAGAGGATATTAAAGGAGGTGATGCCATGCCAAGTGCTGTAGAAGATTGCCAAGTGCCGTCGAAGATCGCCAAGGAAGTCGACGATGAAAGGCAAAGGAACAGCGGCAGGAAATAGCAGCAGCAGCAGAAGACAGGAGGGTCGGTTGACCGGGCCAGTCGACCGACGTGCACAGCATGCACAGAGTTTTGGACGGTCGACCGGCCCGGTCGACCGAAGTGCACTGACTGCAAGAACCAACTCTCGGGTTTTCTGGGTCGACCGGAATGGACTGACTGTAAACAACCCAACTCTCGGGTTTCTTGGGTCGACCGTCGGGTCGACCGGAAGAGGAGGTCGGTCGACCGTCCCGGTCGACCGACAGTCGGGTTTTGGGTGAAATCTGCTGATCCGCTGATGTGAGGTATTAAGCCTAATGTTGATTCTAGGGTTTTATCTCTGCGAAATTGTATCAGCTGGGAGTTCTCTTGCATTCAAAGAGACGAAGAGCTATTGTAATCATCTTCCTAAATATAAATCTCTCCATTGATTGCCCCGAGGACGTAGGCATTGAGGCCGAACCTCGTTAAATCTTGTCTTTGTGATTTGTGTGTTCTTCGTGTGATTATTGGGTTGTTCTTTGTGCTGGAGATCTTGGGATTCTCTATTGTTTGGTTGTTATGATTGGATAGCGCGCACAACAAGTGGTATCAGAGCTTCCGGGTTGCACTTGGGATTTCTGAGGATTCGGAGGGCTCGAGATCGGATCCGGTGGAGATCGTGTGTCGATCTCAGATCTGAGGTATTGGTTGTTCGTGGAGATCGTGTGTCGATCTCAGAAGGACTCAAGGAGGGCTCGTTGAATCCGTGATGAAATAGATCTGGTGAGAAACTCGATCTAGGGTTTCAAAGGACAGGTTAAAAATCATATTTTTATCTGTGTATAGATCTATTTCAAGGTAGTTGATCTTTCGCATAGATAGAGAATCAGGAAAATCTCAATTTCAGAAGAAACTGCATCTGTTAAGACAATGAACAATCACCCAAGAATTGAAGTTGTTAAGTTTAATGGGACTAACAATTTTGGTATGTGGAGATGCGAGGTTATGGATGCGCTGAATGCATCAAACCTCGAAGACACTCTCCTATTGGCGAAGAAGAAGAACACTACCACTGATGAAGACTGGGCGAAGATGAACAGGTCGGCATGTGGCTTGATACGTTCATGCTTGTCACAAGACATAAAATACCTTGTGCAACATGAGACGTCAGCAAAGAAACTGTGAGAAATCCTTAAAAAGAAATACCTGACGAAGAGTGTAGAGTCCAGGTTGCAGCTTAAGAGTAAGCTGTATCAATTTCGGATGAAGAAGGGGAGCACAGTAAATGAGCACATCAACCGATATACGAAGTTTCTTACAGATCTGCTAAATGTGGATGTCACGGTAGATGAGGAAGATAAGGTGGTCATCTTTCTGAATTCACTTCCTGCAGAGGAGTACGAGACATTCACACTGACCTTCATTAATAGAAGGCAGAGCTTGGATTATGATGAGGTATCGTTTGCATTGATGAGTTATGACACAAGGAAGAATGAGAGGCATCCTTCTCAGTCAGGATCATCGGCGGAGGCATTGGAAGTAAGAGGCAGAGGTTCATCAAGGAAGGAAAAGGAGATTAGAGGAAGATCGAAATCCAGGCCGGGATTCAGGGATCTCAAGAGAAATCAGTGCGCCTTCTGCAAAGAGTTTGGGCACTGGAAGGTAGACTGTCCAAAGTTCAAGGGAAAGAAGAAAGAATCAAAATCTAAAGCAAATCTCGCAAAAGTGGTAAAAACTGCAAGCAGCAAATCACAGGCAGATGGATCAGATTCGGATTCTTCAGTATTCTCGTTTTTAGTTACCACTCCCGTCATTGGCTACTCGGGTGAGAACGAGTGGATCTTGGACACAGGTGCAACATATCATGTATGCCCTCATCGAGACTGGTTTACCAGTTTCGAGAAGTTGGAGGGGTGTTCGGTCGTCATGGGCGATGATCATCCGTGCATCATGGAGGGTGTTGGCACTATTCCAATAAGGATGTTTGATGGGATGGTGAGAGAGCTGAAAGAAGTGAGATATGTACCTCAGCTGAAGAGGAACTTGATCTCTGTAGGAGCTTTGGAATCATTGGGTCTCGGAGTGTCTATTAAGGAGGGAGTTCTTAAAATGACAAAGGGCTCGATGGTGGTGTTGAAGGCCGATCGCCGGAACAACTTGTATTACTTGAAGGGTAGTACAGTGACAGGGCAGGTGGCAGCTTCTACCAGTCAGAAGGAAGATTCAACCCGGCTGTGGCACATGAGGCTGGGACATGCAGGGGAGAAATCAATGCAAACTCTTGTGAAGAAAGGGTTGCTGAAGGGTGCTGAGACCTGCAAGTTGGATCTATGTGAACATTGCATCATCGGCAAGAAGACCAAGGTGAAGTTTGGCACAGCTTCACACTGCACGGAGGGTATTCTTGACTATGTTCACACGGATGTATGGGGACCTACCAAGACTGCATCGATTGGAGGTAACCACTATTTTGTGTCGTTCATTGATGACTACTCTAGGCGATGTTGGGTGTATACTATGCGACACAAAGATGAAGTCCTAGAGCTGTTTGTGAAGTGGAAGGCTAATCTGGAGAGAAGCACAGGAAGGAAGGTCAAGGTTCTCCGTTCTGACAATGGAGGAGAGTACAAATCGGATCCTTTCCTACAGCTATGCCTTGATGAGGGCATAGAGAGACACTTCACAGTACGAGAGACTCTGCAACAAAATGGGGTGGCTGAGAGGATGAACCGAACTTTGCTAGAGAAGGTTCGGTGTATGTTATCCAATGCAAGACTGCCAAAGAAGTTTTGGGCTGAAGTTTTGGGGTATGCATGCCATCTTGTGAACAGGTTGCCGTCGTCTGCAATAGGGGGGAAGACTCCTCTTGAAGCTTGGTCAGGAAGAACTGCTGAGGACTATGATATGCTTCGGGTTTTTGGATGTCCAGCCTACTACCATGTCAAAGAAGACAAGTTGGACCCAAGAGTAAAGAAAGGGGTGTTCATTGGCCTCAAGCGAGGAACCAAGGGGTTCAAGATTTGGGACCAAAAGGACAACAAGTTCATAATCAGCAGGGATGTCACATTCGATGAGGCTTCTTTGATGAAGCCTACGGTCTCTAAGCAGGTGGAGACCAGCGAGACCAAGGAGCTATTGCAGCAGGTGGAGAGTGATGCAGATCCACCATCTCTAGATGATTCAGTATCAGTTCGGATCATTCCTGAGGTGACACAGGGTGGTGATCAAGTAGCTGAAGAAAATGCTGAAAATGTTAAAGAGGATCAGGAGCAGGTCATGGGTACTGTTCCAGATACTACTGCAGTTGGAAGACCACGGAGGAACACTAGGAGACCGGGTTGGCTCACCACTGATATGGTCGTTGCGTATGCACTTTCAGTTGTTGAAGAGGCTGTTCCATCTACCTACAGGGAAGCTGAGATCAGTACAGAAGCTAGGATGTGGAAAGAGGCCATGGATGAAGAGATGAAATCTCTCTACAAGAACAACACATGGGAACTTACTAAGTTGCCCAAGGGGAAGAAGGCCATAGGGTGCAAGTGGGTATTTGCTAAGAAGCAAGGATCTCTCCAAGAAGATGCAGTGCGCTACAAGGCAAGGCTGGTGGCTAAAGGCTACGCTCAGAGAGAAGGAATCGACTACAATGAGGTATTCTCCCCGGTAGTTAAACACTCGTCTATTCGGATTCTATTGGCTTTGGTGGCGCAGAATGAGTTGGAACTTGACCAACTTGATGTGAAGACCGCCTTTCTCCACGGCGATATGACACAGCCCACGGGTTACAAAGCGGCAGGGAAGAAAGAGTTAGTATGTAAGCTACAGAAATCGCTATACGGTTTGAAGCAGTCTCCTAGACAGTGGTACAAGCGATTTGATAGCTTCATCAGGAAGAAGAAGTACACACGTAGCCATTTTGACCCATGTGTGTACCACAACAAGTTACCATCAGGTGAATATATCTATCTACTTCTTTATGTAGATGATATGTTGATTGCTTCTAGGTCGAGATCTGCTATTGACTCTCTGAAGAAGATGTTATCGTCAGAGTTTGAGATGAAGGACCTGGGGGAAGCAAGGAAAGTATTGGGCTTGGAGATCACTAGAGACAGGAAAGCTGGCACGATAAGTTTAACACAGAAGGGCTATTTGGAGAAGGTACTGCAGAGGTTTAATATCAGTAAGGATACTAAGTCTGTTAGTACACCTATGGCGCCGCACTTCAAATTGTCAGCAAAGATGTCTCCAAGGAGTGTTCAAGAGCGTGAGTATATGTCTCATGTTCTACATGCCAATGCTGTGGGTAGCTTGATGTATGCTGTGGTGTGTACAAGGCCAGATCTATCACAGGCAGTCTCCATGGTGAGTCGATACATGCATGATCCTGGACAGGGTCATTGGGAAGCTGTGAAATGGATTCTGAGGTACATCAAGGGAACCGTTGATGTAGGCCTAGTATTCGAGAAGGACAACACCGGAAAGCAGGAGTGCATAGGGTATGTGGACTCAGACTATGCAGGTGACCTTGACAAATACCGGTCGACGATGGGATATGTCTTCACATTCTCACAGGCACCGGTGAGTTGGCGCTCCACACTTCAGTCTACCGTCGCGTTGTCGACCACAGAGGCTGAATATATGGCTATGACAGAGGCCATGAAGGAGGCAATCTGGCTTCAGGGGTTGCTTGATGACTTGGGCGTGGAACAGGATATATTGAAGATAAACTGTGACAGTATGAGTGCCATCTACTTGGCAAGGAACCAGGTCTATCATGCAAGGACGAAGCATATTGATGTCAGGTATCACTTTGTTCGGGAGATTCTAGAGGAAGGTGACATTGACTTGGTGAAGATTCACACTTCGGAGAATCCGGCCGATATGCTAACAAAGGTGGTGTCGGGGGTGAAGTTTGCACACTGCAAAGACTTGCTCCATGTCCTTCAGGTGAATTGAGCTTGCTGAAGCTCATGTGGATGAACTACGGACGGCTTGATCCCTTGGGCAGGGGTACGTAGGCAACCATGTTGGTGCAGTCGCTATCGAGTCGGAATTCGGCTCAGATTTGAAAATCTTCACCGAGGTGTAGAATTGTTGGAGGAGAGAGGATATTAAAGGAGGTGATGCCATGCCAAGTGCTGTAGAAGATTGCCAAGTGCCGTCGAAGATCGTCAAGGAAGTCGACGATGAAAGGCAAAGGAACAGCGGCAGGAAATAGCAGCAGCAGCAGAAGACAGGAGGGTCGGTCGACCGGGCCAGTCGACCAACGTGCACAGCATGCACAGAGTTTTGGACGGTCGACCGGCCCGGTCGACCGAAGTGCACTGACTGCAGGAACCAACTCTCGGGTTTTCTGGGTCGACCGGCCGGTCGACCGGAATGGACTAACTGTAAACAACCCAACTCTCGGGTTTCTTGGGTCGACCGGAAGAGGAGGTCGGTCGACCGTCCCGGTCGACCGATAGTCGGGTTTTGGGTGAAATCTGCTGATCCGCTGATGTGAGGTATTTAAGCCTAATGTTGATTCTAGGGTTTTATCTCTGCGAAATTGTATTAGCTGGGAGTTCTCTTGCATTCAAAGAGACGAAGAGCTATTGTAATCATCTTCCTAAATATAAATCTCTCCATTGATTGCCCCGAGGACGTAGGCATTGAGGCCAAACCTCGTTAAATCTTGTCTTTGTGATTTGTGTGTTCTTCGTGTGATTATTGGGTTGTTCTTTGTGCTGGAGATCTTGGGATTCTCTATTGTTTGGTTGTTGTGATTGGATAGCGCGCACAACAACAAATAATTTGATCATGAAGTTATTAGTTGCATTAAACTCATCAGCAACAATATGACCTGATAGGGTGATGTGTAGGACTTGTTCATTGTGTCCGTATCTCCGAATTGACTTCATCACAATTCGCACCATAGCAACTTCTTTTAAATTTGTCTTGTGGGTCGAAATAGGAGAGAAGGATTGTGTGTTTTAGTGAAAACTTGAAAAGTGTAGAAATGATAAATGATCGAAGTGAATGTAGTGAATCTGTAGCCATGTCTCCTGATAAAACACGACTGGAGTCGAAGGATAAGAGAATCAAGAGATGGTTTATGGCTTTGTAACTAATTCGTATAGCAAAGATCACAATGTTTTAAACTTGGACCAAGATTAGTTTGTTGATTTAGGCTATAAAGAAGGGTTTTCAGTTTCATAGAAGGCTTAAGCATGATCGGAGATTGTTTGTAACTTTAGGCGGCAAAGTGGTCATCTTAGGCCCAGACTGCAGCTAAACCATTAGAGGAACGAATATGGATAGCAGCTGGTTCATAGAAGAAGAGGGTGGTGAACCACTCCAATGTCAATGCCTTTCCATCTGATGATGAAATTATCTCGTTCCTATAACATTCTTAAGTTAGGACAACGAAGAAGACCTTGTAGCTCTTCCAATGATGATTTAGATCTATTCAAAGGAGTCAATAATGGAGGTTGGAGGTTAGAAGACAACAAAGATGACAAGTATGACTGAGACTGGTGTATCTAGCTAATGATGTAGGCATCACAGAAGATGATAATGATGGAAGTGGCGATGAGTTATATAGAAAGAAGGGAGTTACCAATGCAAGAGATGAATCTTCATGCAAGACCAAACTCAACGGTTCTTGCACTTCTTTATCCACCAAAAATTAGCTGCTCTAACTAATTTATTTTTGACATACAAATAGTTTTTCTCGTTCACCAAATCAAAATAGAAAAAAGAACTCAAGACGATACTCCCATTCTGCATACCCAAATTCATAGCCATACTGATCATCAAAACCTTAAATATTGCCGACATATTTATATATATCACACTTTGTTTCTGATAGATCTTCCTAATAGTGTCATTGTATCAACTACAATACTAATCGAACCATATGAAAGCCATATAAGCCTACTTAAATATCAAATTTGACGTAGTACAAATCAGAATTTTATTTTTATTTCACAATTATCGATCTGTGAGTTTTAGAGTTTGTTTAGAGGATTTGAGATGAAAAATGAATTTAATAGGATTGGTCCATGTGGTGGAGCATTAGAATTGGTTCAGGGTTGTTTTGTGAAAGAAAATTAATCAAAAAATATCAAATAGACGACGGTTAGGTTTAGAGTTCAGATCTAGACAAATCAAGACAGCAACAAAACAAGGGATTTAGTTCTTCAATTCGGGTTTCAAATCGGTTGTGTCCATAGATTCTTGATGGGCCATGGTTTTCCTGCAAAACAACTAAATATATAAGAAAGAAGAGAGATGAGAAGGCTTCACATCTTGATTTGAAAAGCTCCAAACTCTAAATCCGGGATCAAATTAGAGATGGTTTTCACACTTAAAACATAAATAATCAGTGACAAGTTAAAATAACATCTCTCTTTACGAGAATAAAAAATTTCAATTTAATAATGCCGTGTTTGTTGGCCCAAGGTTACAATCACCCGTTTTAGTATGTTTTGATTGTCACAAAACATATATAGTTATTTGTACTAATCATGTTTATTGTTTGAGTGTGTTCCAGGGTTCTAATGAAATTAGAAGTTTTCTTCCTTAAAGGAAGGAGTTTTTGACTCAAGTCACCTCAATTCGGGCTCAAGTATCAAGCTTACAAGATCATATGGAGAAGCCCACTTGAAGAACTTGTAGTCCTTTAGAACTAATGTAAGAAATAGTTTGTTAAAGTTTGAGTTTTGAAAAATTGGCTCTAGGATACACACACACATTTTCAAAATACAGTTTTTAGTTTTGGTATTTGTTTTTAAGTTCATGTCTTGATTCTTATACATGATTCCAAAATCCTTACAAATTCTATACCTTGTTTACACCATGTATAACTATATTCTAACAACATGATACTTAACTTCATATACCTACAAAACTATCTTCAAAAATTTTCAAAGTTCAAAATTTCTTCCCTGTTTTCCTGTTTCAGGCTAAACCGGCAGGTCGGACCGGTCGACCGGAGCTTGTATCCAGGACGTGCACGCTTGTGCACGTCTGTCGGTCGGCCGATCGGTCGCCCGACCTGTAAACCCCTACTCTCTGTTAATTTCGGTCGGCCGGCCGGCCGACCGACAGTTAATATCTTTGTTTCCTTCTTGAGACCGGTCGACCGGGCGGTCGACCCGAGCCCAACGGCTATATGCCAGCAAGGCGGACGGCTGACCGGACCGGTCGGCCGCCAAGCCTGCTGCTGCCCAACGACCCTTTCCTCTTTGGTGATTTTCTAAAATTCTGCTTTCGGTCTGTTTTGTGGCAGATTTTCTCTGAACTTTAGGGATTATTTTCTGATCAAATAAGCTTAATTTAAATGAGTTTTTAATCCCTTCCTCTCCATATAAATAGAGGAGATAGGTCTCTTGCAAAACCACCAAGAAAAATCCTTAAGTTTTCAAAGTTTTAAAAAGAGAAGAAAAGTTTTAAGCTCTCCATTTTGCCCACTCATTCTTGAGCTTGTTTTCAGTTGTATTTTCTAGCAAAGATCATTCTACAACTGAGTTTTTCTCACTACACTTCTTAGAGCCAAAAATTCCAATCCTCATTCTATAAGGAGTTGTAAAAGAGAAGTGTTGTAAAGAGTTTGTGATCATTATTGTGATCACTTGGTTACTTGTTCTTCTTGTTCCTCTTGTGGAGATACCTCTTTGGTAGAGGCTTGTAAGTGGTGGAGTTCGGTACTCCGGTCTTTGGTAGACCTTGTAAGCGCCTCAGTGGATAGTGGAAACCCTTCACGGAGGTGAAGGCGGGGAGTAGAGCGGTGGCTCGAACCTCGAAACAAATACTTGTATTTGCGATTGCCTTCCTGCTCTTGCTCTCTATTTCGCTTTACTCTCTATTGCTCCTTATTACTTGTTTGTGATATTTGTGATATATCTTGTGTGCACTTCACTATTGCATTTATTCCTTGCTATTGTCGATCAATTCTCATACAACAAGATTGCATTGCGCACCTCTAACTCATATCCAGAGGAATCAGGAGGAAGGAGTTCAGAACCCTTCACCGGGTATTCGGCTCTTAGTCTTGTTTTGAGAGATTGTTGCATCATTCATCCATCTTAGTTTTAAAAAGTTTATTAGATTAGCAATTACACCTATTCACCCCCCTGTAGGTGTTTTTCAATTGGTATCAGAGCATAGGTCTCTAGGCTCTTGGCTTAACAACCTTAGAGAGATCCTATTTTTGCTAATCATTTCATTCATTTCCACTTAGTAAAAATGGCCGATGGAATTAAGACTCCTCCTAAGTTTGATGGACTTAACTTTCCCATATGGAAAGTTAAGATGATTGTTTTCTTGCAATCTCTAGGTAGTCGAGTTGCAAAGGCCGTGACTAAACCCTTTAGTGCACCCCCCGGTGATGAATCTACTTGGTCCGAAATTGAGACTAAGGAGTTTGATGCCAATGCTAGGGCTCACTATGCACTACTTCAAGCCCTTAATGATGATGATATTGCTAGAGTCATCCATTGCAAATCCGCATTTGAGATTTGGACACACTTACTAGTTACACATGAGGGGACCTCACAAGTGAAGAGGGCTAAGATAGACCTTCTTCGGTCCCAATATGAAAACTTTTGCATGCAAGAGAATGAAACCATAGATGATATGGTTACAAAATTTATTAAGATTACTAATGGACTTTCTTCTCTAGGTGATGGCATTGATAATGACCAAAGAGTTAGAAAGATCATCCGGGCTCTTCCTCCTTCGTGGGAAGTAAAAGCAACTAACTTGAAGGAACTTAATGACAAGGAGGAGATGGAGCTTATAGGTCTCATTGGGAACCTCAAAACTCATGAGATGGAGAGAAAAGCAAGGGAGGATATGGCTCCTTCCAAGAAGAAGACAATAGCCTTCAAGAGTCAATCTACACACTCCGACGAAGACGATGAAGAAGAAGATGACGAAGAGCTCTCACTTCTTGTGAAGAACGTTCGGAGGATGTACAACAAGGCTAAGTTTCAAGGAAGAAGGAGATGGCAAGGAGGCAAGGAAGAAAGAAAAATTATTTGCTTCAATTGCCAAAGACCGGGTCACATTGTTGCGGAGTGCCCGGATAAAGCAAAGCCTTCCACCTCCAAAAAGCCCTTCAAGAAGAAAGCAATGAAGGCTACATGGGATTCCGAGAGCGAATCCGAGGTGGAAATCGACACCGCCAACATGTGCTTCATGGCTAATGAAGGCACAATCAAGGTAACCCCTTCCACTTCTTTTAATGATGAACTTTCCATGGATGAATTAGGAGAAGCATTTGTAGAACTCTCACACAACTATGATTTTCTTAAGAAAAAGTATTTAAATATGAAAAAGGAAAATGAGTCTCTTAATCATCATGTTTTTACTCTTACTAAAGAAAAAGATGAATTATCTTCTACTTTGGTTTCCACCCAAAAAGATTTTGATAACTATAAGATTTCTTGCAAGGGTAAGTTTCCACAAGTTAATGAAAATGAGATTTCCATGCTAAAAGAGAAAATTGATTCTTTAGGAGTTGTTTTGAAAAAGTGTGAATTTGACAAGAATAGGCTTGAGGCTATGTTTCCTAAGAAACAAGCCCCTAAGAAACAACCCCATGTTATGCATGCTCATATTCATAAATCACAACCTTTACATCATGCCAAACCCCACAAACATGCTCACACTTCACACACACATCATGCATTCATGTATGGTAAAGTGTTTTCATGTTCATATTGTGGCCGTAAAGGTCACTTAGTTAAGTTTTGTTATGATAGACTAAATGTATCTCGTCATAATGTTTGGGTTCGAAATACTAACTTTCAAGGACCCAAGAGAATTTGGGTACCAAAGTCAATAAATTTGTTAAATGATGTAGGTACTTTCTAAGGCGCAACGACGTAAAGGATTGTGGTATCTTGATAGTGGTTGCTCAAGGCACATTGATCGACGGGGGGACTAGCACTCAAAAGTGTGTTTTATGTAAAATCGATGAAAAGCTCGAATGTGCTAATGTACCCTCGATACTTCCGTTATAGCATTGGCTTAACGGGTCGAATCCACAGGGAAGGGAGGCGATAGAAGCATTAATAGTCTCTATTCACGTCAGTTGTTAACACTTCTTCTTTGTTGAGAGAATGAAAAAGAAAGTGAAAAAGAAAAGGAAAAGGAAATTCAGAATGTGATAGGTAAGGAGAGTGATGAAAACGGCGAAGAAAACAAGAGTGAAGCGTGGTTTGAAAAACAAAATAGAAAATAGAATGGAACAAGGATGAACTAAGAAGGCGGTGAAAACATCGATAGAAAAATGAGAAAAGAGTTTGGAAAATGATTTCTAAAACAAGCTAAAAGAAAACTCATGGCTACTAACTACTAAGTGATCCACTAACCATGCTAACCTCTTCGAGATAGTTGCCTCACATTTTGATCCTTGGCCATCACAATCCTTGGCTCCAAGAGACGGTACAAAGCATGGCTCATGGATGGTTCATCACATTCAAAACATTGCATCAAGAACAAGCTAATACAAGCATCACTCATTACACTACTAGCATGAAATAAAAGAGCATGAAATAAAAGAGAGTTAGCTTGGTTAGCAAGTTAGCAAGTTAGATGTTAGAACCCATCATCTTTGGCCATCAATGGCTCTTGCAAGAACAAGGCCTTGTAGAGGCAACCCGATTCATGTGGATTATCAAGTAAGTGGTTAGATGGTTAGTGGTTAGTAGTTAGATTGCCAGGAGAAGAAAAACTAGCAAGAAATCATGTAGAAGGTGAAGGAGATTACATTGAAAGAGAAAGGAGGCATCTTTACATAGAGTGTCACTCTCTATTACATCAATCCCTTGCTTTCTCTCTCTCTAGAAATCACTCAGCCCTACTACAATGATCTAAGAAAAAGAAAAGAAAAATACAAGAAATGAAGAACACTCACCTACACTACACTAAAATCTGGACCTACTCCTAAAAACGAAGACTGCTCTCGTTTTGGCCAGAGGCAGGATTATTTATAGGCCTCAGAAGCATCCAGAAGACGAGACGGGCCACGCGTCAAAAATCGACGCGTGGCTCCACTACTTTGCCGCGGATCCGCGGCTCTTGCCGCGTATCCGCGGCAAAAGCAGGGAGAGAGCTCCCTGGTTTTGGTCCGTGGCTCCGTCGGGCTTCGAGAATGTGCAGGGTATATGCTGTTTCTGGTAATTTCGCCCGCATATTCGTCTGACATGTGCAGGAGGCTAGGTTCAATGAATCTTCTAGATAATCTTTGGCTTGGCCTCCAAGTAATGCGGGATTAATTACCATTAAAGAGGTTTAATTAGGCTCTTATTACCCCTTTGCCCTTGAACTTTGGATTTACCTGCAATAAAGACCAAAACACGATTTAGACGACAATTTTATTCATAAATCTGTGAGAGAATGCGATATAATAATGCATAATCGTAGACTAATCATACCCCCACACTTATTCTTTTGCTCGTCCCGAGCAAAACAAGAAAAGAAAAACTTATACTACAAGGGTTATTACACCACTTTCGCAGGTGACGCGATTGCACTGAGCGTGTGTAACAAGCCGTTAAACCTCTAGGTTACCCTAGAGGAGGAGTGTTGTCTCCTGAGGGTTTTCAGCGGATTGCACCCACAAAATCCATAAAGAAAGAAGACAAATGTTAGTATTTTGAAAACGCATTTTGAAAGAGAGACATGTTTTTAAACTATTTTTTTGCAAAAATATAAGTGATCTAAGGTCATAAGTCCACCAAAAATCACTCTTCCTTAAACTTAGTCTCTATGCAAGATCTTATCTTCAATTAAGGTAAGAATTCAAAATTGGATTGAATACTTTATCTTTCATAAAACCTAGATAATATGCACTTTGTGATAGTGAAGATTTCTGGGATTTCAACTCTAACCATAAAGCCATTTATATATTTATATATTCTTTCTTTTTTTTTCTCTTCCCTTAGTTTAGGCTTTCTAGTTCACCCATGTAGCAAGCCTATAACCGATGACTCCCAAACCAGATGGTCCTAGGGCACCAGATGAGAAAACATCCCTCGGGTTTAAGGACTCGAGTAAACAAGGCCACAAAACTAAAGGGGATTATTTGCTTCTTTTGACCACCGTTAGGCGTGAATAATCATGCTTCTTGAGGCACAATTATCCAGCTGAATAAGTGATGTTTTATTTATATATTTTTTTCTTTTTATTTATTTATTTATTTATTTTTTTTATGGCATTTAAGGTCTTTGTCTCCATCCCAAAAATGTGTAAGTGTCATATGCATACTATCTAAGGAAAAAAATTCAAGATAAAAATATCTCTCAATTTATCTTACTTAGCCTATAATTTTAAACAAGATCCATTATTTCGACTAGGTTTAAGATGTTATAATTAAGGCTTTCTTAATTTCTAAGATCATCTTAATTTTCTTAAAAATAGATCAAAACTTTGTCTCTTATTTCAAAAAGTTTTTTTTAAAAAAAGAAAAAATTCCTATACAAAAGGGAAGATTTCTAAACGAAGTGTAAAAGAAAGAAAATCTAAAAAACTCTAAGTTAGTAAACCCTCCCCCACACTTATCTCATGCATTGTCCTCAATGCATCGTGATGTATGTATGCATGAAATAAATAGAGAGGGAAGGAAAAATCACCTCAAGGTGGTGGTTCCGGTGGTGGTCTGATTGGTCCACGAAAGGCGGCCCAATCAATCTTGCGTGGAGTCCGGAGGAACCCACCAGAAATCTCAAGAATACAACCCACAAGAATGATGTATATATGAATGATTTTTATTAACAGTTTTATCCCATCTAATTTCCAAATTTTCAAAATAATTTCGAAGTGAAATTTATCAACACCCTTGTCCCAGAATGAAATGATTGATTTGGACTCAGAAAATATAGGAACTAATATCGACTCAGAAAAATGACTCAAGTCAAGTAAAAGTTCGGGAGTCGAGATCGGTTCTGAAAGAGGGTCCAAATCAAGAAGATGAAGCTCAAGTCCACATTTATTTCCCCATGATGGAATGTGACTATCAAAGATTGGTGATTCAAATTCAGGAATGACAGGTATGGGAATCAAAACTGACTCTAAAATGTTGCTCAAATTGGGTAACAAAACAGGAGTCAATAGTGATTCAGGAATTTGAACTGGATCACAAACTTGAGGATTAAAGTCCCATTCCTTATTTAGTTCAATTCCACAAAAATGAGAACTTAGCAATTTATCAATGGGACTTTCAAAATATGAAATTGGTCAAGTTCAATATGATCATCATGAATGATTGGTGATTCAATTTCACAATGAACTGGCACTGGATCCAATACTGACTCGGAAAAAGGAGTGAAATCAGGTGAAGACACCGGAGTCATAATTGAATCAGGAAGTAGAATTGAATCATCAAGTGGAAGTTCAGGATCATATTCATGCCCAAGTTCAATTTTAGGAAAAGGATAACTTGCCAAAATGTCAATGGGATCTGAAGTTTGGACAAGTTCAGGTGGGTGTGCTGAAATTGAATCTTGATTTCCAAAATAACATGACTCTTTGGCTCGGACAGAATGGTTAGTGACATTAGAAATAGGATGAGAATGAAGAGTTTGGATCATCAAATCTATGTCACGGTTACGATCATTTTGAGCCTGAGTCATGATTTCAAGCATCTTTTTCTGGCTGATTGGTTCATCGTTTTGTTGAAGAGATGCAGTGTTGTTTTGGAATTGGTGGTGAAATTGTGAGTCCATCAGATTTTGTGATTGTTGTTTGGACTCACATAAAAGTTCCTTACTCATTTTCAAGGCAGATGGTTGTTCATTGTGAGGGGGTGGAATTGAGTAAGACTCTTGAAAATACTGTGAAATTGGAGAGGCCAATGTTTTCTGTAGTTGTTGCTCGGCCCTTTGTAGATTGGCTTCTAAACTCTTTAGTAACTCAGATTTTTCTTCAATTGGTGGTTCAGAAAAAGGAGTATAGGAAGCACATTCGGGGAATGAATATTGTGGATAAGGTGAAAATGATGGACAAGGTGGACGTGGGGCACAAGGAGGTTGAAAATTTGGCTCGGGGACTTGAATCCCCATTGACTCTGTGAAGAGTTGAAATTATTTTAGAAATTATAGTCATAAGAATGTGGGTATGGGTTGTATTGATTCGGATAAGGCCAACCCGGTGTACTTGGTTGGTGCATATTGTAAAACGCCGGGTTGGAATTATCCGAATAGAATTGAGTCGGTGTGAAATATGGATTCATGTTCGGATTGAAAGAATTATTTTTGTTGAATGCCATTTCACAAACAATCACAAACAAAAAAGGAAAAATCAAACAACAAACAAAAAGAAAAGAAAAATCAAAACCAAGCCAATAGGAGGGTTGACCTAGACCTAGATGTCCCTAGGGGCCAACGTCTATTCAAATTTTATTAGGGCTTGAGTTGTGTGAGTGGGGAGATGATTTTTGGGCTAAGGAAGGGTTATGAAATCCCACCTTATCTTGTTTAGGTTTTGCCCTTAATTTCAATTCGTGCAAGTGTGCAATATAGACAAGAATATAACACAAAGCGATAAATCACCCACGTGTTTGTCCTATGATATATGCAATGCCATATGTACATCTCCATCCAAATCACAACAACAGAATAAAATACAGTATATTGGAATTGAATTGACACGTGCCTAAATGCAAATGTCTAAACCGTTTTAAAAGCGTCCAAATACCGTATTTTAGTTCTTTATTTTATTATGGTGTGTAGGAAATCAAAGCAAAAAAGATAGCAGTACAAATCCACTAGCTATTACAATTCACACATCCCAGAACAACACGATATACAATTTTCACAAAACTGTCGCGTTTGCGCGGCAAATGTCGCGGTTGCGCGGCTTTGTTTCAGAATCTGGGGCCCTGCTTTCAAGAGCAGGAATATGCAAAGCTAGAGTTTATTCTGCAATGTTAAGCACCTACAAAGATTGTCCTACATACAAAAACAGAGAAGACAATGTTAACAAAAACGTGAAAACAAAACCATTCCCCTCCCCGGCAACGGCGCCAAAATTTGATCGACGGGGGGACTAGCACTCAAAAGTGTGTTTTATGTAAAATCGATGAAAAGCTCGAATGTGCTAATGTACCCTC
The DNA here is from genome assembly GCA_038442645.1 of Agave tequilana. NCBI lineage: Eukaryota > Viridiplantae > Streptophyta > Magnoliopsida > Asparagales > Asparagaceae > Agave > Agave tequilana. The sequence goes on along the minus strand of JAVJIF010004796.1, from coordinate 93,907 downwards.
GATACTTCCGTTATAGCATTGGCTTAACGGGTCGAATCCACAGGGAAGGGAGGCAATAGAAGCATTAACAGTTTCTATTCACGTCAGTTGTTAACACTTCTTCTTTGTTGAGAGAATGAAAAAGAAAGTGAAAAAGAAAAGGAAAAGGAAATTCAGAATGTGATAGGTGAGGAGAGTGATGAAAACGGCGAAGAAAACAAGAGTGAAGCGTGGTTTGAAAAACAAAATAGAAAATAGAATGGAACAAGGATGAACTAAGAAGGCGGTGAAAACATCGATAGAAAAATGAGAAAAGAGTTTGGAAAATGATTTCTAAAACAAGTTAAAAGAAAACTCATGGCTACTAACTACTAAGTGATCCACTAACCATGCTAACCTCTTCGAGATAGTTGCCTCACATTTTGATCCTTGGCCATCACAATCCTTGGCTCCAAGAGACGGTACAAAGCATGGCTCATGGATAGTTCATCACATTCAAAACATTGCATCAAGAACAAGCTAATACAAGCATCACTCATTACACTACTAGCATGAAATAAAAGAGCATGAAATAAAAGAGAGTTAGCTTGGTTAGCAAGTTAGCAAGTTTGCAAGTTAGATGTTAGAACCCATCATCTTTGGCCATCAATGGCTCTAGCAAGAACAAGGCCTTGTAGAGGTAACCCGATTCATATGGATTATCAAGTAAGTGGTTAGATGGTTAGTGGTTAGTAGTTAGATTGCCATGAGAAGAAAAACTAGCAAGAAATCATGTAGAAGGTGAAGGAGATTACATTGGAAGAGAAAGGAGGCAACTTTACATAGAGTGTCACTCTCTATTACATCAATCCCTTGCTTTCTCTCTCTAAAAATCACTCAGCCCTACTACAATGATCTAAGAAAAAGAAATGAAAAATACAAGAAATGAAGAACACTCACCTACACTACACTAAAATCTGGACCTACTCCTAAAAACGAAGACTGCTCTCGTTTTGGCCAGAGGCAGGGGTATTTATATGCCTCAGAAGCATCCAGAAGACGAGACGGGGCCACGCGTCGAAAATCGACGCGTGGCTCCACTACTTTGCCGTGGATCCACGGCTCTTGCCACGGATCCGCGGCAAAACCAGGGAGAGAGCTCCCTGGTTTTGGTCCGTGGCTCCGTCGGGCTTCGAGAATGTGCAGGGTATATGCTGTTTCTGGTAATTTCGCCCGAATATTCGTCTGACATGTGCAGGAGGCTAGGTTCAATGAATCTTCTAGATAATCCTTGGCTTGGCCTCCAAGTAATGCGGGATTAATTACCATTAAAGAGGTTTAATTAGGCTCTTATTACCCCTTTGCCCTTGAACTTTAGATTTACCTGCAATAAAGACCAAAACACGATTTAGACGACAATTTTATTCATAAATCTGTGAGAGAATGCGATATAATAATGCATAATCGTAGACTAATCACACATGACTTGGGATATCAACAACTTTGCAACCCTATCAAGATACCATGAAGGTGGCACCGTCACCTTCGGGGATGATGCCAAGGGTAAAATCATTGGTATTGGTAATGTTAAACTTGGTACATCCCTTTAATAGAAAATGTAGTTTTAGTTGATGGCCTCAAGCATAATCTCTTGAGTGTTAGTCAACTTTGTGATAAAGGTTTTGATGTAGTTTTTGATAATGTAGTTTGTAAAGTAATTGATAGAATTTCGAATATTTGTATGTTTTCCGGTTTTCATGAAAATAATGTTTATATGATTGATATGTCTGATATGTCTTGTAATATTACTTGTTTAAAAGCCCTCGATGATGACTCTTGGTTATGGCATAGAAGATTAGGCCACATTTCTTTTGACCATATATCTAGGTTAAACACAAAGGAAATGGTGAAAGGTATTCCTTACTTGAATTTTGAAAAGGACCGGGTTTGTGACGCATGTCAAATTGGGAAACAAACCAAGTCTTCTTTCAAGTCAATCAAGGATATCATGACATCACGTCCCTTGGAGTTAATCCATATGGATTTATTTGGTCCTACTCAAACCAAAAGTCTAAGTGGGAATCGTTTTGCATTTGTTTTGGTTGATGACTTTTCACGTTTTACTTGGGTTTTCTTTTTGGAACATAAAAATCAAGCCTTTTCACATTTTCAAGCCTTTAAGAAAAGAGTTGAAAATTGAAAAAGATTCTTCAATTTTAAGAATAAGAAGTGATAGAGGAGGTGAGTTCATTAACCTACACTTTACCACTTTTTGTGAAGAACAAGGAATTAAGCATGAACTATCTTGTCCTAGAACTCCACAACAAAATGGAGTAGTTGAACGGAAAAATAGAATATTACAAGAGATGGCTAGGACAATGCTTAGTGAATATGGTCTACCACATTATTTGTGGGCCGAGGCCGTTAATACATCATGCTATATATCAAATCGTGTTTTCTTATGTAAAAATACTTCAAAAACTTCTTTGAAATGTACTTTTCTAGAAAACCAAATGTTTCATATTTTAAAGTTTTTGGATGCAAATGTTTTGTTTTAAATACAAAAGATAATTTAGGAAAATTTGATGCTAAATCTTATGAGGCAATTTTTGTAGGTTATTCTAATACTAGTAAGGCTTATAGAATCTTCAATAGATCATCTTTGACTATTGAGGAATCTATACATGTTAAGTTTGAAGAATCTAATTTGTTTGTTAAGAATGTTATAGAAATAGATGCATTGGATGAAGGCTTGGAGAAAGTTACATTGGAGGATACACCTACTACGGGAGACAAGCCAAAGGATGATGAAGGAAGTGAAGCTAAAGTAGAAGAGGTTCAAGGAAATGAAATTCAAACAATTAAAGTAGAGCCTACTCAACAACTTCCAAAGGATTGGAGATACAATCCACATCATCCCAAGGACCTCGTTATAGGTGAAGTATCTAAAGGGGTAACCACTCGCTCTAAACTTCATGACTTTTGTGGGCACTATGCTTTTATTTCTCATGTTGAACCCAAGAACGTCCTCGAAGCCGACTCCGATTCATATTGGTTGCTAGCCATGCAAGAGGAACTCAATCAATTTGAGCGCAACCAAGTTTGGCACCTTGTTCCTAGGTCCCACGATAGACCAACAATTGATACTAAGTGGATCTTTAAGAACAAGTTGGATGAATCGGGTAACGTTGTTAGGAATAAAGCTAGGTTAGTTGCCCAAGGTTACACTCAAATTGAAGGAATCGATTTTGAAGAAACCTTTGCACCCGTAGCACGGCTTGAAGCCATACGGATGACACTTGCATTTGCATCATATAAAGATTTTAAATTATTTCAAATGGATGTTAAAAGTGCTTTTCTAAATGGTTTTATTGAGGAGGAGGTTTATGTTGAACAACCCCCGGGTTTGTTGATCCTACACATCCAGATTTTATTTTTAAACTTGACAAAGCTCTTTATGGTTTAAAACAAGCCCCTAGGGCTTGGTATGAAAGACTTTCTTCATTTCTAATTTCAAATGGTTTTAAGAAAGGTAAAATAGATACTACTTTATTTACAAAACATGTTAAAAATGATATTCTTATTGTGCAAATTTATGTGGATGATATCATTTTTAGTTCTACTAATGAATCTCTTTGCCAAGTTTTTGAATCATGCATGAAGGATGAATTCGAAATGTCTATGATGGGTGAGCTCAACTATTTCCTTGGTCTTCAAATCAAGCAAAAAAAGGATGGGATCTTCATCAATCAAGCCAAGTACACAAAAGAACTTATCAAGAGGTTCGGGCTTGAAGGAGTTAGAGTGAGCAAAACTCCCATGGCAACAACTACAAAGCTTGACAAGGATGAACAAGGTAAAAGTGTAGACATTAAGCTTTATCGTAGCATGATTGGTATTTGTTGTATTTGACGGCTAGTAGGCCGGATATTATGTTTTGTGTTTGTCTTTGTGCTCGTTTTCAATCGTGTCCTAAAGAGTCTCACATAATTGCGGTTAAACGCATAATTAGATACCTTAAAGGCACTATTGAAATGGGTTTGTGGTATCCGAAAATCGGGCAATTCTCAATGATGAGTTTTTCGGATGCCGACTATGCGGGTTGTAGGGTAGATAGGAAGAGTACAAGTTGAACATGTCAATTCCTTGGTAATTGTCTTGTATCTTGGTCTTCCAAAAAGCAAAATTCGGTAGCCTTATCAACCGCCGAGGCGGAGTATGTTGCAGCCGGAGCTTGTTGTGCACAAGTTTTTTGGATGAAACATACTCTCCTTGACTATGATTTGCATTTTGATCATATTAAAATATTTTGTGATAATACTAGTACTATTCATATGACCAAGAATGCAAATCAACATAGTAAAACTAAGCACATTGACATTAGATATCACTTTCTTAGGGATCATTATGAGAAAGGTGATAATGATATTGATTATGTTTCTACCGATTTTCAACTTGCTGATATTTTTACAAAACCTCTAGACTATGCTAGATTTTCTTTTATTTGTGGTGAGTTGAATGTTTGTATTATGGATTCTTGAAGAAAAAAACGTTTTATCTTGTTTACCCCTTTTTTGATGTATGACAAAAAGAGGGAGAAAATGCTAGTTTGTTTTGGTGCTTTGCCTCTTTAGTTTTTACTTGTGTTTCTACTTGTGTAGGTTTTATGTTTTTATGCTTTATGTATAGTTATTTCTTTTATACATAGCATAATTTGAGGGGGAGCTTCCAAGCTCCTTTCCCATTTGTTTTAAATAACTTATATGTTTTGTCATCATCAAAAAGGGGGAGATTGTTGGCCCAAGGTTACAATCACCCGTTTCAGTGTGTTTTGATGATCACAAAACATATATAGTTATTTGTACTAATCATATTTGTTGTTTGAGTGTGTTTCAGGGTTCTAATAAAACTAGAAGTTTTCTTCCTTAAAGGAAGGAGTTTTTGACTCAAGTCACCTCAATTCGGGCTCAAGTATCAAGCTTGCAAGATCATATGGAGAAGCCCACTTGAAGAACTTGTAGTCCTTTAGAACCAATGTAAGAAATAGTTTGTTAAAGTTTGAGTTTTGAAAAATTGGCTCTAGGATACACACACACATTTTCAAAATACAATTTTTAGTTTTGGTATTTGTTTTTAAGTTCATGTCTTGATTCTTATACATGATTCCAAAATCCTTACAAATTCTATACCTTGTTTACACCATGTATAACTATATTCTACAACATGATACTTAACTTCATATACCTACAAAACTATCTTCAAAAATTTTCAAAGTTCAAAATTTCTTCCCTGTTTTCCTGTTTCAGGCTAAACCGGCCGGCCGGACTGGTCGACCGGAGCTTGTATCCAGGACGTGCACGCTCGTGCACGTCTGTCGGTCGGCCGACCGGTCGCCCGACCTGTAAACCCCAACTCTCTGTTAATTTCGGTCGGCCGGCCGGCCGACCGACAGTTAATATCTTTGTTTCCTTCTTGAGACCGGTCGACCGGGCGGTCGACCCGAGCCCAACGGCTATATGCCAGCAAGGCGGACGGCCGACCGGACCGGTCGGCCGCCAAGCCTGCTGCTGCCCAACTGCTCTTTCCTCTTTGGTGATTTTCTGAAATTCTGCTTTTGGTCTGTTTTGTGGCAGATTTTCTCTGAACTTTAGGGATTATTTTCTGATCAAATAAGCTTAATTTAAATGAGTTTTTAATCCCTTCCTCTCCATATAAATAGAGGAGATAGGTCTCTTGCAAAACCACCAAGAAAAATCCTTAAGTTTTCAAAGTTTTAAAAAGAGAAGAAAAGTTTTAAGCTCTCCATTTTGCCCACTCATTCTTGAGCTTGTTTTCAGTTGTGTTTTCTAGCAAAGATCATTCTACAACTGAGTTTTTCTCACTACACTTCTTAGAGCCAAAAATTTCAATCCTCATTCTATAAGGAGTTGTAAAAGAGAAGCGTTGTAAAGAGTTTGTGATCATTATTATGATCACTTAGTTACTTGTTCTTCTTGTTCCTCTTGTGAAGATACCTCTTTGGTAGAGGCTTGTAAGTGGTGGAGTTCGGTACTCCGGTCTTTGGTAGACCTTGTAAGCGTCCTTGGTGGATAGTGGAAATCCTTCACGGAGGTGAAGGCGGGGAGTAGAGCGGTGGCTCGAACCTCGAAACAAATACTTGTGTTTGCGATTGCCTTCCTGCTCTTGCTTTCTATTTCGCTTTACTCTCTATTGCTCCTTATTACTTGTTTGTGATATTTGTGATATATCTTGTGTGCACTTCACCATTGCATTCATTCCTTGCTATTGTCGATCAATTCTCATACAACAAGATTGCATTGCGCACCTCTAACTCATATCCAGAGGAATCAGGAGGAAGGAGTTCAGAACCCTTCACCGGGTATTCGGCTCTTAGTCTTGTTTTGAGAGATTGTTGCATCATTCATCCATCTTAGTTTTAAAAAATTTATTAGATTAGCAATTATACCTATTCACCCCCCTCTAGGTGTTTTTCAGTGTTACCTTAGCCAACAACCGTAAAAGTATAAGGGCTAAACTAAAGAATACAAAAATTACCCAAGTTGAGAAGAACTCTAAACGTTCCCAAAAAAGTGTAGAGAAGTCCTAAAAAGTCAAAAAAAAAAAGAAAAAGAAAAAAAAAGCAAACATATTAACTAATCATTAACTCAAGAACTAACAATGTAACACTAAAATCCAATAAGAAACTCTATTTATGTCTTTCAGTAGCTCATTGATCCTTATCAATATGCCTCCCTACTTGCCTTGGGTTTGGTGAGTTGACAAGTGGGTCTACCAATATTGTTCTCTTAAGTACCTAGTTAATACTGAGAAGAGGGTGTCTATGCTAAAATTGTTGTATACTAGTCTACGGACTAATATACTATAATCTAAAATTTTAAGTGGAGAATAGATCTTATTCAACTTTTCTTTCTTACTTGCTTGCTTGATAAAAACAAAGAGATACACTAGCATTTTATAGGCAAATGACAATAATGCATATATGACTCTTTAACTTCTCCAATTCATGGTGACTTTTCATTTCTCCAAATTGATGATAACTCTTCATTCCTTCTAATTGAAGATGATGACTCTTTATTTCTCTCAATTGATGATGACTCCTAATTGATGATGACTCTTCATTTCTCCTAATTGAAGATAATGACTCTTCATTTCTCTCAATTGATGATGAGTCTTCATTTCTCCTAATTGATGATGATGACTCTTTATTTCTCCTAATGATGATGATGACTCTTCATTTCTCCTAATGATGATGACTCTTCATTTCTCTAAATTGATGATGATGACTCTTCATTTCTTATGGTCTCTTCTTCTTCCAAAATTAATGTCATAAAGACATTTTTATTTGATATTCCAACACACCCCCTCAAATCAAAATGTTTTCATACCGAGCATTTCTTTAGCCTTCTGAAAGGTTCAATAGGCAATGGCTTGGTGAAAATATCTGCTACTTGCTTCATGGTATAACAATACTCCAGCTCCACAATTTTCTGCTTTACATGGCCTCTGAGAAAATGAAACCATGTATCTATATGTTTGCTCCTCCCATGATGTACTGGGTTCTTTGCAAGTTGGATGGCTGATTTGTGTCCACAAATATTATAGTCGCTTCTTCTTGTAGATGATCCAATTCCTTTAAAATGTTCCGCAACCAAATAGCTTCACATACAGTAGATGAAGTTGCCACATACTCTGCTTCGCATGAAGATAAGGCCACAACTCTTTACTTCTTTGAGGTCCATGAAAATGCAGTTGACCCAAGATAGAAGACATAGCCAGTGGTGCTTTTCCTCTCATCTTGGTCACCTCCCCAGTCGCTATCTGAATAGCCTACTAACTCTGCAGTTTCACCATAAGTATAAAATAGACCAAGGTTGAGTGTGCCTTTAATATATCTTAGAATTCTCTTTGTAGCTAGCCAATGAGACTCCTTCGGTGTCTCCATATAGGGACTCACAAGTCCGACTCCGTAAACAATATCAGGCTTTGTGATCGTTAAGTACCTCAGGCTTCCAACTAGACTTTTGAAAAAAGTCGAGTCTACAAAATCTCCAATTTCTTCTCTTGATAGCTTCATTCCTGTGACTATTGGGGTGTTTACTGGGTTGCAGTTACTCATCTTGAATTTCTCCAAGATCTCCTTCATGTACTTTTTTGAGATATAAATATCCCATCTTGTTATTGCTTCACTTCGATACCAAGAAAATAGGACATCAATCTATTGTCTTTCATCTTAAATTCATTGAACATCGCCTCCTTGAATTCAACAAGCATCTCAACGCAACTTCCTGTGTATAACAAGTCATCAACATAAAGACAAATTATTAGAAATTCGCCTTGATGGTTCCTCTTCATGTAGATGGCATGCTCATAAGGACATTTGGTGAAGCCGTTTTGATGAAGATAACCATCAATTCGGGCATTCCATGCCCGTGGTGCCTGCTTTAAGCCGTAAAAGACTTTCTTTAGGTGATATACTTTGTCTTTTTGCCCTTTTACAAGAAAACCTTCTGGTTGTTGTACATACACTTCTTCTTCAAGAATACTATTGAGAAATGCTGACTTGACTTCTAGATGATATATCTTCCACCTGTGATGAGCTGCAAGTGAAATTAATAGTCTCACCGTGTCCAATCGAGCAACTGGTGCAAAGACTTCTTCATAGTCGATGCCGTATTTTTGTTTGTAGCCTTTCGCCACAAGCCTCGCCTTGTACCGATCAACCTAACCATTTGCTGTGCGTTTGATCTTGTACACTCATTTGACACCTATCGCCTTGTGATTTTGTGGAAGTATTGTCAACTCCCATGTGTCGTTCTTCTGGATGGCATACATCTCCTCCTTCATTGCTGATTGCCAATAATCTTCTTCCTTAGCCTCTTGGAAAGTGAGAGGCTCATGATCGGCATATAAACAAAAGAGATTAGTTTCTCCATCTTCTTCTATCTGCTCATAGATCTCCCTGAGGCTTCTCATTTTGATTGGACCTTGTTGCACGGAGGATCGCTACTACTATCTTCCCCAGAAGATGGAGAAGCTCTTGCAGGAGACGGTGTAGCATGTTGAGGAGATGGTGGTGTAGTTGGTGGTGGAACCTCTTGTAAGGGCTCGTCAGGTTCATTCACCATGGATTGCTCTTTGACAATCTCTTCATTGCTCCAACTCCATGCTTCAGCTTCATTGAAGACAACATCTCTACTAACCACTAGTTTCTTAGTTAGTGGATAGTAAAGCTTGTAAGCCTTCGACTCCTCGCTATATCCGATAAAAATGCATATTTCACCATGATTGTCAAGCTTCTTCCTTTTGACTTTAGGTACTTGAGCATATGCAACACACCCAAAAATTCGTAGGTGTGTGACATTAGGCGTATAACCGCTCCATGCTTCTTGAGGTGTCTTGCCCTTCACTTGCTTCGTCGGGCACCGGTTGAGCAAGTAGGTTGAACATGCCACAGCTTCCGCCTAAAACTGCTTCGGCAGTCCCTTTTCTTTAAGCAAGGTTCTTGTCATGTCAAGAATAGTGCGGTTCTTTCTTTCTGCGATGCCATTTTGCTGTGGTGTATAGGCAGTAGTAAACTACCTCTTTATGCCTTACTCCCTGCAATATTCTTGAAATATATTTGAGGTGTACTCACCACCTCGATCAGATCGGAGAGTTTTTAGCTTATAGCCACTCTCTGCTTCAACAAGAGCTTTAAAATTCTTGAAGGTAGTAAAGGCAGCAGATTTTTCTTTAAGAATGTACACCCACAACTTTCTACTGAAATCATCAATGAAAGTAATAAAATATCTATTACCTCCTAAAGAGACGGGATCTAGTGGTCCGTAGATGTCAGTATGAACAAGTTGTAATGGTGCCTCCGCTCTCCACGACTTTCCATTGAGAAAAGGAAGTCGTGTTTGCTTGCCAATTATACAAACTTCACAAGTATGACTTGGTGGATCGATTGTTCGTAAACCTCGTACCATGCCGGCTGTAGATAGTAGCTTCAGGCCGCTGAAATTTAGATGACCGTAGCGAAGATGCCACCTCCATGACTCATTCTTCATGAGTCCTTGAAAACACTTCTCAACTTTTGTGTTTAGATGTAAGGGAAACATGCGGTTCCTTGTCATCTTAATACAAGCTATAAGACCTCCTTTTGCATTTTTCAACCAAAGATGGTTGTTCTCCATATATACTTTATATCCTTTTTCGAGTAATTGACCGATGCTGAGAATATTACTTTTCATGTTAGGAATATAATAAACATCGAAAATATACTCGGGCTTACCATCCTTTTGATAGATTTTGATCTTCCCTCTGCCTTCAACGGAGAATTTTGAAGAATCTTCCAAGCTCACACTTCCATGAACTCCTTCTGTGAGTTCCATGAATAGTTCTTTTTTCTTGCACATGTGGTTATTAGCACCCGAGTCAAGGTACCAAACATCATTCTGAACACTTGAATCATCATGAGCAAGAAGAAGAGTAGAGTTATTACCCACGTCATTTGTTGCTTCGGCAAGATTGGTAAGATCTTCAGTTCTGTGCCAGCAATCCGAGGCATAGTGTCCAAATTTTTGACAGTTATAGCATTGGACGTTCTTGTTGTTTCTACGTTCAGATGTAAATCTTCCCGATTGCTTCGTCCTGGACCTCTGAAGCTTTGGAACTCCACTTGATTTTGAGTGGTTCGTTGTTGGGGTCCATGTCCCCTACCTCTACCACGACCTCTACTATGTGAGCCACGATCATTTAGAGTCAGCTTTGACTCTAATACTTGTTCCAAGACTATGGAACCGGTCTTCTTTTGCATGCGTTGCTCATGAACTTGGAGGGATCCCAAAAGCTCCTCTATTGAGATCTCCTCCAAATTCTTAGACTCCTCAATTGCCGCCACCACGTGCTCGAACTTTGATATGAGGGATCGTAGCAATTTCTCCATCACTCTCCATCTTCTCTCCATTTCTCCTCATTTTATTCACAATTAGAAGTAATCGTGAATAATAATCGGAGATTTTTTTTCATCTTTCATTTGAGCGGCTTCAAGATCGCCCCTCAAAGTTTGAAGGCGAATTCGCTTCACCCGCTCGACTCTTTTGTAGATGGTAGCAAGGATTTCTCATGCTTCCTTGTTCGTCGTTGCTTCGGCAACTCTCTCGAAGGTAGACTCGTCCAACCCTTGATAGAGTAGAAAATGAGCCTTGCTATCCTTCTTTCTTTGCTCTTTAAGAGCCTTCTTCTCTTCGGCGGTGTAGGCGGCTTCTACCTCCGGTGTGGGTTCCTTAAACCCATCAAAAATTAGCTCCCATAACTCTTGAGAGCCAAATAGAGCTTTCATCTGAATTGACCAATTCTCATAGTTATCTTTCAATAACTTGGGCACTTGTGGATTGATGAGATTGTTGGTGGAGGCCATGAGGAGAAGAGGAAATGAAACAAAAATTGAATTGGGTCTGATACCAAATTGTTGTATACTAGTCTACGGACTAATATACTATAATCTAAAATTTTAAGTGGAGAATGAATCTTATTCAACTTTTCTTTCTTACTTGCTTGCTTGATAAAAACAAAGAGATACACTAGCCTTTTATAGGCAAATGACAATAATGCATATATGACTCTTTAACTTCTCCAATTCATGATGACTTTTCATTTCTCCAAATTGATGATGACTCTTCATTCCTTCTAATTGAAGATGATGACTCTTTATTTCTCTCAATTGATGATGACTCCTAATTGATGATGATGACTTTTTATTTCTCCTAATTGAAGATGATGACTCTTCATTTCTCTCAATTGATGATGACTCTTCATTTCTCCTATTGATGATGATGACTCTTCATTTCTCTAAATTGATGATGATGACTCTTCATTTCTTATGGTCTCTTCTTCTTTCAAAATGAATGTCATAAAGACATTTTTATTTGATATTCCAACAAAAATATCTGCCTGAAGGTGAATGCCAGATTGTCAAAGTCAGTTATAGTGATGTCAGTTTCCAGGACAAACAGGCGACTTAGATTAATCAGTGCACAAATCTGAATGAATCTACTCTTCATGAGAAACTTTGTCGACCCACTTTAAACACAATGAAATATGAACGAACTTATTTGCCGTTGATGAGAAACTCGGGCACTTTGTCAAGGCAAACCAAGGGACCCATTTCACAATGAGATTCAAAGCAAACTTGTTCCATATTCTTAATAGTAGATTTGACAGTTAAAATCAAATACAGTTCATGGTAGAGCCTAGGGCTCTATGGCTTGTGCAACATCATCGGGCACCCATGCACTCTCAAGGAGCAACCCATCGCAATCCTCCAGTAAAGGAATTGGAAAATGAAAAACTCATGGGTTCATTTGCAACATTAATCAATCTTGCTGAGACAACCACACTGCTCATCTTCGACCTTGCAAATCCTATATCTTAGAAAGTATGCCAAAGATGAACAATCTCATCCAATCACAGGGAGGGTTTGGAGATCTATTGAGGGTAGAGCAGTAGGAATTGGGAGGGTTTTTGTAGGAGAATAGTCGCCAATGGAGTTGATTTAAGTGGGATCTGAAGCTTGGGAGTAGAGGAGGAGGTCTCCCCTCTCACAGAGGAGCAAGGGGGAAGGAAGGGGAAGGGTTAAGAGCCGTCTAGAACAAGGGAACACAATACTAGTCCAAGTGGTCGCAATATGATGAGAGTTGAAAGCAACTCAAAATTTGGCAAGTCGAACTAGTTTTACTTCCTGTGGTGGAAGATTTTCTGGCACGATTGATCGAACAATCAATCTCGCACCACAGGGATTGAAGGGATCTAAATTATCAAAAGCTGATAAAGATTTCAATACAGAAAGCAAGTAAAGCTAAGAGATTTTTACGTGAAAACCCAAGTTGAGAAAAAACACGGGGAGGAGAGAGAATTCACTATTTTCAAAAAATTTAGAGTGAATTTTGTAGAGCTATACTGTGCTTACAATCTCTCATATCCATCCCCTTGCTCGTTCAAGGAGGGTTTATTTTTTCTGTATTGTTGGCTTGGAGGCGGATGTAACAAGATTAGCGTAACTATTATGATCTTCTTGTGCGGAGTTGTTGTAACAGCAGTGATTGTCGGCGCTTGATTATTGGGATCGCCTGCCGAAAAATCCTTCCATTCTATAATTGCTTACGACGTTATGATCGTGGGGGAAGTTGGGCTGCATAACTGAGGACGAAAATCAAGAAAGTCTGTTGTTGTAGCTATTTATTGGCGGAGATCAAGGAGGGCAGTTCTGTAACTATCTTGCTCGAAAGAGAAGTTTCTGGAAATGAGTAGACCTCGGAACGGTTGGGAGCATGAGAGTTCTCAGAGTGGAGGTGTCCTTGGAAGGAGGAGCGGTCTCGGGAACAACTAAGTGTCCTCAGAGGGAGGAACGATCTCGCGAACAACTGAGTGTCTTCGAAGGGAGGAGTGGTCTTGGGAAGGTGCTCGGTCTTTATCGGCTTCGGGAAGGTCCTCGGACTTTCTTCTCGGGCATGCAATGGGTTTACCGGTATGTTGAGTTTGTTGCTTATTCAGATGCTCCTGACGAGGTGGGACACGTGTCACGATCCTGCTAAAGATCAAAATTTGACCACTACACTTGCATTGTGAACCTTGTTGCTTATTGAGGACTTCTGAAAACGGGTGACAGTCCCACTTTTTACGGAAAAAGGTAAATTAAAAATTAAACGGTTAGTCACAAATTTAGCAAGTTTTGTATTTGAATGATGCAAATACCTGCACTGCATTAAATTTTATATTTCTCCCTATTTCTTGTTTCATTTTCCGACATGCATCTTCTAAAAGCACACAAAGTGATTATTGTTATTTCTTTTTTTGGGTAGTCAAATAATGGAACTTTTTCATGATTTTACATCCATAGCAACATATTGTATTTAAAACAAAGAAATATAAATCACTCAAGTGTACAAATGAACAGGAACGGTTGGTTGTGGTTTTAGAGTAAAGGATCTTTGGAAGTGGTTGAACTGAATGTTGCGACTAAACAACAACCTGATGAGGATCCCTTGAATCTCCCAAGTAAGAAGAACAATCCCAAACAGTACAAAAACAAACACCAAGAGAAAGCACACGCAAACAAAGCAATCTGACGAGGTTCGGCCTCGATGCCTACGTCTCCGGGGCAATCAAAAGAGAGATTAATTACTTGAAAGATTGATTACAATGCTTGCAGCCTCCTTAATCTCCAGAAAGCTCAAGAACACTTTTTCTTCTCAGATTAAAACCCTAGAAAATAGTCACAGCCTTTAAATACAAATAGGTTTCCAAACCTGCAATCGCAGCCCGCACCTGCTTGTCGGTCGACCGGGCGGTCGACCAACCTCTTCCACCGGTCGACCGCCCGGTCGACCGGGTGCCCAACAGAGAGTTGGGTACTTTCAGTCGGTCGACTGGGCGGTCGACCGAGCTCCATCCCCGTGCATGTTGTGCACGTCGGTCGATCAGGCCGGTCGATCGAACTTCTGATACTGCGGGCGGTCGACCGGGCCGGTCGACCGGAACTTCTGATTCCTGCTGCTGCTGTTGTTTTCGTCTGCTGTTTCCTTCGTCCTTTCGTCATCGACTTCCTCGGCGATCACTCGATGACCCCTCGATGATCCATGTCAACTTCCTCAGCAATACTTCTCTCTTTCTAACAATTCTCGACCTCGGTGAAGATTTCAAAATCTGAGCCGAAATGTCCATCGACTCGAGAGCGGCTGCACCAATGTGGTTGCCTACGTACCCTGCCCAAGGGATCAAGCCGTCCGTAGTTCATCCAAATGAGCTTCAGCAAGCTCAAGCTACCTGAAGGACATGGAGCAAAGGTTTGCAATGTGCAAACTTAACTCCCGACACCACCTTAGTAAGCATGTCAGCTGGATTCTCTGAAGTGTGAATCTTCAACAGTTCAATGTCACCCTCTTCTAGAATCTCCCGAACGAAATGGTACCTGACGTCGATATGCTTCGTCCGTGCATGATAGACCTGGTCCTGGCCAAGTAGATGGCGCTCATGCTGTCACAGTTAATCTTCAGCAAATCCTATTCCACGCCCAAGTCATCTAGCACCCTTGAAGCCAGATCGCTTCCTTTATGGCCTCTGTCATAGCCATATACTCAGCCTCTGTGGTCGATAAAGCGACGGTAGACTGCAGTGTGGAGCGCCAACTCACCGGTGCCTGAGAGAATGTGAAGACATATCCCGTTGTCGACCGGCGCTTGTCAAGGTCACCTACATAGTCTGAATCAACATACCCTATGCACTCTTACTTTCCCGTGGAGTCCTTCTCAAATACTAAACCTATATCAATTGTTCCTTTGATGTACCTCAAGATCCACTTCACAGCTTCCCAATGACCCTGTCCCGGATCATGCATATACCTGCTCACCATGGAGACTACCTGTGATAGATCTGGTCTCGTACACACCATAGCGTACATCAAGCTACCCACCGTACTGGCATATGAAACGTGAGACATATACTCACGCTCTTGAACACTCTTCGGAGACATCTTTGCAGACAATTTGAAGTGAGGAGCCATAGGTGTACTTACAGACTTTGTATCCTTACTGATATTGAACCTCTGTAGTACCTTCTCCAAATAGCCCTTCTAAGTCAAACTCACCCTACCAATTCTCCGGTCTCTAGTGATCTCCATGCCCAACACCTTCCTAGCTTCGCCCAGGTCCTTCATCTCAAACTCTGACGATAGATTCTTCTTCAGAGTATCAATAGCAGATCTCAACCTCGAAGCAATCAACATATCATCTACATAAAGAAGTAGATAGATATATTCACCTGATGGTAGCTTATTGTAGTACACACATGGGTCATAGTGGCTACGTGTGTACTTCTTCTTTCTGATGAAGCTATCAAATCGCTTGTACCACTGTCTAGGAGACTGCTTCAATCCGTACAGCGACTTCTTCAGCTTGCATACTAATTCTTCCTTCCCTGCAGTCTTGTAACTTATAGGCTGAGTCATATAGATCTCCTCCTCTAGATCGCCGTGGAGAAAGGCGGTCTTCACATCGAGTTGGTCAAGGTCCAACTTATTCTGCGCAACCAAGGCCAATAGAATACGAATTGACGAATGTTTAACTACAGGAGAGAATACCTCATTATAGTCAATTCCTTCCCTCTGAGCGTAGCCTTTAGCCACCAACCGAGTCTTGTAGCGCACTGCATCTTCTTGGAGAGATCCTTGCTTCTTAGCATACACCCACTTGCACCCTATGGCTTTCTTTCCTTTGGGTAACTTGTTGAGTTCCCATGTGTCGTTCTTGTAGAGAGATTGCATCTCTTCATTCATGGCCTCTTTCCACATCCTCGCTTCCGAGCTGATCTTAGCTTCTCTGAAGGTAGATGGAATAGCCTCCTCAACGACTGGAAGTGCATATGCTACGACCATATCAGTGGTGAGCCAACCTGGTCTCCTAGTGTTCCTCCTTGGTCTGTCAACTGCAGTAGGATCAGGAACAGTACCCATGACCTGTTCTTGACCCTGATCAACCTCTTCAGCATCTTCTTTAACTACTCGATCACTGCCCTGTTTCACCTCAGGAATGATCCGAACCGATGCTGATTCCTCTAGAGATGGTGGATCTGCATCAATCTCCACTTGCTGCGATAGCCCCTTGGTCTTGCTGGTATCTACCTGCTGAGAGACCGTAGGCTTCATCAAAGAAGCCTCATCGAATGTGACATCCCTGCTTAGTATGAACTTGTTGTCCGTTTGATCCCAAATCTTGAACCCCTTGATTCCTCGCTTAAAACCAACGAACACCTCCTTCTTTGCCCTTGGGTCCAGCTTGTCTTCTCTGACATGGTAGTAGGCTGGACATCCGAAGACTCGTAGCAAATCATAGTCACCAGCAGCTTTTTCTGACCAAGCTTCAAGAGGAGTCTTCCCCCCTATCGCAGACGACGACAACCTATTCACGAGGTGGTATGCATACGCCAAAGCTTCAGCCCAAAACTTCTTTGACAGTCCTGCATTGGATAACATACACCGGACCTTCTCTAGTAAAGTTCGGTTCATCCTCTCAGCCACCCCATTTTGTTACGGAGTCCCTCGTACCATGAAGTGTCTCTCTATGCCCTCATCAAGGCATAGATGTAGGAAAGGATCCGATTTGTACTCTCCTCCATTGTCAGAACGGAGGACCTTGATCTTCCTTCTCGTGCTTCTCTCCAGGTTCGCCTTCCACTTCACGAACAGTTCTAGGACTTCTCCTTTGTGTCGCATAGTGTACACCCAACAGTGCCAAGAAAAATCGTCAATGAATGACACAAAATAATGGTTACCTCCAATCGATGCAATCTTGGTAGGTCCCCAGACATCCGTGTGAACATAGTCAAGAATACCCTCCGTGCAGTGTGAAGCTGTGCCAAACTTCACCTTGGTCTTCTTGCCGATGATGCAATGCTCACAGAAATCCATCTTGCAGGTTTCGGCACCCTTCAACAACACTTGGCTCGCAAGAGCTTGCATTGACTTCTCTCCTGCATTTCCAACCTCATGTGCCACAGCCGGGTTGAATCTTCCTTTGGACTGGTAGAAGCCGCCACTTGCCCTGTCACCGTACTACCCTTCAAGTAGTATAGGTTGTTCCGGCGATCGGCCTTCAACACCACCATCGAACCTTTTGTCATTCTAAGGACTCCTTCCTTAATAGACACCCCAAGGCCCAATGACTCCAAAGCTCCTACGGAAATCAGGTTCCTCTTCAACTGAGGTACATACCTCACTTCTTTCAGCTTCCTCACCATCCCATCAAACATTCTGATTGAAATAGTACCAACACCCTCCATGATGCACGGATGATCATTGTCCATGACGACCGAACACCCCTCCAGCTTCTCAAAATTGGTAAACCAGTCCCAATTAGGGCATACATGGTATGTTGACCTGTATCCAAGATCCACTCGTTTTCACCTAAGTAGCCTATGATGGGAGTTGTAACTGAAAAAGAGAACATCGACGAATCTGAGTCTGATCTATCTGCCTGTGATTTACTGCTAGGAGTGTTAACCACCTTTACGAGATTTGCCTCAGACTTTGATTCTTTCTTCTTTTCCTTGAACTTCGGACAATCCACTTTCCAGTGCCCTATCTTTCCGCAGAAAGCACACTGATTCCTTTTGAGATCCCTAAACCCTGGCATGGACTTTGATTTTCCTCTAACCTCCTTGCCCTTCCTCGATGAACCCCTGCCTCTTACTTCCAGTGCCTATGCCAATGAGCTTGACTGAGAAGGATGTCTCTCCTTTCTCCTCGTCTCATAACTTGTCAGTGCAGATGACACCTCATGGTAGTCCAACGTCTGCCTACCATTGATAAAGGTCAGTGTAAATGTCTCATACTCCTCCTCCGGGAGTGAGTTCAGGAAGATGATCGCCTTGTCCTCATCTTCTACAATGACATCCACGTTCACCAAGTCTGTAAGAAGCTTCGTGTATCGGTTGATGTGCTCATTCACTGTGCTCCCCTTCTTCATCTGAAATCTGTACACTTACTCTTAAGCTGCAACTTTGACTCAACACTCTTCGTCAGTTATTTCTTCTCAAGGGTTTCCCACAGATGCTTCGCCGACGTCTCATGTTGCGCAAGATATTTTATGTCTTGTGACAAATATGAATGAATCAACCCACACGCCGACCTGTTCATCTTTGCCCACTCTTCATCAGTGGTCGTGCTCCTCTTCTTCTCCAGTAGGAGAGTATCCTCGAGGTTTGACGCATTTAGGGCATCCATAACCTCATATCTCCACATCCCGAAATTATTTGTGCCATTGAACTTGACTACATCAATCCTCGGATGAGGATTCATGGTCTTAACTGAAGCAATTTCTTCTGCCATCTAGATTACTTGATCCTCTATCTATGCGGTGTTGGCCCAAAGGCCATTAGCCCGACATTTTGATGATAACAAAACATATTTAGTTATGTTTTAACAATTTTGTTTAAATAAGTTTCAGGTAAATATAATAGTTGATTTGACGGCCCAACTCAAGACTCACACTTTTGGACGCCGCAAAGGATTTGGATCCCCGAGCCTAGCACAGTAGAAGCGCTCCAGGATCAAACAAGAAGAAGACTTCAAGATTTGTAATTTTCTTTTTAGTTAGTATTTTTAGATGATTTTGTCAAAACCTAGATGATAGAGGTAGAATACTTGGGATTGTCACACACACACACATCTAGTATTGCTTCATGGCTTCAAAACAATTTTTATAACAAAATTTCTAACCTAGTTTTGGAAAAACCATGTTTGAAAAAAATCAGTTTTTAGAAAAACCAATTTTCCATTTTACAAAAAGGATTTTCATCAAAATAAAGTTCAAACATTTTTGGGTGTTGATCTATGATCACACACTATTTTTATAAGTCCTAGAACCATATTTCGTAAATCCCTAACCAAAGTTTCTTTAACCAAAAATTTCCCTCTCCTTTAGCAGATTCTGGAAAAACAGTTCTGGCAGAGTCCGGTCGACCGACCCAGTCGACCGACATGCACCACTGTGCATGTGTGCACATCGGCCGACCGTCCCGGTCGACCGGGAGCAAGTCTTTGCTCTCTGTTTTTCCTCGGTCGACCGGATCGGTCGACCGACAGAGAGTTTCACTCTCTGGTTGAGCTGCGGTCGAGGTCGACCGACCTCCCAACAGTCGGATTTCTAACCGTTGGCGGTCGACCGGCCCGGTCGACCGTTAGCTGTCAGAAGTTCTGACAGACTCCAACAGCTATATTTTTCTGGACAACTTTTTGTTGGGATTCTCCCCAATAACTCTTTTGAGCTGTGTAGGTCATTTTTTATCCCCTATAAATAGTGGGAGACTTTTACAAACTAAAGATACAAGATTTACAAGCAAAAATCAAAGTTTTCAAAAGCTTAGCCTTTAGCAAAAGATTTTCAATTGAGCCAAAATTTTCAACCCTTTTCTTGAAGCAATCCTCTACTTCTCTCTAGTCTTTGTGCACTACACAATCCCAAAGTATTATCTCATCATCTTGGTTATAGGATTGTGCATGTGAGCTTTTTGATCAAGTGTGATCAACCTTTCTTCATTGTGAGAAGTTGTAGAGGCATCGGCCTCAAGCGAACGGGTGTGCTCCAAGTGGGTGTTGCGGCACCGCAAGAGATAGGACAAGTGTGTCCTTGTATTGACGATCCAGTGGGATCACCAATAGTGAAAATCCTTCATCGTGTTGAAGGCGGGGACGTGAGCGTGGCTCGAACCTCGGAAAAATCCTTGTGTTTGCGATTGTCCACTTTTCTCTTAACTCTATCTCTCTCTCTCTTACTTGCTCTATTAATTGCTTATTTACTTGCAAGTTCTTTTGATTGTGCTTATTTGTTAATTAGTTTTTTAAATCCGCATTAATTGTCACTTTATATAGCCATCACCTATTCACCCCCCTCTAGGTGATTTCAATTGGTTCAGAGCCTAACCCTTACATTTGGTTTAACCACCTTAGGGAGATCCTCATATTTGGCTATATTTATTTGTGCATTTCTATTTGTTGTGCATTCTACTTTTGTATTCATGGCATCTATTGATCTTTCTAGCATCAAGTCCCCACACAAGTTTGATGGCTTGAACTTCCCCATTTGGAAGGTCAAGATGAACCTCTTTCTTAAATCCCTAGGAGTTAGAGTAGCTAGGGCCATTACCAAGGAATTTGTAGAACCTCTCACCGATGAGATCATGGTCCGAGGATACCACCAAGGACTATGAGGCTAATGCTAGGGCCCAATATGCATTAACACAAGCCTTAAATGAAGATGACCTATCACGCATCATAAATTGTAAATCGGCATTTGAGGTTTGGAATGTTTTGATTGTGACTCATGAGGGAACGTCTGAAGTCAAAAGATCCAAGATTGACTTGCTTCGTTCTCAATATGAGAACTTTTATATGCTTGAGAATGAATGTATTGATGACATGCTCACCCGTTTCACCAAGATAACTAATGCCTTATCTTGTTTAGGTGACACGATTGACAATGACCAAAAGATCCGAAAGGTCATTCGAGCTCTTCTCAAATCTTGGGAAGTAAAGGCAACTCCCTCAAGGAGCTCAACGATAGGGAGGAGATGGACTTCTCCGGCTTCATCGGCAATCTCAAAACACATGAGATGGAGATGAAAGTTAGAGAAGAAAGAGAGGCGCCAAAGAAGAAAGCCCTCGCTTTCAAAGCCACTCCATCCACCCATGACGAGGAGGACTCATCAGAAGACTACGATGAGGATTTTGCCATGCTCATCCGGAAGGTGGACAAGATGTTCTATAAGAAGGGAAGGCAAAGCAACTTCCGAAGAGGGAAACCTCAAGGAAGGTTTGAAAGGAAAAGAGAGGAGCCGGATCCGTGCTTCCATTGCAAGAAGATCGGACATCTCATCGCCGATTGCCCCGCTCTTCAAGCTACAACTTCAAAGAATGGGCCAAAGAAGAAGAAAGTTATCGTGGCCACTTGGGATGACACGGAGTCGGAATCCGAAGAGGAGAACGACGCCGCACACATGTGCTTCATGGCACATGGGGAAGATGCATCAAAGGTATATCTTGAAAACTCCATAGATAATGATGAATTAATTATGGATGAACTTGCACAATTTTTCGAAGAGCTACAACATAGATATGAGATTTCACAATCTCAAAATAAGAAATTGAAAAAGGAAAATGATTCCTTGAAAAATAAATTTGAACATATTTTAAAACAGAAAAATGAGCTAGAAAATTCTTTTGAAAAGATGAAAATTGATTTTGATAAATATAGAATATCTTGTAAAGGGAAACCCCCATTTCATATTGCAACAAAAATGAATTTCTTGAGATTTAAAAACGGGTTGATGTTTTGGACTCAACTCTAAAGAAGTGTGCTTTTGATTTAAACAAATTTGCATCTAGGTTTCCCAAAGGAATAACCCAAGGGAAACACACTCATCACCAACATGCATCTAAATCACACAAACATGCACACACACACAAACATGCCTACATGTATGGTAGTGGTAGAATTTACATATGCACTCATTGTGGCCGCAAAGGCCATTTAAAAATTTTTATTTTGCTAAGCTAAACATGTCAAGTAAACATGTTTGGGTTCGACAAGATACTAACCCTAAAGGACCCAAAAAGATATGGGTACCAAAAGACACACCGAATTTAATTGATATAGGTGGGTCTTCTTCCTCCAAGACTTAGGGGGAGATGGTGCCCGGGTGGTGGATGCATCAACGCTTAACGAACATATCGTCGCTTGCATCGCTATCTTAGAGGCACCCATTTTTGGAGAATGCCCTTGGTTTGGTAATTTCTCCACATAATAGTTTTATTTATATATATATACATAGGATTGCTAGTTTACCATTATGTAATATTGATATGTGTTAGAGTAAACTTGCATCTCCATTATGCTTACATGTATGTCTTGTTCATGTATATTATCATGTTTTTCTTTTCATGCCATATAATTTTTGTCCACATGTCTAGATTTTGTTGTATATGTATTTTGTCAAAACTAAATAAAGATTTATTTAAAACATTTTTAAAGCAAATAAATAGAGATGGCAATTACGTGCCTCAACTCATATCTAGAGGAATCTCAAGGAGAAGTACAGAACCCTTCACGGGGTATTCGGCTTCAACATCTCTAATATCTTGCTTTATTTATAAATAAAAATAAATAGTTAAAAATATGTGTAATTTTTGTTGATTTTTATAACTAATATGATTTAAAACATGTTTAACACCTTTTTGATGAGAATATACCTTTTGCTGCTATTTTAAAAGTATAAGATAAAAATTTTTAACTGGTTTGCTTACTGTCAGTTTTGGGCAAGACCGGTCAACTGGAGCGGTCGACCGACCTAGCCTGGGAAGATTTTTTTAACTCTTACCTGTGCCGGCCGACCGGAGCAGTCGACCGAATATAGTGGGTTTGCTCTCTGTTTGCGCCGGTCGACCGGACCGGTCGACCGGGCGACGGGAAGTCTGTTTTTACCAAACTTTATATAAAACCCTAATCTCACTTTTCTCACTTCTCACCCGCCGACTTCTCCTTCCCTCTTCTCTCAAAAACCCTAAAACACATTTTTCAACCCTCTCCACCTCAATCCAACCTCAAATCATCTCTAAATTTGTTGGATCTTCACTTTCAGGCGTGGATTTTCGCCTATTTCAGGGATTTTCGGATTTTTCCACTTGTTCTCCATTTTTCAAGGTAAAAATCCTTTTGTTTCCTAGATCTTACATTATTTCTTGTCTTTCCTTCATATTTGTCCTAGATCTAGCTTTCATATCTCTAGTTTTGTGTAGATCAAGCCATTTTCTTTGATTATTGTGTGTGGATCTAGCCCTAACTCATTTTTTCCCTAAAAATGTCTAAAAGAACTAGGTCCGAGAAGGGGAAATCAACCCAATCATCCTCTTCTCATTCTCCTCTGTTTGTCTCTCCTCAAGCTGAGTATCGTTATATTCTCCTTTCTGAAAAAATTATTATTTCCGGACGATGTGTGATAATCAATGATTTTGAACATCTAAACTTAGCACACATTTTAAGGAATAATTCCCTTGAAAATTTCCTTGCCATTAGGGAACCTGTCTACACTTCTCTTATTCCCTATTTTTATACAAATCTAACTTTTGAGTCAAACCGGATTAGATCTAGAGTCCTTGGAAGAGATATTAACATCTCTCTCTAAGAATTTGCTCGTCATTTGCATCTTTCCTGTGAGGGAGTTGATGTTTACTCTCTAGATCTTCATGACTTTTCTTATCCGGCCGGTGAGTCTGCCCTCACCGCGTCTACTTTGCTTCACGGGGATGATAACCCCGGTTTGGTTAGGAATGAAGAAGTGAGATATTATACTCTCATTGCTCAGGTCCTTGCCAAAATCATTTTCTATAACCTCCTGCCCAAATCAGGAGAGTTTAGCCATGCTAGGGAATCAGTTCCATTGATTATCTACTGCCTTCTGCGAGGCATTAAGATTAATATCCCCAAGCTTATCATCTCCTTCATGACCTCTGATCACATACATGTCCCCACTAGGCACTTGCCTTATGGGATGCTCATTTCCTATCTTTTGAAGCAGCTTAACTTTGATCTATCCTCTGTGAGGCCCTCTGAACCCTCTATTGACATAAACATCTTGAAAATCACCTAGAGGGGGGGTAAATAGGTGATAATGCTAATCAATGGACAAATTAAAATTAAGATGTAACAATCACCCAACAAGATTCACAAGATGAATGAAAGCAAGTAAATATGGCAATGATGATGATAAGCAAGTAATAAGTGCAAGAATGTAAACCAAACGCAAACACAAGGATATGTTATCGAGGTTCGAGCACCCAGCTCTACTCCCCGCCTTCCCCAGAAGGATTCTAGCTACTTCCACTATCACAAAGAAATCACAATTACACCGGAGTACACAACTCCACAATCTCAAGTACAAGCAATTTCTAAGTAGTCAAAAGACCACAAACTCTCTCTTTCAAAAGTCTCTTCCCTTACAAAAGGTCCTTAGAGAACAATGAGTAGGAATGAAGCTCTTGTTGTAAGTGAAGAAAGAAAATTAAGTCAGAGAGTATTTCAAAAACACTTCAGAAAATGAGAGAGAATTTCAGCACAAAAACCAAGAAACAAAGCTCTTTTGAATGCCTTAAACTTTTGAATTTTTCTTGTAATAATTGTTGTAAACAATTTCTCCCCAAACACCCCTATTTATAGGAGAGGGCTAGGGTTAAGGGATAAAATATAATTAGGATTAATCAGAGAGTATTAGGTTTGAAATATATCCCTTAAACTAATTTAAAACACAAAAAGACAAAAAATAAAACAGCCCAGAAAATAGCCGTTTACTGTTCAACGGCTAGTCCGGTCGACCGGTCCGGTCGACCGCCTATACAAAAATAGAGCCGTTGCAGGCATACGGTCGACCGCCCGGTCGACCCAACAAACCCGAGAGCAAAGCCACAACAGTCAGGTCGACCGCCCGGTCGACCGGCAAACATGCACACTGATACGTGCATCTGCCAGAACCTCGGTCGACTTGTCCGGTCGACCGGACAAGACTGACACAGGCACGGTCGACTGGTGCGGTCGACCGGCTCAGGCCAAAAAATCATTTTTCAGACAAAATTTTGAGGAGATAAAAATTTTATCAGAAGATGTTTTAAATAGTAATTAGTTTAAACATAAGTATGGATATATAGGCAGAGGATTTGTATCAAACAATTTTTTGTATAATTTATATGAAATAAGCTTAGAGATAGGATGTGCACAAAAACGTGTGTGTTAGAGCTTCAAACCTATTCATCATTCTTTAACAAAACTCTAAACCTATAAAACTAAAAACAAATCTTGTTGAGCAATCTTCAAGTCTTGAGCCATGCTATGCCTTGTTAGAGCCCCTTCTTCTATATTCCTTCCTTGATATGCAATATGCCTTCTTTGCTTCATGAAACCTAGAAGTTGTTGCAATAGCTAAGCAATGGCCTCCAAATATGGTACTAACCTGAAACTTATCTTAAACAAACTCATTAGTACCAAATAGCACTAATT
This sequence comes from Agave tequilana, assembly GCA_038442645.1. Taxonomy (NCBI): domain Eukaryota; kingdom Viridiplantae; phylum Streptophyta; class Magnoliopsida; order Asparagales; family Asparagaceae; genus Agave; species Agave tequilana. Next base: position 68,351 of record JAVJIF010004796.1, on the reverse strand, counting down.
TGGTTTGTCATCATCAAAACTCAATAAATGGAGAGTGTAACCTTTTGGGCCAACAATCTCCCCCTTTTTGATGATGACAAAACAAATAGGCTACAAGATAAAAATATAGGGGAGGAGAAAACTCCCCCTCAAATTATGCTATATAAAGAAGACATTTAAACTCAAAACACAAGAATTCTCAAAACACAAGAATTCGTTGAAAACATAAAAACATATATGCTCTTGATACCAATTTAAACTAATTGGAACAATAATGAAAATCACATGTTATTTTCTTGATACTAACAATTCTTGATACTAATAAAACACAAGAATTCTCAAAACGCATGAAAACAAAACAAGACAACAAAAATATATATAAACTCATATAAACTCATATGGAACCAAGACCATATAAATTTATTTTTATCATGCACTAACTTATTCTCCCCCTTTTTGTCATACATCAAAAAGGGTTAGGAATCACATGTTTAATCAATAACACAAACATTAAGTTCTCCACAAATAAACGAAAATCTAGCAAAATCAAGAGGTTTAGTGAAAATATCGGCTAGTTGTAAATCCGTAGAAACATAATCAATATCTATATCTCCTTTCTCAAAATGATCTCTAAGAAAGTGATATCTAATCTCAATGTGCTTGGTCTTACTATGTTGATTTGCATTCTTAGTCATGTGTATAGTACTAGTATTATCACAAAATATTTTTATATGATCAAAATGCAAATCAAAATCAAGGAGAGTATGTTTCATCCAAAGGACTTGTGCACAACAAGCCCCCGCGGCAACATACTCCGCCTCGGCGGTTGAGAGTGCTACGGAATTTTGTTTCCTAGAAGACCATGAAACAAGACAATTACCAAGAAATTGACATGTCCCACTAGTACTCTTTCTATCTACTCTACAACCCGCATAGTCGGCATCCGAATAACTCGTCATTGAGAAATCTCCGGTTTTCGGATACCATAGCCCATCCCAATAGTGTCCTTAATATAACGAATAATGCGTTTTACCGCAATAAGATTGGACTCTTTAGGACACGATTGAAATCTAGCACAAAGACACACACTAAACATGATATCCGGCCTACTTGCCGTTAAATATAAAAGACTTCCTATCATGCTTCTATATAATTTAATATCAACATTTTTACCTTGGTCATCTTTATCAAGCTTGGTTGTAGTTGCCATGGGAGTGTTGCAAGTCTTTGAGCCTTCAAGTTCAAACTTCGTTACGAGTTCCTTTGCGTACTTGGCTTGACTTATGAACGTCCCGTTATGCAATTGCTTGATTTGGAGTCCAAGGAAGAAATTGAGCTCACCCATTGAAGACATTTCAAATTCAAGTTGCATGACCTTTTCAAAATCCTTGCATAAAAGCTCATTAGTAGAACCAAAAATTATATCATCTACATAAATTTGCACAATTAATATATCATTATCAACATGCTTAGTAAATAGAGTTGTGTCTACATTGCCTTTAACAAAATTATTTGAAATTAGAAAACTAGAAAGCCTTTCATACCAAGCTCTAGGAGCTTGTTTCAATCCATATAAAGCTTTATCAAGTTTAAAAACAAAATCGGGATGAACATGATCAACAAAACCGGGAGGTTGAGAAACATAAACTTCTTCATTAATAAAACCATTCAAAAATGCACTTTTCACATCCATTTGAAAAAGTTTAAAATTTTTGAAAGATGCAAAAGCTAGTGTCATCCGTATGGCTTCAAGCCGTGCTACGGGTGCAAAGGTCTCCTCAAAGTCAATTCCCTCAACTTGAGTGTAACCTTGGGCCACTAACCTACCTTTATTCCTAATGACATTTTCGGCCTCATCCATCTTGTTTCTAAAGATCCACTTAGTACCAATTATTGGTCTATCGTGGGGCTTAGGAACAAGGTGCCAAACTTGGTTGCGCTCAAATTGATTGAGTTCCTCTTGCATGGCAAGCAACCAATATGGGTCCGTCTCGGCTTCGAGAATGCCTTTGGGTTCAAAATGAGAAATGAAAGCAAAGTTACCACATAGGTCATGGAGTTTGGAGCGTGTTGTGACTCCTTTAGATGCATCACCCAAGATGAGCTCCTTAGGATGATTTGTAGCGTAACTCCAAACTTTAGGAAGCGGTTGAGAGCTTTCCTCTTTATCCTCTTGAACATCACCAATTGATTCTTGCTTTTCTTCTTGAGCGGGTGAGTCCTTCAAGGATAGTCTCTCCATGTCTTCACCTAATGGTTCAATCTCTACAGCATTCTCAACAACCACATTAGATTCTTCAAACTTAACATGCATGGTTTCTTCAATAGTAAGTGAAGATCTATTAAATACTCTATATGCTTTGCTAGTAGAAGAATATCCAATAAAGATAGCTTCATAAGCCTTAGCATCAAATTTACCCAAATTCTCCTTAGTATTTAAAACAAAACACTTGCATCCAAAAACTTTAAAATATGCAACATTAGGTTTTCTAGAATGATACATTTCAAAAGATGTTTTGGAAGAATTCTTACACACATAAATACGATTTGAAATATAGCATGCGGTGTTTACGGCCTCGGCCCATAAATATTGAGGGAGGTCATATTCACTTATCATTGTCCTAACCACTCTTGAAGTGTTCTATTTTTCCTTTCCACTACTCCATTTTGTTGTGGAGTCCTAGGACAAGACATTTCATGCTTGATTCCCTTTTCATCACAATAAGTCATGAAGAGTTGGTTAACAAACTCACCACCTCTATCACTCCTTATTCTCAAAATCGAAAAACCTTTTTCTTTTTCAACCCTTTTTTGAAAAATTTTGAAATGAGAAAATGTTTGATCTTTACTTTGCAAGAAGAAAACCCAAGTGAAACGGGAAAAATCATCAACTAAAACAAATGCAAATCTACTACCATTTAAACTTTTAGTTTGTGTAGGTCCAAAAAGATCCATATGAATTAGTTCTAAGGGCCTAGTAGTCATGATATCCTTAATTGGTTTGAAGGAAGACTTGGTTTGTTTCCCAAGTTGGCACGCACCACAAATGCGGTCTTTCTTAAACTTCAAGCAAGGTATACCCTTTACTAAATCCTTAGAATTAATTCTAGCAAGATGGTCAAAAGATGCATGTCCTAATCTTTTATGCCAAAGCCAAGAATTTTCATCAAAAGCATTCAAGCATTTAGTAGAACAATCTAAATTAAGCATGTCAATGATATAAACATTATTGTCACGAAAACTGGTAAGAATACAAACATCAGATTTAACATCAAAAATCTTGCAAGAAGAATCATCAAAAACAACTTTAAGTCCACGGTCACAAAGTTGACTAATGCTAAGCAAATTATGTTTTAAACCATCTACTAAAACAACATTTTCTATAATAGGAGATGCACCAATTTGAATGTTACCTATACCGATGATAGTTCCTTTGGAGTCATCCCCGAAGGTGACGGAGCCACCTTCCATGTACCTTGATAGGGTTGTGAAGTTGTTGATATCCCACGTCATGTGTCTTGAACAACCACTGTCAAGGTACCACCGCTCCCTACGTCTTGGGGCCTTGGTGTGTACCTACATCAAATAATTTAGGTCTTGATTTTGGTACCCACATTTTCTTGGGTCCTAGAGGGTTAGTTTCATTAACCCAAACAAGATTATTTGATCTATTAACTTGGTCATAGCAAAATTTAGCTAAATGTCCATTCTTACCATAATATGTGCATCTATATACTCTACCATATTTGAAAGCATAATGAGTGTGTGATTTGTGAGCATGAGAGTTGTGAGCATGAAAAGATTTAGCATGTGTAGTGTGAGCATGTGAATTTTTAGCATGAGAGGTGTGCTTTTTGGAAAACTTTTCTTCAAGTTTCTTAGTGTTAAAAGCACAGTCTTTCAAAACTTTTTCAAAATCAACCATTTTAATTTTTAAAGAGGAAATTTCTTTTTCATCAACAATAGGAGATTTTCCCTTACAAGAAACCTTGTAGGCATTAAACTCCTTTTGAATAGAAATAAGATTAGAAGAAATATCATCCTTTTCTTTAGAAACCATAGCAAGTTGATTTTTGAGAAAAGCAACTTCCTTTTGCAATTTTAAGCATTCAAGTTTCTTGTTATCATAAGTTTTGGAAAGTTCAACAAAAGCATGTACAAGAACTTCCTTATTTAACTCATCATCTTCATCATCAAGAGATGGGGAGGTTACCTTTGGAGTGTTTGCCATGAAACACATGTTTGCGGTATCCACCTCTTCTTCGGACTCGCTTTCCGAATCCCACGTTGCCTTGTATGCTTTCTTTTCCTCCGGCTTCTTTGACTTGAAGGAGGAAGTCATCTTCTTCTTGAACTCCGGGCAATCCGCCATGATATGTCCGGGTTTGCGGCAATTATAGCAAATGATCCTTCTCTCCTCTTTGCCTTCAAATTTTCTCCGGAAGTTGAGCTTGTTTTTCTGGTACAACCTCTTGACGTTCCGTACAAGTAGAGTTAGCTCCTCATCTTCTTCTTCGTCTTCTTTATCGTCATCATTGGTGGATGAAGTCTTGAAGGCTATAGATTTCTTCTTTGAAGTAGTGGCCTCTTCTCTTGCCTTCTTCTCCATCTCATGGGTCTTTAGATTCCCAATGAGACTAATGAGGTCCATCTCGTCCTTGTCGTTCAATTCTTTTAAGGTGGTGGCCTTTATCTCCCATGAAGACGGAAGAGCCCGAATCACTTTCCGTACCTTTTGATCGTTGGAGATGTCATCACCTAAGGAGGAAAGACCATTAGTAATTTTAGTAAATCTTGTAATCATACTATCAATAGACTCATCGTCAATCATTTTAAATGACTCATATTGGGACCTCAAGAGATCTATCTTAGCTCTCTTGACTTGTGAAGTCCCTTCGTGTGTGACCAATAAATGTTGCCAAATCTCATAGGCGGATTGGCAATGAATTACCCGTGTAAGGTCATCCTCATTCAAGGCAGTTAATAGAGAGTTTTGGGCCTTAGAGTTAGCCTCATATTCTCTAAAGTTGAAGTCGGTCCAAGTGCTCTCATCACTATCGGGTGCTACATAGGGTTTGGTCAAGGACTTGGCCACTAAGCTACCCAAAGATTGCAAAAATATAGTCATCCTAACCTTCCAAATAGGGAAATTAAGTCCATCAAATTTAGGAGGGGTTTTAATGTTATCGGCCATATTTACTAGTGTATGAATGTATGAATGAAAATGTTGATTAGCCAATTTTAAGGATCTCTCTATGGATGTTAAGCCAAAACCTAGAGTCCAGGCTCTGATACCAATTGAAAATCACCTAGAGGGGGGGTGAATAGGTGATAATGCTAATCAATGGACAAATTAAAAATTAAGATGTAACAATCACCCAACAAGATTCATAAGATGAATGAAAGCAAGTAAATATGGCAATGATGATGATAAGCAAGTAATAAGTGCAAGAATGTAAACCAAACGCAAACACAAGGATATGTTATCGAGGTTCGAGCACCCAGCTCTACTCCCCGCCTTCCCCAGAAGGATTCTAGCTACTTCCACTATCACAAAGAAATCACAATTACACCGGAGTACCCAACTCCACAATCTCAAGTACAAGCAATTTCTGAGTAGTCAAAAGACCACAAACTCTCTCTTTCAAAAGTCTCTTCCCTTACAAAAGGTCCTTAGAGAACAATGAGTAGGAATGAAGCTCTTGTTGTAAGTGAAGAAAGAAAATTAAATCAGAGAGTATTTCAAAAACACTTCAGAAAATGAGAGAGAATTTCAGCACAAAAACCAAGAAACAAAGCTCTTTTGAATGCCTTAAACTTTTGAATTTTTCTTGTAATAATTGTTGTAAACAATCTCTCCCCAAACACCCCTATTTATAGGAGAGGGCTAGGGTTAAGGGATAAAACATAATTAGGATTAATCAGAGAGCATTAGGTTTGAAATATATCCCTTAAACCAATTTAAAACACAAAAAGACAAAAAATAAAACAGCCCAGAAAATAGCCGTTTACTGTTCAACGGCTAGTCCGGTCGACCGGTCCGGTCGACCGCCTATACAAAAATAGAGTCGTTGCAGGCATACGGTCGACCGCCCGGTCGACCCAACAAACCCGAGAGCAAAGCCACAACAGTCAGGTCGACCGCCCGGTCGACCGGCAAACATGCACACTGATACGTGCATCTGCCAGAACCTCGGTCGACTCGTCCGATCGACCGGACAAGACTGACACAGGCACGGTCGACTGGTGCGGTCGACCGGCTCAGGCCAAAAAATCATTTTTCAGACAAAATTTTGAGGAGATAAAAATTTTATCAGAAGATGTTTTAAATAGTAATTAGTTTAAAACATAAGTATGGATATATAGGCAGAGGATTTGTATCAAACAATTTTTTGTATAATTTATATGAAATAAACTTAGAGATAGGATGTGCGCAAAAACGTGTGTATTAGAGCTTCAAACCTATTCATCATTCTTTAACAAAACTCTAAACCTATAAAACTAAAAACAAATCTTGTTGAGCAATCTTCAAGTCTTGAGCCATGCTATGCCTTGCTAGAGCCCCTTCTTCTATATTCCTTCCTTGATATGCAATATGCCTTCTTTGCTTCATGAAACCTAGAAGTTGTTGCAATAGCTAAGCAATGGCCTCCAAATATGGTACTAACCTGAAACTTATCTTAAATAAACTCATTAGTACCAAATAGCACTAATTTGGTTTGTCATCATCAAAACTCAATAAATGGAGAGTGTAACCTTTTGGGCCAACACATCTCTCTTCTAAAGAGGATGCGTGTTGGGATGCGTCATCCTGCTCCCCAGCAGCAGCCTATTCCTCCTGCTGCTCATGTCCCAGGTTCCTCCTCTGCTTCTGGTTTTTCCATTCCATCTGATCTCCACTCTTTCTTGTCCTCTGAGATGCGAGAGCACCGAGCTCAGTTATCTGCTGAGTTGCAGGAGCATCGTACCCAGATATCCGCTGAGATCCAGCAGCACCATACTCAGATTTCTGCAGAGATAGCAGCGCATCGTGAGGAGATGACCGCGAGCTACCGTGGCCTGCGCCATGACATGAGCTATTTTGCTGATTCCATGCGTTACATGGAGTCACAACTTGGCGCATTATTTGTGAGGCACGAGGTGCGGGCTCCGGATCCCACGGCGCATACTCGACCACTTCCTCCTACCGGACCTCCATTTTCGGCCAGGACTTCTGCTCCTCCAGCACCACAGCCAGCTGTTGCAGCGGTCGACTCTGATGAGGAGGCTTCTGATGAGGATGATGATGAGGAGGAGGATGGCTCTAAGGAGGATGGTTCTAGTTCTAATGAGGACGGATCAGAGTCGGATGAGGAGTGATCTTACCCCTTTTGATGATGTCAAAAAGGGGGAGAGAGATTTGGGCTATATTTCTATCTTTTGTATTTTGGGTTGTAGTACTTTGTTTTATGGACATATATTTGTAGTGGACATGTGTTAGTATTTTATGGGTGTGTATTTTTATTTCTTGTGGGCATGAGTTATTGTATGACAATATGATTTCTTTTTTTTATGTGTTTGATTACCTTATGTCCATTTTAAATCTGTTGGCATGTGACTCAGTTCATATCCTATATGCCTTTATTTATGCATGAGTATCTCTTTTCTTGACTCTTTGATATATGCATGTGTTAAGGGAAAGCTTCACTTGAAGTCTCCACCAAAAATATTAGTGATAACTATATATGTTTTGTCATCATCAAAAAGGGGGAGATTGTTGGCCCAAAGGCCATTAGCCCGACATTTTGATGATAACAAAACATATTTAGTTATGTTTTAACAATTTTGTTTAAATAAGTTTCAGGTAAATATAATAGTTGATTTGACGGCTCCAACTCAAGGCTCACACTTTTGGACGCCGCAAAGGATTTGGATCCCCGAGCCTAGCACAATAGAAACGCTCCAGGATCAAACAAGAAGAAGACTTCAAGATTTGTAATTTTCTTTTTAGTTAGTATTTTTAGATGATTTTGTCAAAACCTAGATGATAGAGGTAGAATACTTGGGATTGTCACACACACACACATCTAGTATTGCTTCATGGCTTCAAAACAATTTTTATAACAAAATTTCTAACCTAGTTTTGGAAAAACCATGTTTGAAAAAAATCAGTTTTTAGAAAAACCAAATTTCCATTTTACAAAAAGGATTTTCATCAAAATAAAGTTCAAACATTTTTAGGTGTTGATCTATGATCACACACTGTTTTTATAAGTCCTAGAACCTTATTTTGTAAATCCCTAACCAAAGTTTCTTTAACCAAAAATTTCCCTCTCCTTTAGCAGACTCTGGAAAAACAGTTCTGGCAGAATCCGGTCGACCGACCCAGTCGACCGACATGCACCACTGTGCATGTGTGCACATCGGCCGACCGACCCGGTCGACCGGGAGCAAGTCTTTGCTCTCTGTTTTTCCTCGGTCGACCGGATCGGTTGACCGACAGAGAGTTTCACTATCTGGTTGAGCTGCGGTCGACCGACTCGGTCGACCGACCTCCCAACTGTCGGATTTCTGACCGTTGGCGGTCGACCGGCCCGGTTGACCGTTAGCTGTCAGAAGTTCTGACAGACTCCAACAGCTATATTTTTCTGGACAGCTTTTTGTTGGGATTCTCCCCAACAACTTTTTGAGCTGTGTAGGTCATTTTTCATCCCCTATAAATAGTGGGAGACTTCTACAAACTAAAGATACAAGATTTACAAGCAAAAATCAAAGTTTTCAAAAGCTTAGCTTTAGCAAAAGATTTTCAATTGAGCCAAAATTTTCAACCCTTTTCTTGAAGCAATCCTCTACTTCTCTCTAGTCTTTGTGCACTACACAATCTCAAAGTATTATCTCATCATCTTGGTTATAGGATTGTGCATGTGAGCTTTTTGATCAAGTGTGATCAACCTTTCTTCATTGTGAGAAGTGGTAGAGGCATCAGCCTCAAGCGAGCGGGTGTGCTCCAAGTGGGTGTTGCGGCACCGCGAGAGATAGGACAAGTGTGTCCTTGTATTGACGATCCAGTGGGATCACCAATAGTGAAAATCCTTCATCGTGTTGAAGGCGGGGACTAGAGCGTGGCTCGAACCTCGGAAAAATCCTTGTGTTTGCGATTGTCCACTTTTCTCTTAACTCTATCTCTCTCTCTTACTTGCTCTATTAATTGCTTATTTACTTGCAAGTTCTTTTGATTGTGCTTATTTGTTAATTAGTTTTTTAAATCCGCATTAATTGTCACTTTATATAGCCATCACCTATTCACCCCCCCTCTAGGTGATTTCATGCGGAAAATCAATCAACTGGAAATAGATCACTACTTCGATAAAAATTGATTTTTTTCCTTTTCCTTGAAACCCTAAATTGAGTTTCTCACCGGATCTATTCCACCACAGATTCCACGAGCCCTCCTTGCGTCCTCCTGAGATCGACACACGATCCCACGAACACGAATACCTCTGATTTGAGATCGACACACGATCTCCACCGAATCAAATCCCGAGCCCTCCGAATCTCCAGACAAATCCCAAGCAAAACCTGGGAAGCTCTGATACCACTTGAAGGACTTGGGGCACCATCCCAAAAGACTAGCCTTTTAGGTGGTGTTGCTCAAATCCTTATATTCCCAAGATCATCCTCACGTCTAGCCGATGTGGGACTATTTGTTCGACACAAATCCCAACAATCCCCCCTCGAATAAAGAATCTCCCTGCAAGCTCAACTAACTTCACACTGGAAGATCAAATGCTCCATCGAGATCCAACTCTTCACTGCGTGAGGCTACGACACGCCTTATATGAAGCACTGCAGTTGGTCACTCCCCTACACTGCGTGGTAGCCGGCACGCCCATTGCAAAGGAGCACCACTGCCAAATTTCTCGAGAGCCCAACATTAGCTTCACAGGGGCCTATTGCGCCTTTTTGCGCCAGTAGGGTGGGCATGCCCCGTTGCACCTTTGCGCTATTGAGAGGATCTACATCGTCGAACATCACCCACACACACGACTAAGTTCGGGGCATGACTCTGATACCACTTGTTGCGACTACAACAACAACCTGATGAGGATCCCCTGAATCTCCCAAGTAAGAAGAACAATTCCAAACAGCACAAAAACAAACACTAAGAGAAAGCACACGCAAACAAAGCAATCTGACGAGGTTCGGCCTCAATGCTTACGTCCTCGGGGCAATCAAAAGAGAGATTAATTACTTGGAAGATTGATTACAATGCTTGCAGCCTCCCTAATCTCCAGAAAGCTCAAGAACACTTTTTCTTCTCAGATTAAAACCCTAGAAAATAGTCACAGCCTTTAAATACAAACAGGTTTCCAAACCTGTAATCGCAGCCCGCACCCGCTTGTCGGTCGACCGGGCGGTCGACCGACCTCTTCCACCGGTCGACCGCCCGGTCGACCGGGTGCCCAACAGAGAGTTGGGTACTTTTAGTCGGTCGACCGGGCGGTCGACCGAGCTCCATCCCCATGCATGTTGTGCACGTCGGTCGACCGGGTCGGTCGACCGAACTTCTGATACTGCGGGCGGTCGACCGGGCCGGTCGACTGGAACTTCTGATTCCTGCTGCTGCTGCTGTTTTCGTCTGCTGTTTCCTTCGTCCTTTCGTCATCAACTTCCTCGGCGATTACTCGACGACCCCTCGATGATCCATGTCAACTTCCTCAGCAATACTTCTCTCTTTCCAACACTGAAGAGAGTTTATTCCACCTTCTATAGTACCCTCATTGATATTCGCAGCCTTGGAATTTTTCTGATGAAGGCAGTCTGGGATGCGATGGACAATGCACACAAAGTTTTCATCACCAGAGTAGCAAAGATGATCCTTTCACCTAGTCAGCTGAAGTTAAGGATACTATACTAGGCCAATGGCATCCTTGTGAGAAGTAGGCACCAAGGTAACTGGCAAAAATTGCGTCTCTTTCTGCCATTTTAGACTTTGTCCTTGGTTCAACAGTTTCACATTGAAAGCACTAGAATGACTTTCTTTTAGCATCTCTCCATTGTCAGTGGGATATTAGTGAAATAGAAATACTTGACCACCTCGAATATTAACTTCTGAATTAATTGCAGACATCTGATTGTGGTGCCATGCATGGTCCACAATCAAACAGCTGTTGTTGATCCAAAATGTTGTCTTTGGATGTGTATGACAACTCTTGTTAAAATCTTATGCTGTTTTGAATAAAGTTTTAAAGTTTTGCAACTATTTTATTCCCATCTTAATATCACTTCTCTCCCCAGTGAGTTGCAGGCATAAAATTCTACCTGACAAAACAATTCAACATTAAACTTCTGGAATCTAAATACAGATGCTAGGGAAAATAGGTGTTACAGAAAAACATATAAAGCAAAACCCTTGTACTTTATCTCCTTTATTTCATTGAATAGTTTTCTTAAACATATCTAGATCAATTTGACACTACTCACATCATAACTACAGCAGACTATTCTGTAAAAAAAGAACTAGAGCAGAGTATCAATTATGCAAGAATTTGATTCCACACATATAGCCAACCTCAAATTTATATACCATGTGTACTAAGGCCTTAATGGTTGGTGTGTGCGCTTGTGTGTGTAGGGAAATGATCCTATGATAATTGTTCTCAAACTAGCCTTCATAAGAACTTCACGGTTGGCCATACAATGGACGATCTCGGACCATTCATCATGATCTACGTGCTCAAATTAAGCTAATGATGAAAATTCAAGTGGTTCCAAGCCTTTTTTTCTCATGCATTAATTATTTGTCCAAAATTTCAGACTTTAGGCACAATATTGTTGCTTTTGACTGTCTTGTCGTCACTGGTCTTGATGTTGAAGGTTGTCATTTCTTCTTGTTCTAAACTGTCAGCAACAAAGAGAATGAACGAAAGACTTGAAAGTTGAAATCTTAATTTTCTTGTCAACGCACTTCGCCGTTCAACTGACTGGTTGTTGTTCGTTACTCACAGAGAGTTGTTGATTGGTGACTGAGAGACATGAGAGGGTTGGGTTTGAATTTTGGAATTCAGTGAAGAAGGAGGAGAGTTACTGTTGCAGACTGACAATCTGAGAGAGAGCGGGGGGGGGGGGGGGGGGGGGCGAGAGAGAGAGAGAGAGAGAGAGAGAGAGATGATTGGATGTATTGTTAGTGTGGTGTGATTGAGTTTAATTATTAAGGATTAAAAAGAATCTAGTGGGATGGCCTGGTTAGGGTTCCTCCCCTCTTAAAGAGGAATGGGTAGCTTGTTAGTGTTTTTTGTGGGGCAGGGAGCACTACCAGTGCCCTGTTAAGCTATTTAGGTGGGGTTGTGGGGGTCGCGGGACCCCCTTGTCCCCCCCACTGTGTGAAACTAATAGAAAACTGTATGACACATCACGAAAAGAATTTTAGGGAAACTTATATAAATTTAAAAGAGAAATTATGATGGTACATACTGAAAACTTTTAAAAAACTTTTCAAACAGATTTATGCCTCTCTTATATACACATGGTTGCCCACTACTGTTTGACACTAAACACTAACATAAAATAAGTTTCTCAGGTATTTTTGGAATGTGAAAAAAATAAAAAATTCCCGCTTTGCAAGAGAGTGAGAAACATTTCCTTAGACACAGGAGTCTCACTTAACCTATGGAGTGTATTATGCTAACTATGCTCACCATCACCTCAAAGACTTACTATTTGCTCAAAAAGAAAGTCTCTGAGGCCAAGTAACAGCAAATTAATTATGACTATGCTTTGACAAATAGTACGTCTTTGAGGTGGTGATGAGCATAGTGTTAGCATACACTCCATAGATTAAGTAAGACTCCTATGTTTGAGGAAACGTTTCTCATTCTCTTGCAAAGCGGGAATTTTATTTATTTATTTGTTTCGCATTCCAGAAATACCTGAGAAACTTATTTTTATGTTAGTGTTTAGTGTCAAACAGATGCGGTCAACCGTGTGTATATAAGAGCGTCATAAAATCTGTTTGAAAATTTTTCTGAAAGTTTTCAGAATGTACCATCATAATTTCCCTTTTAAATTTATAAAAGTTTCCCTAAAATTTTTTCGTGACGTGTCATATAGTTTTCTATTAGTTTCACACAGTGGGGTCACGCAACCCCCACAACCCCGCCTAAATAGCATAACAGGGCACTGGTTGTGCTCCCTGACCCACAAAAAACACCCAATAAGCTACCCATTCCTCTATAAGAGGGAGGAAAAAAACCCTAACCAGGCCATCCCACTAGATTCTTTTTAATCCTTAATAATTAAACTCAATCACACCACACTACCAGTACACCCAATCATCTCTCTCTCTCTCTCTCTCTCTCTCTCTCTCTCTCTCTCAGATTGTCAGTCTGTAACAGTAACTCTCATCTTTCTTTGCTGAGTTCCAAAGTCCAAACTCAACCCTCTCATGTCTCTCTGTCACCAATCAACAAGTCTCTATGAGTAACGATCAACAACCAGTCAGTTGAATCAGTTGAACAGCGAAGTGCGTTGACAAGAAAATTAAGATTTCAACTTTCAAGTCTTTCGGTCATTCTCTTCGTCGCTAACAGTTTAGAACAAGAAGAAATGACAAATTTCAGAACTTTCAAGTCTCCTCATTTATAGTCACCTGCACAAAACATGAGTAATGTAGGTGTTGACCTGATGCAAACTATAAATCAAGATGTTGTTAACATGACAGTCAGTAGAGAGTAAAAATGCATTGCATTAAGCTTTCACATTTCTCCTATTCTCTCATCTCCCTGCGTCTTGTTTCATTTCTAGCTGCATTTTCTAAAGCATACAAATGGGTTATTATAATCTCTTTTTTGGGTAGTCATAATGGAATTCTCTCAAGATTTTGCATTCATAGCAACCTGTTGTATTCACAATGAACCAACCATTAGTTACCCAAATGTAAATGAAACCGGAAATGCTGGCTGTGGCTTAAAATGGAGGATCCTTGGAAGTGGCTGAACTGAAAGAGAATTTATTCCTCCTTTTATATCGCCTTCATTGATATCGCGCACATGCAACCTTGGAATTTTCCAATGAAGGTTGTTGATGTTGCGAAGGACAAAGCGCAGAAAAGGTGTCATCTCATCTTCAAAGTAGCAAACTTGAGCTTTCACCAAGTCAGCTGAAGCACAGGACACAGTGGCATCCTCGTGACATTTAGACACCAAGGTAATTGGCGAAAAGTTCACATCTTCTTCTTACAATTTTAGACTTGTCCGTAGTTTCAGAATTTCCCATAAAAAGCACAAAAATGGCTATCTCCCAGAATCCCTTGGCATCTCTCCCATCTCAGGGAAAAGTCATTGAAATAGAGATAACTGACCTCATGAATACATCCTCTTAATGAACTGCAGGCATCTGATTGTGGTCCCATTTGTGGTCCACAATCAGATCGTGTTTACCACAACGCTTGTTAAAATCTCAATCTGTTTTCAGTAGAAGGTTTTAATTTTCTGAAATTTCTCTTTCTCCTGTCTTTATGTTATTTCTTTCTCCAAATACAGTTTCATGGGGAAAACAATTGTTTAGGAAAGAAGAGGTTATTTTCACCAGAAGTGGTATCCTGTTGATAGTTAATATGTAACCAATGCCTAATGCGAGTTGTCTCAAAACTAGAGAGCAAGCCCTTGTTCAGGTCCGTTAACAAGACAACAACACAGAGGAACTAAACGGGAATTGGTAAAGCGTTTGACCTACTGACAAAGAAATCATAAGCTCAAGAAGGGCCACCAACAAATATTGTGAGATATTTTCTTAAGCACCTTGTATTCAAAAGACCCAAATAGAAAAAAATATTAACTCGGGTACAAATTTGCCTTAACATGACGCGAAAATGGGCAAAAAATATGCCATCAAATCACAAAACAGAACCAATTTCTTTCGAGAAGAAAAACATACACCAATGCAAGTAGAAGTTAATCTCCTTGCTTGTATTGAATACTTGATATCTAGCTCAATAGAGCACTTATCAGATCTTATTTACTCTAATTTGCAACCTATAACATAGTGTCTTAACAAGGATCAAGTATTAGTAGTACTAGAACTGGTTCCCCTCAAATGTTTGCCCAAATTGCCAGCCTTCAGGCACAACATTGTAGCTGGTGACTGAGCTGCCGTCACTAGTCTTGACGGTGAATGTGAGGCCCTGGCTGGGATGGAGCTCATTGCTCTGCCAGTTCTGGCCCCAGTTCCGCGACATCTGCTTCCATCCGGTCTTTGTCCCCTTCATCCACACTTCACAGACGTCGCCAGCACCCGCAACGTTAGTGATTAAAACCAGGTTGAAGTAGGAGTTGCCATTGATAGTGAACCTGATGCCTCCTTTCTTCACACAAGGCACCCTGCAATAGGCTTAATTATTTGTAACTGTTTGTTGAAAATATTTTATCAAGTATTTTACCAGGTTTAGCAAGTAAATAGATCATGCGCAATAAGTACTTAGAGTAAGACTGCGACAATGATACTGACTTAGAGAGTGGACATGATACCCTGCTTATGTTTCAGCCACATTGAAAAATATCTGAATTTGTGTTGAATTGAAATATAATTTTTGAGATGTACTTGATTAAATGACAAAGTCCATGTCTATGAGTGAACATGTAAAATTTGGCTCGTATATATAATGTGAGTTAAGTTATATCATGTTACAGAGAATTAGCTTACATCCTAATAACTCAAGGTTTTGGATAGAGTGATGACCATGCTCACCTTCTGAATGCAACAGGCACGATTCCGGCATGGTACCCTGCGATCTGGAGGAAAGCAGGCTGAGAGAGATCGAAGTGCAGGCGAGGAGGATTGCACCAGCCGCCATTGTCATTAGGGAGCGCATAGTTTGGGGGGCAGAAGTTGGTTGCAGTGACCGTGATCGTCGTTGGGAGGCACCATTGGGGGTCATTGACGCATTTTATTTCGTAACAGGCGCCGCAGGTGAGCCCGTTGTTGAAGAGCGCGGTGCTGAGGGCTGCAGTGTTCGTGCCGTAGCCTTGGCTGTACAAGTTGCCGTAGCCACAGGCTCCTCCTGGAGAAAAAAAGAAGAGAAGGAAAACAAGAATACAACACAAATAGTAAGTTCATTTGGAAACTCAATATCATGATATTATTTCCCTTTTTTTTTTTTTTAGAGGTCAGCAATCTTGCGGGCCCCACATGATCATAATAGGTTTCGATTCATTTGTGGGGGCCACACATATTATAAGAAGGTCAATTATTTTACGATCTTAAAATTTTCTTTTTTAAAACTTTTGGATTCATAATTAAACTGTTAACATCTGAGAAGTCTGGAAACGCAAAATACTTCATCGTTACATCAATACAACATAAAGCTAAGAGTTCACTTGGAAATTCGTGAAATGATTGCCGAACTTGGAATTCATAAATAAACTCCAGTGTTTTGAAATCACTGAAAACTTTGGGTTCACAACAACTAAGCTCTTGTTTCTGAAAAGACCGACAGTTTTGAATTTACAACTTATTCCAACTTCTTTTCTCTTCCTTGTCAAACTTTGTAATTAAAGCCTTAAATTCAATATAAAATCGCGTGTGAAAATGAAAGATAAAACCTCAAAAATGTCAGTTTAGAGACTGAATGCAGCCACAGAGATGAGTCTGGACTCACCCATTGTGCCCGAGGCATCGCCACCACCATAAAAGGTGGCGCTGCCGCCCTGCCAGCCACCAGCGGCGAAGTCCAGAGAGGCTCCCCGTGCGCGAACGCAGAAGGAAGCGAGAGATAACAAGAGCGCGAAGGAGAGGCAACACTTTGAAATTACCATTGAGAGAGGAAGAGGAAAGCAAAATTAGAGAGAACAAGAGTTTTGGCTTTGTTTTGAGTTGGAGGAAAGAGAGAGAGGGGGCTTGTATTTATAGCGAAAATTTTATGGGGTGTGGGGACAAATATTTCATTAGTAATCTCTTTTTGAGGAATTTCATTTGCGCCGGCCAATCCCTTTATAGGTTGCAGTAAATGTATAGAAACTGGACTCGCATGGGATTGATCTGTGTCCATTTTTTGATGCACAACAAAGGAATTAACAAAAACAATACAATATTGAATTAGCTACTGGCTAGCAAGCATGATGCATCTTGATGCAGGCTAGCGTATCAGTGTGTTTTGATCATGACAAATGAAAATGTTGCATTTGGACCAATTGACGATGGGGCCAAAAGATTGGCAAAATTGTCTAAGTTGGCTTCGTACCTATTAAAGTTTTTAATTAGAACTTTTTTTAAAATATTATTTGAAGGTTCAAGATAATAATTTTTTTTTTAAATCCAAATTCGGTTAGTACTTTAGTAAGCATCTCAAATTGACATTAGGTTGACTGTAAACCTTTCAAGCAAATAAACAAAAACAACAAAATCTCAGTCTAAAATTTTAGACTGTGTTAACTGTTATTTTCTTTATTGCTCCGTCGCTAGGAAAAACGAAGTGAAGATCAGATAATTTTCAAGTGGCACGAAAAGAGGAAGATAATAATGACGCAGAACGGAGAAGCAAAGAAAATGATCGACGCGGCTTAGATCTCGTTCTAACGCTGATGAACCCTGAAGAAGACTTCAGGTAGGGATAAATACTCGAATCTACGAGTTAAAGAGAACAACTCGAATCCACGAACAAATATAAGGAAAACTCAAAATATTGTGATTATAAGTTGAATAATAAACCCTTAGATACAATGCCTTTATATGAGAAAGTAAAATAAGAGTACTTCTCTAATTAGGAAATTAAAATAAAAAAATAGAAATAAACAAATTGAAATTCAAAACGGACCCAGAAAATAACTCCTAAATAAACTAGGATACTCTGATATGTAGTAAGCCTGTCGACAACCAAAGAATGCTGTCGACAGGTCTGTTATTCCCTGACTTTCTTTAAAAGCCTGTCGACAGACCAGAAGGGTTCTTTCGATTGGTTAAGTTAAACTGACAAATTCTCACCTTTCTGTAAAAGCCTGTCGACATGCCAGAAGGGTGTTGTCGACAGTTAAGTTATTTGCCTGCTGGTTGACTTGTTCCTCAATCTCCTACATCAGTCTCTTCCTCTTCAAAAGAAAATGTCCTTGAGTTATTATCTGAATACAACTGTTCGGGTGGGTGATAATCATAGAGATTTGCCACATTAAATGTCTTTGACATCGTCACATCACTTGGAAGATCTACAAAATAGGCACTATCATTGATCTTCTTCACGATTTTGAACGGTCCATACTTCTTTGGCTTCAATTTGTTGTACGTTTCAGCAGAAATTCTTTCCTTTCTCAATTATGCCATCACCATGTCTCCTTCTTCGAAGACTTTCTCTCTCTTTTTTTGTCAGCAGCGACTTTGTTCCTTGCTATTGATTTCTCCAACCTCGTTTGAACCTTTTTTTGAACATCTATTATTGTTTAGACATGACACTAGCTGCACTACTAAACTTTTCACCAACGGACAATTTGGCTAAGTCTAGAAGATGATGAGGTATCTTCTAATAGACAATAGAGAAAGGTAACATACCCGCTGAATTATGGATTGTGTTGTTGTAGCCAAACTCTACTTGAGGTAAAACTTGATCTCATGCTCTTGGTCTATCTCCACATATGCTCTTCAATAAGTTGTGTACGGTGCGATTAACTTCTGTTTGGCTATCAATTTGCAGATGTGCCGTACTACTGTACTTTAGAGATATATCAAATTTTCTCCAAGAGTAGTGTAGTCGATCTGAAACAATGAAACCCGGCATGTCATGCAATCTCACAATCTCTTGAAAGAATAATTTCTCATAATCTCTTGAAAGAACAATTTAGCTATATGTGGTGCATCGGATGTCTTCGGGTAAAGAATAAAGTGCGCCATCTTAAAAAATCGATCAACGACCACGAAGATGGAATCCACTCCCTTTGTGTGCGAGAAAGTCCTAACACGAAATCCATGCTCAAATCATCTCAGATATCTTTTGGAATAGGCAAAGGTGTATATAAGCCTGTATTTTGAGCTTGGCCGTTAGCAATTTGACAAACTGAACAACTCTTCACAACTGTAATCACATCCTTTTCCAGTTAGGGTCAGTAATATCTTTTTTTAACACTTGTCATTGTCTTGTCGTGCCCAAAATGTTCTGTAAGTCCAACTCCGTACAAGTCCCTAATAACTTTTGCCTCAACGAAGTTCTTGGTACACATAACCGGCTTCCTTTGAGAAAAAATCCATCCAAGATATGAAAATCTTGTACAGGCTGTCGTGACGAATACTTTTCCCAAATTTCAATAAAGTTTTATCCCCTTTATATAGATCCTTCAAACATTTGATCCCAATAATTTCGCTTTGTAGTGAGACCAATAGCGAAACTCGTCTACTCAATGCATCGTGAACTTTGTTATCTACACCCGCATTGTGACGGATCATAAAATTGAATTGCTCAAAGTAGGATGCCCACCTTGCATGCATCTTATTTATGTGTTTTTGATTCTTGAAGTATTGGAGTGATTGATGATCCAAAAATAACACAAAGTCATTAGTCTTTCTCCTATGACTTCAATGAACTATATGCTGTATATAACTCATGTTCGTATGTAGATCACTTTTGCCATGCCTCGTTCAGCTTTTCACCGAGAAAGGTAATTGGTCTTTTTTTCTTGCAAGAGTACTGCTCCAATGCCTACTCTGCAAGCATCAAACTCGAAATTTGAAAAAGTTAAGACGGGGGCATTAGTGAGCTTCTTCTTGATGAGTGCAAAAGCTCTCTCAGCTTCGTCAATCCAAAGGAAAGGACTCTTCTTCTTCAAACAATCTGCCATAGATGCTACCAAGGTACTCAAATTGCGGATGAATCGTCGGTAGAAAGTTGTTAAACTATAGAAGCTTCTTACTTCAGTAGCATTCTTTGGTGCGGGCCAATCTTGGATGACACTCACTTTCTCCTCGTCTATATGGATCCCTTGAGAACTTAAGACGAACCCCAAGAATATCAGGCTCGTAGTCATGAAACTGCACTTCTTCAGGTTGATGTACAACTTATTTGCTTGGAGAACTATGAACACTTTCCATAGATACTGTAGATACTCGGCCTTGCTAGGACTGTAAATAAGGATATTATCAAAGTAGACAACCACAAACTTAGCCAAGAAAGATTTAAGCACTCGGTTCATCATAATGTTTGGTGCATTAGATAGTCCAAAAGATATGACCATCCACTCGTACAGTCCTTCCGGATTGTTGAACGCCACCTTCCATTATCTCTTGGCCTAATGCGAATCTGATGGTAGCCGCTCTTCAAATGAATTTTTGAAAACATGCAAGACCTCCTAATCGATCCAACATATCATCAAGGCGAGGTATCGGGAATCGATATCGAATAGTGATCTTGTTGACGGCTCAGCTGTCCATGCACATGCGCAACTTCCATCCTTCTTTGGTGTCAAAAGAGCTGGTAATGTGCATGGACTCATGCTCTCTCTAATGTGTCCTTTCTGATTTAGCTCTTCGACCTTCTCCCTTAGAACTTTACTCTCCTTTAGATTCATCCGGTAATGTGGGAGGTTGGGTAGACTCACTCTAGGATCGGACCAATGTGGTGCTGGATATCCCTCATGGGTGGTAGTTCGTTCGGGTGCTCGTCATGAACTATTCTTTGAAATTCATTCAACATCGGCTTCATCTTCTCAGGAACTTCAATTGCTAGGCCGACTTCTTCTTTGACTACCAAAGAAAATCGTTTCTTTGTCTTTTTGGAGTCCACCAAGAACTCACCCCGCTTGCATATGGATATGAACTTTGGGCCTTCTCCTTTAGTCGATTTTGGTGGCGGGGCAATCGCGGAGGTATTGGTTTCATGGTAATCCTCTTGCCCTCCCCAAGTGAACATGTATATGTTCCTGTTGCCTCGATGAGTAGCATCTACATCATGTTACCATGGTCATCCTATAGTATGTGACATGCATCCATATCAATAACATCGCAGGTAACTGAATCTTGATAAAACTTGCCAATTGAAATAGGAACTTGACAAAGATTCATTACCTTTATGCATGGCCCCTTTTTTATCCATCCAATAGTGTTGGGGTGTGGGTGTAGTTCCGTCTCTAACTTCAAATAATCCACTAACGTGATAGAGATGATGTTTTCACAACGATCATTGTCAATGATGAGATTGCACACCTTGTTTTTTTACCGAACACCTTGAGTAGAAAATTTGATACATTTGCATGGTGTTGGGACTCTTTTGGTTGCATAACAATGGCTGGATCACGCAGGTGGCTACTTCTCCCTCTTCTTCGACAAAGTCGGAGTCTTTCGGCTCGGTCTAGATCAGCACCACATCTTCATCCTCATAGTCCTCCCTATTGATGGGCCTCCTCTTTGGACACTTATTGAACCTGTGTCTGGGTTTATCACACATGTACCACTTGCCAACCCAGGCTTGACATATGTATTCTCTTTGCCCTTTGTAGTGGGATTGGATGCTATCGCCAGGTTTGCTGGAGGGGCATCAATCGCCTTACGGGCTGGAGGTCGTTCATTTGATGTAGAACTTTGCTGAGTTATTGTGCTGTCGGATGTCTTTTTTGTTGCGTTCTTGTAGGGTAAGGCCTTGTTCTGCAATCTCTCAACCTTCATGGCCTTTTTGGGCTTCGTCGATAGAGTATAAGTCTTGAAGGGCCACACGCTCTTGGATGAAAATTTTTAACCCGTGGATGTACTTTGTAGTCTGCTACTCCTCCGTCAGTGATAAATCACACTGCGAGGCGAGGCGATAGAACTCCTTCGCATATGCTGTCACAGTCCTCGCACCTTGCCTACATTGCTGAAATTGATTGCAGATGATCTATTAATAGTCAGGTGGAAAGAATCTACCTTGTAAAAGTTGCTACATGCGCCTCCATGTCCTCAAGGTTGCTTTTCTTGACACTTACGTGAGATTTGCAATTGAATCCAGCATGCGGCTGCTCCTCCCTTGAGTTTGTACGACACAAATTTGACTTGTTTCTCCATGGAACATAAGTCATGTCAAAAAATTTATCCACCTCGTAGATCCAATCCAGAAAGGATTCTATATCAAGATTCCCGATGAAAGAGGGAATGTCAACCTTCATCCTGTACTCCTGAGGATTTGGATATCTTCCTTCCCGACCATGATTAGAGTAAGGGTTCTAGCATCCCTATTGGGTTTAGGAAACCCATCTCTTCTATTTGGATTAGGATTAGCGAATCTCTCATGCCTTCCATAAGCTAGGCAGTCATCTCTAACGTCGTCATACTAATAAGCGGAGTTGTTGAACTCCTCGTTAGAGAAGTCATCAATTTGGGATGTCGTAGAGGGTAGTTTGGTGGTGTAGGGTATTGATATGGATAATTTGAGAGTGGTTGATTTGAATATGCTTGATGTAGGAAGAGAGAGGAAGTCGAGGAACTCGACGACGACAAGGCAAGGAATCAGCAACAACAGCAGGGAATCAGCAGCAGCAGCAGGTTACGGTCGACTGGACCGGTCGACCGTTGTGCACTAACGTGCACAGGCTGCAGCGATCGACCGCCCGGTCGACCGCAGAAGGAGAGCGGTCGACCGCCCGGTCGACCGACTGACATTGCCTAACTCTCAGTTAGGCACGGTGGACCGGCACGGTCGACCGATGCTTGGGTCAGTCGACCGACAGTCGTATTCGGGCTGTTTTTGGAAAGTTGCTGAATTGAAAATCAGCCCAATAAGGAAACTGATTCCTAGGGTTTCCTTGGGTATATGAGAGAGGAAGAGCTCTCTTCATAGGTAATGCTTGTAATGCTTGCAAAATTGTATTGATTATCAAATCAATAAAAGAAATCTCTCTTCCTTGCCCCGAGGACGTAGGCGAAATTGGCCGAACCTCGTTAAATTCTGGTGTTTGTGTTCTTCTCATTGTTTAATTGTTCTTTGCTGTTGGTGGTACTTCTATATTGCATCTTGGCTCAAGGGTTTCCTCTATGTGATTGTTGTATCTGCGCACAACAAGTGGTATCAGAGCCAGGTTCGTCGTGGGATCATCTGATGATTCGAAGGGCATCTGTTGCTGATTTGGTGGAGATCGTGTGCCGATCTCAGATCAGCGTTGGGACTGTTTGTGGGATCATGTGTCGATCTCAGAACAGCGCGTGAAGTGCTCAAGGAATCAATTGAGGAGTAGATCTATTCAGAAACTCATCTAGGGTTTCGTAAGGAGGTAAAGATCTGATCTTTATCAAAGTTGTTTATCTAACTCCGTTGGTTTTCCGCATTACATAGAGGATATAGTTAAAGAGATGACAGAAGAAAGTACATCTGTGAGAACCATGAATCCTCATCCGAGGATTGATGTAGTGAAATTCAATGGCACTAACAATTTTGGCATGTGGAGGTGCGAGGTGATGGATGTATTGACAGCATCTAACCTCGAAGATACTCTACGTCTGGAGAAGAAGCGAAGCACAACCACTGAAGAAGAGTGGGATAAGATGAACCGATCAGCGTGTGGCTTAATCAGATCGTGTCTAACACAAGACATCAAATATCTTGTGTTACACGAAACATCTGCGAGGCAGTTGTGAGAGATCTTAGAAAGAAAGTATCTGACCAAGAGTATTGAATCCTGACTACAGCTGAAGAGCAAGTTGTATGGGTTTCAGATGAAGAAAGGATGCTCCGTGAATGAACATATGAATCGCTACACAAAGCTTCTTACGGATTTGGTTAATGTGGATGTCGAGGTAGATGAAGAAGATAAAGCGGTAATTCTCTTGAACTCTCTTCCTGCAGAGGAGTATGAGACTTTTACCTTAACCTTCATAAATGGTAGACAGTCGCTTAACTATCATGAAGTGTCATCTGCTTTGGTTAATTATGAGACACGGAGAAAGGAAAGACAGTCTTCTCAGGCAAGCACATCAGTAGAGGCATTAGCAGTAAGAGGCAGAGGTTCACATAGGAAGGGTAAAGATGATCAAGGGAGATCGAAGTCCAGGCCAAGTTATAGAGATCTGAAGAAGAACCAGTGTGCCTTCTGCAGAGAATTAGCGCACTGGAAAGTTGACTGTCCAAAGGCCAAAGGAAAGAAGAAGGAGTCTAAGACTAAGGCAAATCTTACAAAGGTGGTCAGTACTCAAAGCAGTACCTCACAGGCATGTGGATCAGACTCAGACTCGTCGGTATTCTCATTCTCTGTCACTACTCCTATCATTGGCTACTCAGGAAATAATGAGTGGATATTGGATACTGGTGCTACATACCATGTATGCCCGAATAGGGATTAGTTTTCTGGCTTTGAGAAGCTGAAGGGATGTTCAGTCGTTATGGGCGATGATCATCCATGTATCATGGAAGGTGTAGGAACAATCCAGATCAAGATGTTTGATGAGATGATAAGAGAACTGAAGGAAGTGAGGTATGTACCTCAACTGAAGAGAAACCTTATCTTTGTTGGAGCTTTGGAGACATTGGGTCTTGTGGTGTCAATAAAGGAAGGAGTCCTTAAGATGACCAAAGGCTCGATGGTGGTATTGAAGGCCGTTCACCGAAACAATCTTTACTGCTTGAAGGGTAGTACTGTGACTGGGCAAGTGGCGGCTTCTACTGATTCAGATGAAGACTCAACCAGGCTATGACATATGAGGCTGGGACACGCAGGAGAAAAGTCTTTACAAACTCTTGCAAGACAAGGACTACTAAAAGGTGCCGGAACCTACAAGTTGGAAATTTGTGAACATTGTATCATCGGAAAGAAGACCAAGGTGAAGTTCGGCACAGCAACACATTGCACCAAGGAGATTCTGGATTATGTTCACACTGACGTTTGGGGACCTATCAAGACTGCATCAATTGGAGGTAACCACTACTTTGTATCTTTTATTGATGATTATTCTAGGCGTTGTTGGGTATATACTATGAGACACAAAGGGGAAGTCCTAAAATTGTTTGTGAAGTGGAAGAAGAATTTGGAGAGAAGTACAGGAAGGAAAATCAAGGTCCTCCGTTCAGATAATGGAGGAGAATATAAGTCTGATCCTTTCCTTCAGCTATGTCTTGATGAGGACATAGAGAGGCACTTCATAGTGAGGGAAACACCGCAACAAAACGGGGTAGCAGAAAGGATGAATAGGACTTTGCTAGAGAAGGTCCGTTGTATGTTGTCTAATGCCAGTTTATCGAAGAACTTCTGGGCTGAGGCTTTGGCATACGCAAGCTATCTTGTTAACAGGTTGCCTTCGTCTGCGATAGGAGGAAAAACTCCTCTCGAGGTTTGGTCGGAAAAAACTGGTGCCGATTATGATTTGCTAAGGGTGTTTGGTTGTCCAGCCTATTATCATGTTAAAGATGATAAGTTAGACCCGAGAGCAAAGAAGGGCTTGTTCGTCAGTTTCAAGAAGGGAATTAAAGGATTCAAGATCTGGGATCCTACGGACAGGAAGTTTCTTTTCAGCAGGGATGTCACATTTGATGAGGCTTCTATGTTGAAGCCTAAGGTCTCTCAGTAGGTGGAGACTAGCAAGACCAAAGATGTATCGCAGCAGGTGGAGAATGATGCTAATCCACTATCTCTAGAAAGTTCAGCATCGGTGAGGATCAAACCTAGGGTGACACAAGGTAATGATCAAGCAGATGAGGTAGATGCTGATGATGAAGAGGGTCAAGAACAGATCATGGGTGATGTTCCTGACTCTACTACAGTTAGAAGACCAAGGAGAAACACACGGAAATTAGGTTGGCTCACTACAGATATGGTCGTGGCTTATGCACTCCGGTCTTTGAGGAGGCTATCCCGTTCACCTTCAGAGAAGCTGAAATCAGTTTAGAGTCGAAGATGTGGAAAGCAGCGATGGAAGAAGAGATGAAGTCTCTTTACAAGAACAACACTTGGGAACTCACTAGGTTGCCCAAAGGGAAGAAGGCGATAGGCTGTAAGTGGGTGTATGTAAAGAAGCAGGGATCTCTTAAAGAAGACATGGTGCGCTACAAGGTCAGATTGGTAGCAAAAGGCTATGCTCAAAGGGAAGGAATTAACTACAATGAGGTATTTTCTCCTGTTGTAAAGTATTCGTCAATTCGCATCTTATTGGCTCTGGTGGCACAGTACGAGTTAGACATTGATTAACTCGATGTAAAGACCACCTTTCTCCATGGCGATCTGGATGAAGAGATCTACATGTCTCAGCCGACAGGGTTCAAGACTGCAGGGAAAGAAGATATGGTGTGCAAGCTGAAGAAGTTGCTGTATGGGTTAAAACAGTCTCCTAGACAGTGGTACAAGCGGTTCGACAACTTCATCAGAGGAAAGAGGTACACACGTAGCCACTATGACCCATGTGTGTATTACAACAAGCTACCGACAGGGGAGTATATCTATTTACTATTGTATGTAGATGATATGTTTATTGCTTCAAAGTCTAGATCTGCAATTGATACACTGAAGAGGGACTTATCTTCTGAGTTTGAAATGAAGGATCTTGGTGAAGCAAAGAAGATGTTAGGCATGAAAATTACACGAGACCGAAGGAGTGACAGGGTGAGCTTGACACAGAAGGGGTATTTGCAAAAGGTACTTCAGAGGTTCAACGTCGGCAAGGATACGAAATCTGTAAGTACATCACTAGCTCCTCATTTCAAGTTATCTGCTACTATGTCTTCAAAGAATGTTGAAGAACGTGAGTACATGACTCACATCCCATATGCTAGCGCAGTTGGTAGTCTTATGTATGCTATGGTGTGTACACGACCAGATCTGTCACAAGCTGTCTCTATGGTCGTAGTATATGCATGATCCGGGACAGGGTCATTGGGAGGCGGTGAAGTGGATTCTGTGGTACATTAAAGGTACCATAGATGTTGGTCTGGTATTCGAGAAGGATTCCACAGGAAAGCAGGATTGTATCAGGTATGTTGATTCCGATTATGTTGGTGACCTCGACAAATGCTGGTCCACAACGGGATATGTCTTTACATTATCTCAAGCACCGGTTAGTTGACGCTCTATTATACAATCTACCGTTGCATTGTCTACTACAGACGCCGAGTATATGGCCATGACGGAGGCTATGAAGGAGGCAATTTGGCTTCAAGGCCTGCTTAATGACTTGGGAGTTGATCAGGATCTACTGAAGATCAACTGTGACAGTATGAGTGCTATTTATTTAGCCAAGAATCAGGTGTATCATGCACGAACGAAGCACATCGATGTCAGGTTCTATTTTGTTCGGGAGATTCTAGATGAGGGTGATATTGAGTTGCTGAAGATTCACACAACGGAGAATCCCGCCGACATGCTTACCAAGGTGGTGTCAGGAGTAAAGTTTGCATATTGTAAAGCTTTACTCCATATCCTTCATGTTGCATGAGCTTGTTGAAGCTCCTTTGGATGAACTACGGATGGCTTGATTCCTTGGGCAGGGTACGTAGGCAATCACACTGGTGCAGCCACTTTCGAGTCGACGGTTCGTATGTTTCAGTTCGGCTCAGATTTGAGAAATCTTCACCGAGGTGGAGAATTATAGGTGTTGGCCCAAGAGGTTACACTCTCCAATTGTTTTGTGTTTTGATGATGACAAACCAAATAAGAGCTATTTGGTACTAATGAATTTGCTCAAGATAAGTTTCAGGATAAGTACCATGTTTGGAGGGCATTGCTTGCTATTGCAATAACTTCTAAGTTCATAAAGTTATGAAGGCATATTCCACATCAAGGAAGGATCATAGAAGAAGAAGGCTCTAGCAAGGATAGCATGGCTCAAAGACTTGAAGATTGCTCAAGAAGTCTTTAATTATTTTGTTTTTAGTTTTATAGTTTGTTAAAGAATAGTGGATAGGTTTGAAGCTCTATCACACACGTTTTTGCGCACATACTTAATCCAAAATAATTTCTTATAATTTATACAAAAATATTTTGCATACAAGATTTTGCCTACAGATATATATTTATGTTTTATGATAATCCCTGTTCAAAAGTATTTTTGTCAAAATCAAAATCCCTTTTAATTTTCTGTCCAAAACCTGGTTTTTGACCTGAGCCAGTCGACCGGACAGTCGACCGGACCTATGTCAGGTTTGGCCGGTCGACCGGCCCAGTCGACTGTAGTTCTGCGTGTACATGTATCAGTGTACACGTTTTTGCGATCGACCGCACGGTCGACCGACTGTAACTCAGTCTGCTCTCGGATAGATTGGGTCGACCGGGCGGTCGACCGCTGGCCTGCAATGGTC
Source organism: Agave tequilana (assembly GCA_038442645.1). NCBI lineage: Eukaryota > Viridiplantae > Streptophyta > Magnoliopsida > Asparagales > Asparagaceae > Agave > Agave tequilana. Next base: position 40,177 of record JAVJIF010004796.1, on the reverse strand, counting down.
ATAATTTTGAACGTACGGTCGACCGGCCAGTCGACCGAACTATCCGTTGAACAGTAACGGGCAGTTTTTAATGAGCTGTTTTATTCTGTCTTCTTGTGTTTAAAATTTGATTTAGGGATATATTTCAAATCTAATATGACTTAATTAACCTTAAGTTTGTATTATCCCTAAACCTTAGCCCTCTCCTATAAATAGGGGTGTTTGGGGAGAGTTTGTTTATAACAATTTTTGCAAGAAAAATTCAAAAGTTTAAGGCATTCAAAAGAGCTTTGTTTCTTGGTTTTTGTGCTGCAATTCTCTCTCATTTTCTGAAGTGGTTTTTGAAATACTCTCTGATTTAATTTTTTTTCTTCACTTACAACAAAAACTTCATTCCTACTCATTGTTCTCTAAGGACCTTTTGTAAGGGAAGAAACTTTTGAAAGAGAGAGTTTGTGGTCTTTTGACTACTCAGAAATTGATTGTAATCGAGATTGTGGAGTTGGGTACTCCGGTGTAATTGTGATTTCTTTGTGATAGTGGAAGTAGCTAGAATCCTTCTGGGGAAGGCGGGGAGTAGAGCTGGGTGCTCGAACCTCGATAACATATCCTTATGTTTGCGATTGGTTTACATTCTTGCACTCCTTCTCATTACTTTACTTGCACTTATTACTTGCTTATCATCATCATTGCTATATTTACTTGCTTTCATTCATCTTGTGAATCTTGTGTGGTGATTGTTACATCTTAATTTTTAATTTGTCCATTGATTAGCATTATCACCTATTCACCCCCCTCTAGGTGATTTTCAATTGGTATCAGAGCTTGAACTCTAGGTTTTGGCTTAACATCCATAGAGAGATCCTTAAATTTTGCTAATCAATATTTCATTCATACACTAGTAAACATGGCCGATAACATTAAAACCCCTCCTAAATTTGATGGACTTAATTTCCCTATTTGGAAGGTTAGGATGACTATATTTTTGCAATCTTTGGGTAGCTTAGTGGCCAAGTCCTTGACCAAACCCTATGTAGCACCCGATGGTGATGAGAGCACTTGGACCGACTTCAACTTTAGAGAATATGAGGCTAACTCTAAGGCCCAAAACTCCCTATGAACCGCCTTGAATGAGGATGACCTTACATGGGTAATTCATTGCCAATCCGCCTATGAGATTTAGCAACACTTATTGGTCACACACGAAGGGACTTCACAAGTCAAGACAGCTAAGATAGATCTCTTGAGGTCCCAATATGAGTCATTTAAAATGATTGATGATGATTCTATTGATAGTGTGATTACAAAATTTACTAAAATCACTAATGGTCTTTCTTCCTTAGGTGATGACATCTCCAACGATCAAAAGGTGCGGAAAGTGATTCGGGCTCTTCCGTCTTCATGGGAGATAAAGGCCACCACCTTAAAAGAATTGAACGACAAGGACGAGATGGACCTCATTAGTCTCATTGGGAACCTAAAGACCCATGAGATGGAGAAGAAGGAAAGAGAAGAGGCCACTACTTCAAAGAAGAAATCCATAGCCTTCAAGACTTCATCTACCAATGATGACGATGAAGAAGACGAAGAAGAAGATGAGGAGCTAACTCTACTTGTGCGGAATGTCAAGAGGTTATACCGGAAGAACAAGCTCAACTTCCGAAGAAAATTTGAAGGCAAAGAGGAGAGAAGGATCATTTGTTACAATTGCCGCAAACCCGGACATATCATGACGGATTGCCCGGAGTTCAAGAAGAAGATGACTTCCTCCTTCAAGCCAAAGAAGCCGGAGGAAAAGAAAGCATACAAGGCAACGTGGGATTCGGAAAGCGAGTCCGAAGAAGAGGTGGATACGGCGAACATGTGTTTCATGGCAAACACTCCTAAGGTAACCCCTCAATCTCATGATGATGAAGATGATGAACTAAGTAAGGAAGTTCTTGTACATGCCTTTGTTGAACTTTCTGAAACTTATGACAATAAAAAGATTGAATGTTTTAAATTACAAAAAGAAGTTGCTTTTCTTAAAAATCAACTTGCTATGGTTTCTAAAGAAAAAGATGATATTTCTTCTAATCTTATTTCTCTTCAAAATGAGTTTAATGCCTACAAGGTTTCTTGTAAGGGAAAATCTCCTATTGTTGATGAAAAAGAAATTTCTTCTTTTAAATCTAAAATTAATGATTTTGAAAAAGTTTTGAAAGATTGTGCTTTTAACACAAAGAAACTTGAGAACATGTTTTCTAAAAAGCACACCTCACATGTTAAGTCTACTCATGCTCACACTACACATGCTAAATCTTTTCATGCTCACAACTCTCATGCTCACAAATCACACACTCATTATGCTTTCAAATATGGTAGAGTATATAGATGCACGTATTGTGGTAAGAATGGACATTTAGCTAAATTTTGTTATGACCAAGTTAATAGATCAAATAATCTTGTTTGGGTTAATGAAACTAACCCCCTAGGACCCAAGAAAATGTGGGTACCAAAATCAAGTCCTAAATTATTTGATGTAGGTACACACCAAGGCTCCAAGATGTAGGGAGCGGTGGTACCTTGATAGTGGTTGTTCAAGACATATGACGTGGGATATCAACAACTTTACAACCCTATCAAGGTACATGGAAGGTGGCTCCGTCACCTTCGGGGATGACTCCAAAGGAACTATTATCGGTATAGGTAACATTCAAATTGGTGCATCTCCTATTATAGAGAATGTTGTTTTAGTAGATGGTTTGAAACATAATTTGCTTAGCATTAGTCAACTTTGTGACCGTGGACTTAAAGTGTTTTTGATGATTCTTCTTGCAAGATTTTTGATATTAAATCCGATGTTTGTATTCTTACCGGTTTTCGTGACAATAATGTTTATATCATTGACATGCTTAATTTAGATTGTTCTACTAAATGCTTGAATGCTTTTGATGAAAATTCTTGGCTTTGGCATAGAAGATTAGGACATGCATCTTTTGACCATCTTACTAGAATTAATTCTAAGGATTTAGTAAAGGGTATACCTTACTTGAAGTTTGAGAAAGACCGCATTTGTGGTGCGTGCCAACTTGAGAAACAAACCAAGTCTTCCTTCAAACCAATTAAGGATATCATGACTACTAGGCCCTTAGAACTAATTCATATGGATCTTTTTGGACCAACACAAACTAAAAGTTTAAATGGTAGTAGATTTGCATTTGTTTTAGTTGATGATTTTTCCCATTTCACTTGGGTTTTCTTTTTGCAAAGTAAAGATCAAACATTTTCATATTTCAAAATTTTCGAAAAAGGGTTGAAAAAGAAAAAGGTTTTTCGATTTTGAGAATAAGGAGTGATAGAGGTGGTGAGTTTGTTAACCAACTCTTCATGACTTATTGTGATGAAAAGGGAATCAAGCATGAAATGTCTTGTCCTAGGACTCCACAACAAAATGGAGTTGTAGAAAGGAAAAATAGAACACTTCAAGAGATGGCTAGGACAATGATAAGTGAATATGACCTCCCTCAATATTTATGGGCCGAGGCCATAAACACCGCATGCTATATTTCAAATCGTATTTATGTGTGTAAGAATTCTTCCAAAACATCTTTTGAAATGTATCATTCTAGAAAACCTAATGTTGCATATTTTAAAGTTTTTGGATGCAAGTGTTTTGTTTTAAATACTAAAGAGAATTTGGGTAAATTTGATACTAAGGCTTATGAAGCTATCTTTGTTGGATATTCTTCTACTAGCAAAGCATATATAGTTTTTAATAGATCTTCACTTACTATTGAAGAAACCATGCATGTTAAGTTTGAAGAATCTAATGTGGTTGTTGAGAATGTTGTAGAGATTGAACCATTAGGTGAAGACATGGAGAGACTATCCTTGAAGGACTCACCCGCTCAAGAAGAAAAGAAAGAATTAATTGGTGATGTTCAAGAGGATAAAGAGGAAAGCTCTCAACCGCTTCCTAAAGCTTGGAGATACGCTACAAATCATCCTAAGGAGCTCATCTTGGGTGATGCATCTAAAGGAGTCACAACACGCTCCAAACTCCATGACCTATGTGGTAACTTTGCTTTCATTTCTCATTTTGAACCCAAAGGCATTCTCGAAGCCGAGACGGACCCATATTGGTTGCTTGCTATGCAAGAGGAACTCAATCAATTTGAGCGCAACCAAGTTTGGCACCTTGTTCCTAAGCCCCACGATAGACCAATAATTGGTACTAAGTGGATCTTTAGAAACAAGATGGATGAGTCCGGAAATGTCATTAGGAATAAAGCTAGGTTAGTGGCCCAAGGTTACACTCAAGTTGAAGGAATTGACTTTGAGGAGACCTTTGCACCCGTAGCACGGCTTGAAGCCATACGGATGACACTAGCTTTTGCATCTTTCAAAAATTTTAAACTTTTTCAAATGGATGTGAAAAGTGCATTTTTGAATGGTTTTATTAATGAAGAAGTTTATGTTTCTCAACCTCCCGGTTTTGTTGATCATGTTCATCCCGATTTTGTTTTCAAACTTGATAAAGCTTTATATGGATTGAAACAAGCTCCTAGAGCTTGGTATGAAAGGCTTTCTAGTTTTCTAATTTCAAATGATTTTGTTAAAGGCAAAGTAGACACAACTCTATTTACTAAGCATGTTGATAATGATATATTAATTGTGCAAATTTATGTAGATGATATAATTTTTGGTTCTACTAATGAGCTTTTATGCTAGGATTTTGAAAAGGTCATGCAACTTGAATTTGAAATGTCTTCAATGGGTGAGCTCAATTTCTTCCTTGGACTCCAAATCAAGCAATTGCAAAACGGGACGTTCATAAGTCAAGCCAAGTACGCAAAGGAACTTGTAAAGAAGTTTGGACTTGAAGGCTCAAAGACTTGCAACACTCCCATGGCAACTACAACCAAGCTTGATAAAGATGACCAAGGTAAAAATGTTGATATTAAATTATATAGAAGCATGATAGGAAGTTTTTTATATTTAACGGCAAGTAGGCCGGATATCATGTTTAGTGTGTGTCTTTGTGCTAGATTTCAATCGTATCCTAAAGAGTCCCATCTTATTGCGGTAAAACGCATTATTCGTTATATTAAGGGCACTATTGGGATGGGTCTATGGTATCCGAAAACTGGAGATTTCTCAATGACGAGTTATTCGGATGCCGACTATGCGGGTTGTAGAGTAGATAGAAAGAGTACTAGTGGGACATGTCAATTTCTTGGTAATTGTCTTGTTTCATGGTCCTCTAGGAAGCAAAATTCCGTAGCACTCTCAACCGCCGAGGCGGAGTATGTTGCCGCGGGGGCTTGTTGTGCACAAGTCCTTTGGATGAAACATACTCTCCTTGATTTTGATTTACATTTTGATCATATAAAAATATTTTGTGATAATACTAGTACTATACACATGACTAAGAATGCAAATCAACATAGTAAGACCAAGCACATTGAGATTAGATATCACTTTCTTAGAGATCATTTTGAGAAAGGAGATATAGATATTGATTATGTTTCCACGGATTTACAACAAGCCGATATTTTCACTAAACCACTTGATTTTGCTAGATTCTCGTTTATTTGTGGAGAACTTAATGTTTGTGTTATTGAATAGACATGTTTTTCATAACCCTTTTTGATGTATGACAAAAAGGGGGAGAATAAGTTTACATGGACAAAAATAAATTTATATGGTCTTGGTTCCATATGAGTTTATATGAATTTATATATGCTTTTTTGTTGTCTTGTTTTGTTTTCATGCGTTTTTGAGAATTCTTGTGTTTTATTGGTATTATTTCAATTGGTTTCAATTAGTATCAAGAGCATTTTTTTTGTTTTGTTGTTTTCAATAAATTCTTGTGTTTTTCATATAGCATAATTTGAGGGGGAGTTTTCTCCTCCCCTATATTTTTGTTTATAGCCTATTTGTTTTATCATCATCAAAAAGGGGGAGATTGTTGGCCCAAGAGGTTACACTCTCCAATTGTTTTGTGTTTTGATGATGACAAACCAAATAAGAGCTATTTGGTACTAATGAATTTGATCAAGATAAGTTTCAGGATAAGTACCATGTTTGGAGGGCATTGCTTGCTATTGCAACAACTTCTAGGTTCATAAAGCTATGAAGGCATATTCCACATCAAGGAAGGATCATAAAAGAAGAAGGCTCTAGCAAGGATAGCATGGCTCAAAGACTTGAAGATTGCTCAAGAAGTCTTTAATTATTTTGTTTTTAATTTTATAGTTTGTTAAAGAATAGTGGATAGGTTTGAAGCTCTATCACACACGTTTTTGCGCACATACTTAATCCAAAATAATTTCTTATAATTTATACAAAAATATTTTGCATACAAGATTTTGCCTACAGATATATATTTATGTTTTATGATAATCCCTGTTCAAAAGTATTTTTGTCAAAATCAAAATCCCTTTTAATTTTCTGTCCAAAACCTGGTTTTTGACCTGAGCCAGTCGACCGGACCTATGTCAGGTTTGGCCGGTCGACCGGCCCAGTCGACTGTAGTTCTGGGTGTACATGTATCAGTGTGCACGTTTTTGCGGTCGACCGCACGGTCGACCGACTGTAACTCAGTCTGCTCTCGGATAGATTGGGTAGACCGGACGGTCGTCTGCTGGCCTGCAACGGTCATAATTTTGAACGTACGGTCGACCGGCCAGTCGACCGAACTATCCGTTGAACAGTAACGGGCAGTTTTTAATGAGCTGTTTTATTCTGTCTTCTTGTGTTTAAAATTTGATTTAGGGATATATTTCAAATCTAATATGACTTAATTAACCTTAAGTTTGTATTATCCCTAAAGCTTAGCCCTCTCCTATAAATAGGGGTGTTTGGGGAGAGTTTGTTTATAACAATTTTTGCAAGAAAAATTCAAAAGTTTAAGGCATTCAAAAGAGCTTTGTTTCTTGGTTTTTGTGCTGAAATTCTCTCTCATTTTCTGAAGTGGTTTTTGAAATACTCTCTGATTTAATTTTCTTTCTTCACTTACAACAAAAGCTTCATTCCTACTCATTGTTCTCTAAGGACCTTTTGTAAGGGAAGAGACTTTTGAAAGAGAGAGTTTGTGGTCTTTTGACTACTCAGAAATTGATTGTAATCGAGATTGTGGAGTTGGGTACTCCGGTGTAATTGTGATTTCTTTGTGATAGTGGAAGTAGCTAGAATCCTTCTGGGGAAGGCGGGGAGTAGAGCTGGGTGCTCGAACCTCGATAACATATCCTTGTGTTTGCGATTGGTTTACATTCTTGCACTCCTTCTCATTACTTTACTTGCACTTATTACTTGCTTATCATCATCATTGCTATATTTACTTGCTTTCATTCATCTTGAGAATCTTGTGTGGTGATTGTTACATCTTAATTTTTAATTTGTCCATTGATTAGCATTATCACCTATTCACCCCCCCTCTAGGTGATTTTCAATAGGAATGGAGAGGAAGTCGAGGAATTCGACGACGACAAGGCAAGAAATCAGCAACAGCAGCAGGGAATCAGCAGCAGCAGCAGGTTACGGTCGACCGGACCGGTCGACCGTTGTGCACCAACGTGCACAGGCTGTAGCGGTCGATCGACTGACATTGCCTAACTCTCGGTTAGGCACGGTCGACCGATGCTTGGGTCGGTCGACCGGTCGACCGACAGTCGTATTCGGGCTATTTTCGAAAAGTTGCTGAATTGAAAATCAGCCCAATAAGGAAACTGATTCCTAGGGTTTCGTTGGGTATATGAGAGAGACAGAGCTCTCTTCATAGGTAATACTTGTAATGCTTGCAAAATTGTATTGATTATCAAATCAATAAAAGAAATCTCTCTTCCTTGCCCCGAGGACGTAGGCGAAATTGGCCGAACCTCGTTAAATTCTGGTGTTTGTTTTCTTCTCATTGTTTAATTATTCTTTGCTGTTGGTGGTACTTCTATATTGCATCTTGGCTCAAGGGTTTCCTTTACGTGGTTGTTATATCTGCGCACAACACTTGATATGAGGGTGGTTGATATGGGGGCTATAGTAGTAGGGGTGGTTGAATTGGAGGTGGTTGGGTTAGTGATGGGGGTTGTGGGCGAGGATTGTTAGAGAGATGTGGAGGTGGTGGATGGGGATTACCTGATGAAGGAGGAGCTGGTGGTGGAGGGTTGTTTGCTGGACGATCCAATCCGCTTTGGTGCGTAACATCAGCTAGGTTTCGATCATCAAGTTTAAGGGAGATTTTCTTGAGTTCTTGGACCACAAAGTCCATGGTTGATTTAAGAGTGCTGAGCCTCCCTTCAAAAGTATCCATCCATGTGGACATGTTTGGTTTCTCGTCGTCGTTTTTGGCCATCGTTGGAGCATTCATTGAAACTCTGATACCACTTGACGCAGAACAGGGATGCGAAGAAAATGATCGATGCAAGCTAGATCTCATTCTAGCACTGACGAATCTTGAAGAAGCCTTCAGGTAGGGACAAATACTCGAATCCATGAGCCAAAGAGAACAACTCGATTCCACGAACAAATATGTTAAAAACTCAGAACATATTAATTAAAATTGAATAATAAAAACCTAGGATACAATTACCTTTATGTAGATAAGTAAAATAAGAGTACTTCTCTAACTAGGAAACTAAAATAAAGAAATAAAAATAAAACAAATTGAAATACAAAACGGAGCTAGAAAACAACTCCTAAATAAATTAGGACACCCTGATACGCAGTAGGCCTGTTGACTTGTAATTCCCTGACTTTTTGTAAAAGCTTGTCGACAGACCAGAAGGGTGCTGTCGATAGGTTAAGTGAAACTGATAAACTCTTGCCTTTTTGTAAAAGCTTGTCGACATGCCAGAAGGGTGCTGTCGACAGGTTAAGTTATTTGCCTGTTAGTTAACTTGTTCCTTAAACTCTTACATCAAATATCTTGTTTTATTGGATTGAAAGTTGATTTTTTTTTATTTTCTTTTTTTGCAAATATAGGTCGTGACCTGATGCAAGCGATTTTAAGTTGACTTGGTGCTAACAATAAGAATTGTTTTACTTGTTTGGCTTGTGAAATTGAGTTATTAATTTTTTTTTTTTTTTTACTTCATACATAGGTTATAGTTAGGATTTGAACCTGGATTCTCCACAACCCCTCCCACCCCTTTAATGCAATTATTCTGTTATTGAATAATTCAGTCCTGTAGGGAAATGTGATTGGAATGGAAGAAGTTACACATTCAAGAACAAGATACAGTCTTTATTTAGAGAAAAAACCTAATTCATGCCATTTCCTCAAAATAAAATAAACTCCAAAAAATATTCAAATCATGACCTTTTGTGGATATGTACATCTATATTAATATATATGTTATTTAAGTGTAAGATTACATAATAAATCATTAGTTTAACTCATCAAAACACGCCCAACTTGTTTAAAACCTGAATCGACTCGAACCCAACCAAAACCCGATGGGCGGATTTCAAAAAACTCAAAAACCCGCTCGAACCTAACGGGTAGGCAATTATTTTCTTCAAAACCCGCCCAATCCGACCGGTGAACATCTCTACTTCTGACATGTACCACAAAAGAACTTGCAAAGACTTCTACAATTCACGATTCACACTGTGCATTGTATAATTCACACAATGGATTTACGTTGTGCTTCCAATTCTTGGCCTTCCCGGAAAAAAAATATTCTATTTCTTTTTTTTGGGGAAATAATATTCTATATATGTTATTATGTTTAACAAAAAATAAATCGGGCTATTTAATATAAACCCTGAAATGACAGATATTATTGATATTTGTGTTTACACCGGAACTATCCAGGCAACTAAAATTAGACCTATCAGCCAAGAGAAGAAACTTATAAACTAAAAATGGAGTCCTGCTCAAAAATCAAATATGAAGTTAAAGGAAGGTGGGAGGGACTCTCTGTCAGCCAAGGACTCTACTTTGATACTGTTTTCTTCTGATTTTGACAGTACGTGTGCTTGCTGATTGCTGAAAAACAGGGATAAGTTAGGGTTAGAGGGATGTTATTTGAATGTTGGTTAAGTTTCTACTCTTCCGTGACATTAAGAGTTATGCGGGTCGAATCCACAGGGAGGAATGCGATAAAAGCTTTTCGGTATCTCCTTAAATGCTAAACTGGTTAAGTATTCTTCTATGAAAAAAATCTCAATCGTTAAACATTAGAAGTATAAAGAAGAATATAAAATTTGGAGAGTAATATAGGGTTTTAGAAAAGAGTAGAAGAAATATGACCTACTAATTATCTACCAAACTAACTTACTCACCTATATAAGAATTTACTTCATTTTAAATCATAAAAGTTAGATTTTGGAGTTGCCTTCAATTCATGCAAGATAAATAAAATAAAAACTAAACCCTATTTGAAATAATCACTAATCAAGACCTAACATTAAATTATCAAAGGCTTCTAAGTATAGAATAATAACCAAGATTCAACATTAAATTATCAAAACCATTTAAGTATAAAATAAGAAAAACCATTGGAAAGTATTAATACATATGAATTTAACTTGTCATCATCATGCGCCTTCAAAAACATTAACTAATTCAAGGATTAAGTATGCCTATGATCCATTCAGTTTATTCTAACCCAGAATTAGAAGTTGTGGTGGAGAGATTAGTAAGTCATGAAAAGATTAGGTGCTCATGATGAAAACTAAAGAATGCATAGTAAATGAGAAAGCAAGTAAATAAAGATAAGTTAGAAAGAAAAATCTTTTTATTGATGATGTCACTTTCAATTACAAAGAGCCTCCTTCTCTTACAAAACTTGTATTAGAAGTAGAACTATAACTAAAACTAAAATGTAAAATTACAAAAGAAATTTGAAAAAGAAACTAAAGAAAATTCCTAAGTTATGATCTCAGATATGGAGATACTTGATTATGAGAGATTTCACCTCTTTAAATATGCCTCAAAACTAATCACAATATGATACAAATTATAAGGTTTCCTAATTCAATACGAGAATTCAATCCTGCAACAAGTCAGCATGTTGATTGCTGAATATAACTCATCATACAGCTGAATTGGACAGAGTCGTAAACATAAGAATTGTAGCGCTACAAGTCCTCTTTCTGTAGCATCTTGAATCATCGGATTTGAATATCTGTAATGAAAGGTATGATCCGAATATTAAAAGGTGTACAGTCCGAATTCGAGCCTGAAGTGATTTTGAACTCCATTTAATTTGAATTTTCCTCCTTATCCCCATTAGGATTAGCTTTATCCCATCCATCTTTTAAAAGCATATCTTCTGATGATATATCCTTTTCTCATCTTGATTTCAAATTGATTTAAATTGAAATCCAAATTTAGATAGGATTAGGGATAAAATAGAAGTTTCTTGTATTCTTATCTTCTCATTTAAGTATCCATAAACCATAATCAAAAAGAGGGTAAAATAGTAATGTTAAATAAATAATAATCAAGGATAAATGTGTAAATGTGATGATAATAATATAAAATTGAGATGCAATTACTTGTTTTGAAAGAAAAGAGTAGTTGTAATTTTATTCCCTATTTTATTTACTGTTTTCTTTGAATTTTCGCTCTGCTAGCTTCATTTCAATTGATGAGAGTAACTTTAGTGTTAGTTTTCTTTTTAAGGTACTCATTTACTATTTAATTTGTAGTAAAAATACTTATGATTTGATTTTTTTTCAGGTGAAATTATATGGGAGAGCTCGAATTTTAGTTTAATGTTCTGCATTTTGGAACATTTATTCTATTCAATCTGTTGCCAAAGAGTCCCACATGAGTTGTACATGGAGAGAGTCTTAAGTATATAAGAATTTGAGCATCTCCATCTAAAAGGCTAACCTTTTAGGATAATATGTTCCAAGTCATTCAAAGACTGTAATCTAGGGTTCGTGAGCAGCATACGATATTTTGTCTCTAATGTTCATTACAAAACTCGGATTGAGGGATATTCAGAGCCGTCAGAAAATAGACTTTAACGTCTAGTTTAGCAATAAATTAAGAAAGGAGGATTAGAATGATGAGTTAAATTAGATAATAATCGAATAGATTTTCTAGGCGTCCATTTATTATTATCAATTTATTTTATAAATGAAAATGATTTCCAATTTGAATTGAAAAGTCGCAGTTATAGAGACAGGTTATAGACTTGTAGTACCCTTTGGCCTCACAGCTTACGAAAGACTACTCCTATAATATTATTATTAATACTAGGAAGAATTAATTCTCTGTAATTATGTATTTTTTTCTAGATTTTACATGCTACTGTATTATCTTATATCTAAGGAAAAAAAACTAGATAAGGAAACAGTGAAGTTTAACTTGATCCTTGTTGTGATCAAATTTGTGCAGCAGAGATTGGTCAGTAGTGAACACACTAGACTTAGAGCAGGCAAGACTCTCATGGTGTACGATTTCCATGTGAAGAGTCATTCAGGTCCAAAGATCGAGTTTGGACCATTTGAGTGAAATAATCAGCAAACTTTCAACTTAGGGCCATGTCTCGTTTGTCGATTACTATCAGCTTGAAACCTTGAGATTATTTCATGAGATTGATTATAAGTGATCGATGTGTCCGCAAGAAAAATCTTGAGAAAAGGTGTTATATTAAGTTAGACCTAAAGTAGTAATCATTTTGATCTTAGGTGCCAGGCCCCCAGTGCATGATATACTCTTGTGTGGAAATCTTAATTTTTGTAGGGACCAAATTTTAAACTCTATTTTATTTATTTATGCTTTCATGTTTACAGACAAATATAACGAACACGAAAGGTTGTCCAGTTAGCTACATTGAGATCGGAGTTACAATTGCTTACAATTTGGTGCTTGGAGTTGGAGACGAGTAACAAGGAGGGACATCTTATGTAAAGAGTTGCATAATTAAATCAGTATAAGTGAACGAAGTCTCTTTAGCTAGATATTTGTTTCCAGGAACCTAACAATAGTTGGTGCTTTGTCATCCGAGTTTTAAAACTGAGTGGGTGGATTATTTTACCTTCTTTCAAGAGAGAATTTTTTTTTTTTTTAATAATCTCGGCGATATGCTTTGAACTTGTGATCTTATCACAAGTTCATGTCTTACCAATTTCTTTTTCTGAGTTCCTCCGTACATTGTCTGGGTGTTTGGTTGCAAGGAAGTTGGCGGAAGTAAGGAAATGAGGAAGTATAATTGCTCACTTCCCTATCTATCCAAACACCGGAAAAGGAAAATAAGAAAACCCTTTTTCATTTTCACTTTTCTCTTTTACACAACCATTTCCTCACTTTTAAAGTGCTACAGTTAATTTTGTGGTCATGAAAATCTCATTTGTAATAAGTTGTAGCACAAAACAGTTAATTTTTTGATCATGTAAATCTCACTTGCATTCTAATTACAGTCTATTTTTTATTTTTCTTAATTAATTTTTATTTTAATATTATTTTGCGGTCAACTTTGTGGTCAACTTTTTCACTTTCACTTTCACATTACCATCCAAACACGAAAAAGACATAACATTTTCCAAATCACACTTCCTAACAACATCCAAATATCAGAAAACTTGCTAACTAATTCTCAAGTTCCAATGGAAACTATTACCAATTCCTCACTTCCTTACTTCCTCACTTCCACCCTTAACCAAACGACACTCATTTCTTTCCAGATAACCAAGTACTTGACCGTCACGGTAGCTTTTGTGAGCACCAGAAGCCATGGCCTTCTGAAGCCAATGACACCCTGTGCCAATGACAGGGTCAATCAAGAGCCTTAAAATTTTATAATATATAAAATAGAGAGAAAAAACCGAAGAGTCGCAACTTTACAAGAGTTTCATCCAGCTCCATTACAACAGCAAACAACTCAGTACCAGATTATGACTGATTCTCCCAAAAAACGAATTCACACTTCATTTCTTTCGTACTCAACAGGAAGAACAATCAGCTTATTCAACTTCTTACCAAAAGGCATATCTTGAACCAGGCTATATCGCAACAAAAATGCTGATAGCACGCCATGCTTACTAACCAGGGAATATGCAAGAGTCAATATGCAAGAGTCAATATTATTTCAAAGTTTCTAAAAAGGAGGCAAGTAATCTCAAAGTTGCTTGACAAGGCAGGTTTGATACAAGAAACTACTGCATAGGAAAATATCCATTGTCTCAAACCACGGAGCTCCGCACTTTACAACAATGCAGGAAAAAAAGAAAAAGAAATGACACATATTGTGTGCTTCTCGAGTGTATTTTAAACCCTAAAGCAGCAGATAGAATATGCAGCTCTTTATAAGTGTGCCCTTTTTTTTCCTGGAGGAACTCTGTAATCGCTCTGTAAAAGTGATTACTTGACGCATGCAGGCACGTTCCGGTTCTGGTAGTACTTCACTTTATATGCACCTGGTGAAGTGAATCTGACCCACATATCCACCAGCCATCGCCATCTTCACATTACTCTCAAACAATTTGGGTTGTCTCGTAGAACTGCAGCGGGGGTCCTCGTCATTGGGTGCCTGCACATAAATGTTTAATGGGTAAAGGTTTTCTCAAAATTATACAGGAAAATAAAAAAGTTGTAAATGGGTGGGTGGGAGTGAAAGTTGCCATTATCAAGAAATGGCAAAGACTGGTTTATGCGCTTACCCTTCAAGCTCTTCACAAAGAAACTTAGGAAAACAACTTACTTATTTTATTATTAGTTGAGAATATCTATCGAGAGAAGATTATGGTTATAGGCTGAAAATGTGGTTGAGCGACAGTCTAAAATCTAAACAGTAAATACCAATCATCAAGGCCATTACCGTGCATATTAGATATTGATCATATATTAGATTATGTTGGTAAAAAGTTTAATTGATGGAGATCATGAGGGAGTTGGAGGATTGGAGCTATATCTATGCAGGAATGGTTCAAACTATGGCCTATAATAGCTCATCATAATAAAATCAAAGTTAGTCTTGATAGGTGTTTACTGAAATAGATATAACAATTTATATTATTTTCAATGGGGATTTAGAATCCTAGAATAACTCCCTTTATGTAGAAAGTTCCTTGACATAACACTGCTTACCAAGAGAACATGGAAACGAGAATATTCTGGAGTTTCAAAAACTAATCCCCTGCCAAAATTGCCTGCAGTATTTTTACGAGCCTAAAGTTTTTTCAACTAATTGATATTTGTAAGACGCAGAAATTTGACTCTCACAATCCATTTAGGGACAATTGTTCCTTTTACGATTGCATGGATGCAATATTTTAACTTCTCGATCAACCTGGTAAGGACAGCCAAAATTTCAGTTTTAATACTTAGGTCATTGTTCGTAAAGAAAGTTATATCACCGCCACAACAGTCAATAACATGGAGCAGGGAAACAACCGATGGGCTGATGGAGTGGGGAAAGCTGAGACCACACTTGCCGGGGATCCCAGAGGTGAGCATCAGGTTGAGGTCGGCGTTCTGAGCAGACACGGCCTTGAGGCAGGCGTAGGCCTTCTGGCGGTCCCGGGTGGTCCGGGCCATTCCCTTTAGTTCATTCTGTTGTGCCTTTCGGAGATCAACATTCCAACAGCGCCGAGTCAATCATGAACAAATATAGCATGAACACAAATACAAAGAAAGAAGGCGAGAACCAATGATTTAATAAGGTTTGACAACTTGCATATGTCCTCGGGGCAGAAGGGATAAGATCTTATTTAACCAACGGAGTTACAGGGGTCACAAATTGATCCGAAAATTCAAATTTGAGAAACTATGCACTAGGCCATAAAATTTTCTCAAATAAACTAATTTAGAACTCTCAATAATTAACCTTTCAAGGTTAAAGCTACCAATTGGGATGCAGAAATCCTCTTTATATAGTCAGAGGAACAACCAATAGAAAAAAAACCTAAATTCGGATCAAAATCCGCTTCAAAATAGAAACTTGAAGGCAATACGGGTTGCTGCAAAAAACTGACTTGCGGTCAACCGGGCGGTCGACCGACTCCATGTAACGGTCGACCGGTCGACCGTCGATTGACTGGTAGTTCCAACTGTTTCTGTGCCGCCTGCGCAGAACTCTCGTGTCGATCGACTGGGCGGTCGACCGACTGTCGTCTCATCTTTTAGCGCTTTTGGCCGGTCGATCAGGTGGTCGACGACCTGCGTCCTTCTTTCCAACCGTGCATGTCTGTGCACATGCAGTCGACCCTACAACCTCCTCTGCTATTCCAATGAGTTAAAAGACTCCACCAATCTTTTACTCTGATCTTCTCCACCATAATTCTCCACCCGGTAAAGATTTCACAAATATAAGCCAAACACCACGAATTGTCAACTTCAGCTCAGCAACTGGCTGCACCATTACAGCTGCCTACGTCTTGCATAGTAGATCAAGCCACATGTAGTTCATCCAAACGAGCCCCGAAAAGCTCAACAATCAGCTAATACGAAATTTGCAGTAATGAACGTAACTGGTTGAGTCATATCAATATCACCATCATGATCACCATGGAGAACAATTGTTTTCAACTCGAGCTGATCTAACTCATCAACTTGAGATCACGCTTCTTCACAACTCACTTTTAAGGATTCTTCTTGTTTTTTCGCTGCAGTCAAATCAACCAGGTCCACATCCAAAATAGATACATGATCTTCACCTGATGTCACATCCAGTAGGATCTCAACTGATGCTGAACCAATTGGAAATGGTAGAGTAGCATTAACCTCCACCCGCTATGATACATCTTTGGCCTTCATCTTCTCCACCTGCTGAGAGACGGTAGACTTTAACAATAAAGCCTCATCACATGTGACATACCTCCTCAACATGATCTTCTTATTTTCAGAGTCCCATAGCTTCGAGCCTTTTAAATTTCTTTTGATACTCAAAAATACAGATATATTTGCTCGCAGATTCAACTTGTCATCTTTGACTCCAAATAGGCCGGACAACTAAATACCCACATCAAATTATAGTCTTCAGTAGCTCTACCTAACCAAATACCCAACAAAGTTATACCTCCTATAACAGTCAATAATAATCTATTCATGAGATGGCTAGCATACACCAAAGGTTCAGCTCAAAATGATTGTCTAATGATGTATTAGAAAAAATACCAAGCTTTATCCAGCAAGGCATGGTTTAACTTTTAGCCATCCCAATCTGTTTTTCAACTATTAAGTGAATATCAATACTATTGTTCTGGCCATATCACAGAAATCATTTCTTGTACTCTCCAACATGATTAAATTGAAGTACCTTGATCATCTTACCAATCTGTTTCTCGATCTTCTTTCACTTCACGAAAAAAATCATGAACTTCAAACCTTTGTCTCATAGGATGTACTCAACAACGCCTAAATAAATAAACAAAACAGACAAAGCACTGATAATCTCCAAGTGATGCTGTATTGGTAGGATCCCTAACATAAATGCAAACAAAATCAAGAAGACCTTCCGAGCCATAAATAACGGTGCCCAATTTCACGCTTGTTTTCTTGCAAAGAACACAACGTTCATCAAATTTTAAATTACAGGTAGTTGCACCTTCAAATAGTCCTTACTTCACCAAAGCTTGCAAAGAATTCATGCCAACATGTTCGAGGCTCATTTGTCATAATCTGGTAGAATCACCATCAAGCGTTCTGAAGCTGCCAAATTTTCACTAACTGCACTACCATTCAAGTAATATAAGTTGTTATATTGAATGCCTATCAGAATAACCAACGACCACTGATTATCTTGAGAACGCCTTCTCCAAGAGTTCCTCTCAGGCCCTGTGCCTCCATAGTTCCAATTGAGATAAAGTTTTTCTTCAACTGAGGAACGTATCTCACATCCTTTAACTCTCTCACCATCCCATCAGACAATTTGATGCGATCTATACATATCCCATCAATCTGCATGTGTGTCCATCTCCAAATGACACCGAGCTTCTATCTAACTTTTCAAAATTAGCAAACCGCTCCTGCTTAGGACAAGCGCGATGGTAGTACCCGTATCCAAAATTCACTCAGCTACTTCTGAGTTGCAGGAGTAATAGAGAGAAAATCGAAGAGTCAAAATCAGTAACATCATTTGACTGTGCGATATTTGCCTCTAATTTCGGTCCTTTCTCCTTCTTGAATCTTGGACAATCAATCTTCGAATGTTCTTCTTTCATGCAGAAAGCATACTGATTCTTTAATAATTTGTGGTTACTAGTCTTGGACTTGTCAGTATCTCTCTTGCCCTTCCTATAATTAGAACTAATTTCTGTTGCAGTTAACGCCTCTGCTGTTTTGCTACTAGAAGAAGTCTCTTTATCCTTCCTCCTCACCTCGTGATTCACAAGAGCAGCTGATACATTATTGTAGCTAAGTGAAGACTTACCATTGATCAATGTTAGAACGAAGGTCTTTTACTCTTCATTCGGAAGAGAAGTCAATAAAATCAACGCCTTGTCCTCATATTTAATCACCTCATCCATGTTAGCAGGTATGCAAGAAGCTTTTGTGTAGTTGTTCATGTGCTCACAAATCAAGATTACTTTCTTCAACTAGAGCAGTAAAATCTCCTCTTCAAATGCAAGTGATTCTCGATGCTCTTTGTCAAATATTTGCTCTAAAGGGTTTCCACTTCTTTGCAGAAGTCTCTGTCATCACATGATACATCATGTCTTGTGTTAAATAAGACCTAATGATCTCACAAGCCATTCAATTCATCTTGTTTCAATCCTTCACTGAGGTCTCCACAGGTTTCTATTGCAAAAGCTGTGTGTCTTCCAAATTCTGCGCGTTTTGCTCATCCATCACCATGCACCTCCAAATACCAAAGTTGTTCGTGACATCAAACTTCACCACATCGATCTTCAACTGGTGGATGTTCATGATCTTCATCGTGGACTGATTACCCTCAGATATCTCCCCAAGAAAGCATCAAATACTATGCAAAAAATCAACAAAAATAGATTCAAATAGATAAAGATCGAAACTTTATCTCAAAGTGAAATCCTAGACGAGTTTTCAAATGATCTACTCTACCAAAACAGATCCCAACGAGCATAACCAACATAATTCTGAAATTGACACATGGCCCACAAACAGTCCAACGCTGCTCCGAAATTGACACACGATCGCAGTCGAACCTAGGAAGCTTTGTTACTACTTGTCGCACCTTCCAGAGGAATCCAACATGCCAATTACCAAGATCAACATTCCAACAGGGCTGAGTCAATCACGAACTAATATAGCACGAACGCAAATACAAAGAGAGAAAGCGAGAACAAATGATTTAATCAAATTCAACAACTTACCTATGTTCTCGGGGCAGAAAGGAGAAGATCTTATTTAACCAATATAGTTACAAGGGTTATCAATTGATCCGATGAACCAAATTAGAGAAACTATGTGTAGGCTGTCTAAAAATCACTAAAAGACAAGCCATTAAAAGGCAGAGTTTCAGACTCAAGGCGCGAAGGCTCAACAGCCGCGTCTCAACCTCAAGACGCGTGGGCTGGACACCCGCGTCTCAACATCAAGGCGCGTGGGCTCGACACCCGCGTCTCAACACCAAGGCGCGAGGGTCCAACACCCGCGTCTCAACATCAAGGCGCGTAGGCTCGACACCCGCGTCTCAACATCAAGGCGCGTAGGCTCGACACCCGCGTCTCAACATCAAGGCGCGTGGGCTCCACACCCGCGTCTCAGCATCAAGACGCGAGGGTCCAGACCCGCGCCTCGGTTATAACCGCCCTGGTTATTGGGCCAGTCACCGCCCATATAGCGGGGAAGTGGGGAAGTTGGCCCCTCATCGTGGAGCATTTTTAGGGGGCACGTTCACCCCCTAGGACCTCTATAAATAGCCTCGTTTGCTATGAGGTCGAGGCAATCAGAGGAGAGGGGATAGACACAAGGGCGATCAGAAAGGCATCTGGCATCAAGAGGATCAGAAGATCACAGAGAGAGACAGACCGAGACAGGAGAGAGCTCAACTCTTCGTCAAGCTTGCTGCGTACAAGCTGCTCTTTGCCTACCTTCTCTTTGAGAGTTTTGGTAGATAGAGCTGTGCTACTCCCTCTACCAGCCAAAAAAAGATTCCCTGACGATCCCGATGGTCATCCGGTCAACGGAGAATAAGATTCACTCTCCACCGCCACACGAAGAACCCAGCACTAAACAAAGGGAGGATTCAAGACTCAACATCCTTTCTCCCTTATAACTGGAAGGAAAAAGCAATTTTGTTGTAATTTTTTCATCTGATTCAAGGAAAACTTTACAGTAAAGACTTCTTTCTCTTTTTTCCGGCGCGTACAAGAGATGGCGACTCCGCTAGGGACTACATTTTTCACTGATGAGCAAATCGTGGCGCAGGATGACGTCCTCCGTAAGGGGAAGATGGTCGAATCGCTCATTGTCGAGTTCGACCAGGCGAAGTACGAAGAGTTTCTCTCTTCCGGCTCCAAGAGCCCAAAGACTCACGTCTGCCGCCGGGTCTCGACGGGGAATGGCCCCGAGGCCCGATCTGTGGCTCTCTTGGGCGCTGCTGCTGCCAACTGTGCCAAGCAAGGTACACGCGCCAACGCCTCCCAGAAGGCCCGCGTGGTCCCAGGCACAACTGCCTTTGCGACCAACCGCGTCGCACAGAACACCCGCATCAGCGTCTCTCAGGAGACCCGCGTGGTTAAAATCTCTGATGTTCAGCATCAGGATGTTGTTGGTCTCTCTCCACCTCCGCGACGCAACCGGAACGCTGAGCGTCGACAGAGGAGACGTGCGCGCCAGCTGCAAGTTGGAACCTCTGGTTGTCTGACTGAGGCTGGACGCAGCATACAAACTGGCGCCTTGCTCGCGCCCCACGAAGTCCGCATTTGGCGGCCCAAACGCGAGATTCCTTCAGTTAGGTCCTCTGAGGACCAACTCACCAAACGCCAAGGTGAAGCCTCTGCGCCTTGTCAAGCACAAGAGGCACGCACCTATAGACGTGGGGCCCAGCAGCCCACTCTCTCTCAAGTGTCTCTGCCCCGACACACCAAGCAGCAACGTGACAGGCGCGTCTTGTCTCAATAGAGACGCCAGACGCGCGCTGAACAGCTGCGGCGCGAGAACCGCGTCCCTGAAGCCTGCGTCCAGGCTGTACAGCACATGGATGCCTCCCGTCTTCGACGTTGCGAGGTTAATCTTTTCAATCCCCTCCCATGGACTTGAGGGATTATTTGACGAAGAAAAGAAGTGCCAATCAGGCCACTTCGTCGTGTTGCTGCCAATGGCTCATCCATATGCTCTCTGAGTGCCGTTGCGGATCAGGCGTACATCAGCAGTCTTTAGTCAGACAGCTGACCCTGATTCCCCCGTCAGCTGAAAGAAGACGCTCCCACTGAAGGAGAACCTTCTCTGACGTTGAGTACCCAGAGCTCACTGCGAATATGACAAGCAGGAGTAAGGGAAAACAACCTGCAGTCAGCTCAGATGAGTCTGACTCTGAACCGGAAGGAGTGTATCGACACACTCGCACCCGGACTGGGGCCATTCCCCCAATTGACTATAATGCCTTAGCCCATGGCATTAAAGTGAATGATTCTCACTCCGCCGTAGCGGAATCGAGGGCTTCAAACTCTTCCGTCGAGAAGGAGACCTCCGCCTACATGACAGGCACTCCTGAGGAGACGGCCAAACGTTTAGAACAGATCCAGAAGGCACAAATGGATATGATTCTTTCTCAGCAGGAATCTATCAACTCCCTCAAGCAGGCGATTGCACAGCTGCTCGAAGACAGGAGGAGGTCTCCTCCTAAAAAGTCAAAGGGTAAAGGGAGAAAGGGAGAAAGCTCATCTTCCGAACCTTCTGAGGAGACGCGGCGATCTACTTCCGGCTCGTCCAAGTCCTCGTCGCAAGTAAAGGGCGACCAAGACCCGGGGAAGGCTCATGCTAAAAGAATGAGTCAACTGGAGCGACGCCTCGAGGCCCTTGCCAATCGCAAAGACCTCCAAGAAGTAGGAGTGGTCCGACCCTACCCGGCTGAATGGGACTTGGTTCCGTACCCGCCCAAGTTCAAAGCTCCAACTCTCCAAGCCTTTGATGGGAAGGGGTCACCCAATCAGCATATCTACTACTTTAAATCCCAAACTGGGAATGTAGTAGATAATGATGCCATCCTGGTGCGTCTGTTCATCGGCACCCTGAAAGGGTTGGTCTTTGAATGGTTCATGAAGCTCCCAGAAGGTTCTATCAAGAACTGGGGCGATTTGGAGAAGCTGTTCTTAACACGCTTCTTCGAAGATGACTCGGAAATCACGATGCGCACCCTTTTGGCTACTAAACAGCGAAAGGGAGAGTCCGTTAAGTCTTTCGTGGAAAGGTTTCGGAACGTGGCACTCCGGTGTCCAAGCGGTATGACCCAGGCCACCCTGGTGGAAACATGCCGCCACAATCTCCAAACCTCACTCCTTGCTCAAATAGGAGTTGCTGAAAGCCGCACCTGGAAGCAATTAGTCCAACAAGGTGAACAGGCTGAGGAGATTGTCGCCCGCGTCAGAGCGGAGGAAGGTAAGACTAGGCCGGAAAGGTCGACAAGGCGTGCGCCAGACACATCCCTCCAAACAAAGCGGAAGGATAATTTGGCAACGGAGACCAAATCTCCCGCCAAACCTCAATCAGGCAAGGCGAGTGGCTCTTCAAGCCAGCCACGCGCCAACAAGCAATATTCCTTCAAGGAGGAACATGTCGATTCGCTCTTTAAACTACTCAACAAGAGCAACCGACTGAAGCTCCCTGAAGCTAGACGCCCCGAGGAAGTCTGCAAGACCGACAATCCCACCTATTGCTTGTACCACAGGATGCTGGGGCACCCTACTAAGAACTGCTACGTCTTCAAGGACATCCTTCAAGCTCTGATTGACGCGGAGGTGTTAAAGCTCCGACCAGAGCAGAAAAAGGTGACGGCTAATGTGACATCAGTTCTCCAGTTGGAAGACAACCCCCAACGCCTGCGGGGGTGGTCCCTATTCCAAGAGGAGAGCTGAGAGTGGTCAACACAGACCCTCACCAGCAGCAAGCGAAAGGCTTGGTACCCGTTCCTACACCTCAAGGGGAAACCATGTGGGTCCACCCTGACCTTGTCAATGAACAGCAATGGACTACTGTGACCAACAGGAAATCCAAAGGCAAGGCAAAGGCCTCATCCTGCAATGTGGTGGGTGCCTCCTCTCGAGAAGCCGAGACTGATGTTCCCTCGTTAACCGACTCAGAGGAGGAAACAATAGTCTTGGCCGCAGAGCCCAACCAATCTATGGCGGGAACCCGTTCGGGACAGCCGTACTTGAAGCAATATGGCGAGATGGCGGTAGTCCCTCCACAACCAGCTGTAGAACTAACCAAGCCCTCCACAAGACAACCTGTCGAGAAACAGAAAGAAACTCGGTTTTCTCGAGTTCTTTCGAAAGGTATGGCGGAAGGATCCACGACACCTTACCGCTTTGATGTCCTGGCTCAACTAGCCAACATCCCGGCACGCATTACCTTGTATGAACTTCTTAGACTATCAAAGTCGACCAGAGAAGCTCTACAAGAAGCTCTGGCAAATGCCGAGGTCTTCATGACCCAGGTGCCGAAGGAGGAGGATGTAGAGGATTGCCTCCATACCTCCCTAAACGCTCCCTGTATTACCTTCACAGCAGATGATATGCAGGTCAAAGGGAAGCATGATCGACCCTGTATTTCACAGGGTATATTGGATCGTCTGAGGTGAACCGCATTCAGGTAGATCCAGGGTCCGAGTTGAGCATCATGCCTCGCCGGGTCATGCAACATCTGGGCATTCCCACTCATCGTTTGAGCCCTACTCAGACAACTATCTATGGGTTCAATGCCAACCAGACCCGTCCGATGGGGAAAATCAAGCTCAAATGCCAGATTGGAAGCCTCAAGTCGGAAGTGACATGCTACATCATCGACACGACACTTCCTACAATCTATTGCTGGGACGACCGTGGATTCACCGCAACTCCATCGTTCCCTCCACTCTCCACTAAGTCATGAAATACATTGACGGGAGTGGAAAGGTGCAGACGTTGATTGCCGAAAGGTATCCGTTCAAAGGGGTCGAGAATTATTTCACCGACTCTTTGCTGTACCAAGATCCGGTGGAGACGGATGAAGTTCCGCGACCAGAGGAGCCAGACTCTGGTAACGAAGCTGACACCGAGCTCGAGAAAGAAGAGTGCCTGTGGGAGTTAGAACCACTTGTAAAGAGCACTAATAAGCTCGATGTTGATGATACCACCGACGATGTAGGCGGTTGGTATATTAATGAAGATTTAAATTTTACGTATTTTTCTGTGTTTGCTTCTGATTCAGTACCATCAGGCACTAGCACCGAAGTAGACGATGACCCCTGGTCGGCAATAGATGCTTTGACATCGTTGCATGTACCAGTGAAGTCGTCCTTCGAGACATACCAAGATAATGGTAATGCGCAAGAATCTATATTTATGGTTCCAGCAAGACGGAAAGGCCAAAAACCAATTCTTTTTGGGCGAATCTCGTCTGAACCAACGCCCCGCGAAGAATCTTAAGGCGAGGATGAATCCCCTCAATTCGGTCATTATGAACCAAAAGCACTCAAAATGATGAGATGTATGGGGTACGACCTGACCAACAGACCCGGGTTGAACTTCGGCAAAGGAAGGAGGATGCTGCTTCGATCCTTTGTGCCGAAAGGGAAGGCCCCCGATTATTATCATCGGACGCGCGGGGGTTGGGCTATGTATCAACTCCGGTCCCATCAGCCTCCGATTCTCAAGAATCGTCGAGCAACGATTACTCTTCAGACACATCATCTTGGGAGTCAGATGTCAGTGTCGGCAACATCTTCAAGGAACTTTCAGTGAACATGGTTTCGACAAGTCACCTGGAAGATGGAAATGAAGAAATGATCCAATCTGATACAGATCCTTGGATCAAACATTTAAATGCTCTTTGGGACACTCGCTTTGAACAGCGCGAGCCACCCACAGAAGACAAGGTTGTTCAGATCAACCTAGGAGATGAGGCTAACCCTAAGCCCATCTTCATAAGTGACGGCCTGTCACCTTCGGAGAAAAAGGATCTAATATCTCTTGTACAAGAGTATATAGACGTCTTCGCCTGGAATTATGAGGACATGCCAGGACTCGATCCTCAGGTGGCTATGCACCACCTCAACATCAATCCGGACATAAAGCCTGTCAAACAATAGCAGCGACGGTTTCGTCCAGAAATAATGGAGGCAATTCAATCAAAAGTCAGAAAACTTATTGATTCTGGCTTCATCAGGGAAGAACGACATCCCGACTGGGTAGCCAACATCGTCCCCGTCGCCAAGAAGAACGGGAAGATCCGGATCTGCATCGACTTTCGCGATCTAAACGAGGCCTGCCCCAAGGACGAATTCCCATTGCCGATCACAGATGTCATGATTGACAATACTTGTGGATTCGAACGAATGTCCTTCATGGACGGATTCTCAGGATACAATCAAATCAAAATGTATCCTGATGACGAAAAGCATACCTCCTTCAGGACACCTCTAGGGGTATATTGCTACACCTCATGCCCTTCGGACTGAAAAATGCAGGGGCAACATACCAAAGGGCCATGAACGCCATTTTCCATCAGCAAATACGCAAAACGGTGGAATGTTATGTTGATGACATCGCGGTAAAAAGCTGCACTAAAGGTGATCACATAGCGGACCTGAAGGTGGTCTTCGACATCATGCGGGCTCATCAATTGAAGATGAATCCCACAAAGTCCTTCCTGGGGGTGGCCAGTGGCAAATTCTTAGGATTTGTTGTAACATCCACCGAAATTCACTTGGACCCGGAAAAGGTTCGCGCTATCCAGGAGATGCAACCCCCGAGAAATCTCAAAGAACTCAGGGGATTGTAGGGACGATTGGCGTACATCCGCAGGTTTATCTCAAACCTCTCCGGAAGATGCCAACCCTTTGCTAAGTTAATGAAGAAGGGTGTCTCATTCATTTGGGATGACGCTTGCCAACAAGCGTTCGAGGAAATCAAGCAATACCTCACCCAACCACCAGTCCTTGCAGCTCCGGTATCCGGAAAGCCTTTCCTGGTGTACGTCCGGGCAATGGATCATTCTTTGGGAGCTCTATTAGCTCAGAATGATGATCACGGACGTGAGCAAGCAATCTACTATCTGAGTAGAACAATGATCGGAGCCGAACATCGGTATAACCCGATCGAGAAGGAATGTTTGGCATTAGTGTTCGCTATTCAGAAAATGCGGCACTATCTGGTAGGCCAAACTATAAACGTCATATCAAAAGTCAAACCCCTGAGGTTACTTATGACTAAGCCTTCATCATTAAACGGCCGGCTGGCAAAATGGGCCATATTGCTCTCCCAATATGAGATGCACTTTTTACCACAAAAGGCCATTAAGGGACAAGCAGTGGCAGATTTCCTAGCTGAGCACTCAGATCCGAGGGCAGCCAAAGTCTACGAGGATCTCCCAGATGAAGTTGCTAAGTCTGCCTGACTCAGACATCGTTCGAAAGTCAAGTATGGCAACTTTTCTTCGACGGTGCATCAAGAACAAGCCCAAGGGGACACGTAGTAGCGGGGGTAGGAGTAGTACTCGTATCCCCACAAAATTATGTGATTCCCCGAGCTGTCTCATTAACTGAGCCTTGTTCCAACAATGTGGCGGAGTACAACGCTCTTTTGATTGGGATGCAATTCGCCGATGAGATTGGCGTTAAAAATCTCGAGGCATACGGCGACTCTAAACTCATCATTAGCCAAGTTCGTGGGGAGTACGAAATCAGACATGAGGACCTAGTACCCTACCACAACGCAACTATCCGCATGGCCGAGGGGTTTACAAGTTTCTACATCGACCATGTACCGCGCAGGCAAAATGCGCACGCGGATGCACTCGCATCCCTCGCGGCCTCCTTAGCTCTTCCAGCTGGAGCAATGGAGAAGATATTCGTCTACAGCCACGACCTGTATTGCCCGAGAAATGCTCTCGAGGGCTATCAGGAGTCAAAGGGAGATTGTCAAGGCAAAGAAGCACTGGAATTGTCAACCGGTCCAGAGCTTAAAGACTGGCGATTCCCCTACATTGATTTCGTCTTATACGACATTCTGCCTGAAGACACCAAAGAGGCGGCTGTCATTCGAAGGAAAGCCCCCAAATTCTATTATAATGCGATTACGCGAACATTGTATCGTCGATCGCATGACGGGATCTTGCTCCGGTGCTTCTCACCAAAAGAAGCCCAAGAGGTATTGAGAGAAGCCCACGACGGTATGTGTGGAGCCCATCAACTTGGCCCAAAACTGGCACATCGACTCCAAAGATTGGGTTACTACTGGCCCAAGATGATTGCCGATGCCGTCACCTATGCTAAAAGATGCCACGCTTGTCAAGTTCATGGGGATTTCATCCATCAAGCACCAGGGTATCTCCACTCTACAACCTCTACCTGGCCATTTGAAATGTGGGGGATGGATGTGGTTGGCCCTATCAGCCCACCATTATCAAAAGGACATCGGTTCATTTTGGCAATAACCGATTACTTCTCTAAGTGGACTGAGGCCATTCCTTTGAAGGAGGTCAAATCGTCGAACGTGATCAAGTTCGTGAAACATCACGTTATTTACCGTTTCGGTGTACCTCGGCGAATTGTCCATGACAATGGACCTCAGTTCATCAGCCAGGCTTTCCAGAGATTCTGCGCTAAGTTCAGAATCCAGAGTGTGTCCTCAACGGCATACTATCCTGCCGCTAATGGCCTCGCAGAAGCTTTCAACAAGACTATTGGCAAGCTTCTCAAGAAGTTAGTCTCGAAAAGTCAACGAGACTGGGACGACAAACTAGGTGAATGCTTATGGGCCTATCGCACAACTGTGTGAACCCCAACTAAAGCTATGCCATTTTCTTTGGTATATGGATGTGAAGCCGTGCTCCCACTGGAAATCCAAATTCCATCTCTACGCGTCGCCTTGACAGCGGAGATGACAACAGAGGAGAAGCATCGACAGCGACTCCAGGAACTGGAGGCCTTAGATGATAAACGTCTGCAGGCCCAACAACAAATCGAGCTCTACCAAGCTCGTATTACCAGAGCCTTCAACAAGAAAGTTAAAATGTGAACTTTCAAGAAAGGCGATCTTGTCTTAGCCGTCAGAAGACCCATGGTAATGACGCACAAGACAAAAAGAAAATTTCAACCCAAATGGGAAGGACCATTTGTAGTAGAGTCAGTCTACTCGAATGGGTCATATCGCCTCATAACCTCAAATGGCGATACACTCATGATGCCGATCAATGGCAGGTTCCTGAAGAAATACTATCCTTAGATGGTATTCTTCCGCTGATCAAGTTAAAAGTACACCTCTGATCAAAGTAAGAAGAATTTCTTCATTATAACATCCGACGCCCCCGATGGCTAAGGATAGAGGAAAATGTTGGCTTCTAAGCCCAACATAAGTCTTCGACAACTCATCATGCTGAGGGGAATAGTATGGCTAGCCCAACTCAAACGGTAGTTGGTAAAGGCACCTCAAATCTATTGATAGCTGAGGGTTTGCTAAAAATTCTAAGTGGACTTGGCTTCACTCTTTCCTCCAAAATCCCTTACCAATTCTCATCCACAGAATGGTAGGTCTACAAAATACAATCATTACTAAGTTAACACTATACCTCTGGTAATGGAAACTTTTCAATATTCCTTGTCGAGTACAAATTTTGTTTGTCAACTCTACACGGAGTATCAAACTTTCAAATTTGCCAAGTTAACACTATACCTCTGGCACTTCAAATTTTCACTTGTCAATTCTCACCAATAGAATGACAGGTCCTCAAATTGCTCTTATCATGAGTCAATCATTGTCAAGTTAATACTACACCTCTGACAAATTACTGTTAAAGTTTAACACCACACCTCTAAACAGTAATCAGGTTTCTGTCAGGTTTAATATTACACCTCTGACAGTCACTTTTCTTCAGACTTCCATATCGAAGCTGAAATGGATGATGCTAAGTTAACATTACACCTCTAGCATCAAGTCATTGCTAAGTTAAACAATACAACTATGGCCATGACTTTCCCTCGGACTTCCTTATACAAGCCGAAATGACCAATGCCAAGTTCAACATTACACCTCTAGCATTACCCTCACTGTCAAGTTAAACATTACACCTATGACAGTGACACTTCTGAGTTAAGTTAATATCACACCTCTGACTCACATCCTTGTCAAGTTAACATTACACTTCTGACAAGACCACTTTCAACCCGTTAAGTTAATATCACACCTCTAACGGTAACAAACTTTCCTAGATTCCCCACGAGTCTAGTCTCACTTGTTATTCTCTTCAACAGAATAACAAGTCTACCTAAAAACATTGTTAGGTTAATACTACATCATCAACACTGTTTCCATCAAATCCCCAACTGAGCTCAATCAAGTTAATCCCAAACACTTGATAAAAGTTCACCCTCCCTGGGGGTACCAATTCTACTTGTCACTTTCTCATATAAAGTGGCAGGTCCACCAAAAATTATTTCATCTCTGTCAAGTTAATATTACACCTCTGACAGTATTGTGAGAGTTCCTGAAATAGGATCTTTCCCTACAAAGTTTGACTTATTAAGATTATCATCATAATTTTGACAAAGTCAAAGATTCTTTGCTTCTATGAGTCTAACTGAAGACAAAAAGTTCAAGACAATGAAAGAGGCAAAAAGAAAAGTGTCACTTTTATTTATATCCAGGCATACGAAAGTGATACAAAACGCTCTCTTATACAATAAGATTGAGTGTTACAATTAAGGAGTACAAAGAAGTCCCTCTCTCTCTCAGAGGCCGTACTCACTTCTTGAAGCCGCATCTAATTCCAAGTGCACGATGTCTGAAGAAGTGCCAAACTGTGGCGACAATTGGAGCCGGTTGCACTATGGTGCATGACGTAAACATCGGAAGAGCCCTAGCTGACTAAGCTAAGAGCAATAGTGTTCTTGAGGTCCGGTGGCAGCAGAAAGCCAGGCAACCCTTCCTTCATGAGCATCTCTTTCGCCAGAAGGCCATCCAACGAACATGGAGTGTCCTTGATGTCACTTCTGGAGTGGGAGAGGAAGAGGATCCTATCTGCCACTGTATCCACCATAACCTCCTCGCCGCCATACTTACCCTGACCATCCCTTGCCAGCAGGCATGACTGGTGCAGTGGATCGAAGAGACCTTGGCGAGGGTTAAGTCCTCGTCAGGGACATAATATATTCCCTTGTAGACGACGAGGACCATAATATATTCCCTTGTAGATGAACATCGAACGAGTTCGCCGACCGGAATATTCTTCCAGGGGCCCAGCGAACCTGAAAAAGGACAATCAAGCCTACCTACAAGGAATAAACAAGGGGGTTAGAAAACCTGGAACTTAGTATACTTCAACAAAGAAAACTAAGTGACAGACGCGGCTATTATTGAAGACTTCAGACGCGGGAATGAGCCCGCGCGGTGAGTCAAAATACCGCGTCAACAGAAGCAGACGCGAATCAAAACTGTGCCACACACAGGATTCAAACGCGGTCTCATTTTGCGCCCGCACCTAAAACACAAGGCGCGAAAGGACTCAGACGCCGAAAATTGCCATCTCCCTGTCGAGGGAACAGGGGTTGCAAAATTCGGGTCTGAAACCTTCAGCCCGAGTTGGAATTCATCCAAATCAGTGGCCTTAAAGCGCGAGCTTCATGAGCAAAGTCAGCGCCAAGTGCCAAAGACTTCTGTACTCGCGTCCAGGGAAGTTTAAGTCGGCGGCGCAAATTCCAGAAGGAATGCACCAACTATGACTTCATGACAACCTCTTCAAGAGATGCCAAAGTGCAAACCTGGGTGGGCTAAAAACGTCACGGCAAGTCAGGAAGGCATACCAGCAGAGGGCTCTGTCAAGAGTTTAACTCTCTGCAGGACATGGAAGGTGATCAGAGAGACACTTTGTCCTGAAGAGACCAAACAGAAGCATGAAAGCTCTGGGTCATCTTCTTCCCCGGAGTCGTCTTCATCCATGAAGACAGTACCCCTGTTAGAAACTCTGAAGAAGGCGGAAGTTCTCAGAGCAATCGTTCTCTTAAAAGGGAAGATAGTCTAAGATTGGGACTGCTAAAGAAGGCGATCCCCTATTTATAGGCCGCTCCTGGTAACCGTCATTAATGGTTCATCAATTGGAACCATCGGCCTTAATGACCGCACGATTGTCAAAGTCCAATGGGAAGCTGACGCGTGGAGGGTCGCTTCGGGAAACGTTGAAGACGCTGGTCTACAACCGCCAGCGCCGGTTTTACATTAAGGGGTATTAACGCCCAAGTCCAATGAAGAACCGACGCGTGGACAACTGCTTCGGGAAACAACGGATGACCCGGTTTCCCAATCGTCAGTAAAGACTTGACGTTCAATCGTCAGTGAAAACTTGACGTTCAAAGATCTCATAAAATCTTTATGTCAGGCCGCATGTAACGTCTGGAAGTTACATCGATACGCAGATGGGAAAACCGCGTCCTGGAACCCGCGTCTCCTTTCTCAGAATGAATGACGTCCACCTGCGTTCCAAAGGAAAGTCCGCGTGACTCAGAATCGCGTCCCTTCAGCAAACAGGGCCCATTTTAAGGGAAAGCACTTGACTCAGTAAAGGACTTAGTCCATTCTGAGATTAAGGGGAAAATACACAAGGCTGCGTCCCTCGCGTCCGCTCGAGTCGCATCTTCATTGGCAGGACAGACTCGCGTTACTCAAAGCCGCGTTTCTCTCTGCGAGTTGACGCCGCCGCGTCTCCCTATGGATTGACGCTGCGTCTCATCAAAAGGACTTAGTTCTATCTGAGTTCTTATGAACTGATGACCGCGTCTCCCTATGAATTGACGACGCGTCTCATCAAAAGGACTTAGTTCTACCTAAGTCCCTATGAACCAATGCCGCGTCTCATCAAAAGGGCTTAGTTCTGCCTAAGGTCCTATGGGTCAAACGTCGCATTTCATTTAAAGAACTTAGTCTCACCTAAGTTCAACATTCACAGTCAGTTAATCAAAGATTATGATCAAGAGGTCGAATTCATCCACAGCAAGGCAACGAAGGAGGTGGAACCAAAACTTCAAAGACTTTTATTATATCAAAAATGATAAAAGTTAATACAAAACACTCTTAGTGAACAGAGTGTCCTTTTCTTAAAAAAAAAAGAGAGAAGGCTACAAGTCCTGGTCCGCCAAAGAACGGATTTGCTCTCTAAGGCGATGTATCTTATGTTGATGCGCCTTCTCAACCTCCATGAGAGCTCGGGCCCGCAGATCCACTTCAGACAAGAATCCCTGCGCTTGCACTCGGAGGGATTCCAGCTCGGACGAACGAACAGAGAGGTCCGCTTCAGCTTGCGCCTTGGCAACCTCTAACTCCGCTAGCCTCTTTTCAGAGGTAGCAAGCCTCTGTTCGTTGAAGACAATCATGGCCTCAGCCCTGGCTATAACAGCCCGAGAGTCAAGGATAGCCTGCTTTGCGGCCTGTATGATCGTCTCTGACTCCTCGGACTCAATCGCCAGCCTTTGGTGATCAGCCTGGACACGTTCAAGAAGACGAGTGCTATCGGTGATCTTCTCCTCCACCTGTCTTCGCTTCTGCTCTTGAGCAACAAGGAGCCTGTTCAGCGTTTCTTGGGCTTCGTGGGATGAACCGGCATCATCCTCTAGGGATCGAAGCTCTCTCAGGTGCTGTCCCAGCTGATCCACCAGCAGCTGACTCGCCTGGGCTAGTGAAGGGCCTCCGGCCAACTTGATGTTCTCGACCTGGTTTCCGAGAAACATCTGGGCGAAGTCAAGGGAGCTACCCCTAGTCAGGACGAAATCGATGCATGTTCGCATTGAGGTAAGGAACTGCTGCACCGCCTGGCGTGTCAAAGCTCCATGATATCATCATCCGAAGTGCTCCCGATCCCCTTTCTATCACGGGGTGGGGGATGTAGATCGGCTCTGTTGGTACAAGAGTCGAGCTGAACACGGGTACGGCAGGAGCAGGAGCAGCCACTGGCGCTTCTGGGGGTACCACTCTGCAGGAGCCTCCACAACCGATGACAGGGTAGTGAGCTCGACCTCCTCAGAAACCTCAGCCAAGGCTTGGGCCGTGTGGCCTTCCGGAGGGACACTGACCGTCACTCTCTACCTGGGCCCCCTCAGTTCTCTCTGCAAGTTATCTCAACATTAGCCAGAATGGTAAAAAGAGAAACATCCGAGACATCAAAACTTCCTTACCAAGCTGGAGGTCCAGAGATGTCGAATCCTTGGGCGAACCCTGCAGAGGAGAAGTCTCCCTGACTTCAGTGGTGGCCTCCTCTTCCTGCAGAGGAGAAGTCTCCCTGATTTCAGTGGTGGCCTCCTCTTCCTGCAGAGTAGAAGTCTCGTAGCTGGAGTCTCAACTCCTTCCGGCTGGGTCAACTCTTGCATCATCTCCTCGATATGCGAGGAGGTTGCAGCCTCGGTATCCTCAGCCAATCCTGCAGCATAAAAGGAGAATGTTAAAGCCTCCTCTTCAAAATGAAAAGGGAAATCAGGTCAAAAGGTGAAAAGAGTACCTTCAGCAGGAGCAACTGCTGGTGGTGACATCGTCGCCGGCTCACACCCATGTATTTTCTCCTCCGAGATGTGTGAGAATTTGCTCGGATCAAGAGGAGCGGGTTCGTCACCATAGTCGACCTCATCCTCAAAATCGCTTTCCTCTGCGGATGAGGAAGACGACAGTTCAATGTGAGCAGCCTCAGTAGCCGGAGCCTTGCCTCTAAACACCCCAGTGGTAGGGCTGGGGTCAACCATCCGAGGACTGGAGATGAAGACAGAAGGAGACCCAGGCTGTTGTGCCTCATCCCTCCTCTGAGCTGAGGAAGACTCAGGCTGAGCTGAGATCCCCGGAATCTCAACATCGCATCCGCTCATTATATCGACCTCGAGCTGCTCGGTTCGTCAGTGGCGGTGGGTCTGTCAGCAGGCTCCCCTTCCTCTGCAATCCTGAGGCTCCTGCGGTGTAACCTGCGGGCATGGACTAAGGGAGTGTCATCCTTGTCCACCTCTTCCTCCCTCGGCTCCCCAACACCAGAAGGGATATCCGCAGATCGAGAAACTGCAGCCGTCAAGTCTTTCGGACCTTCTTTGGGGCAGGCTCAGCAATGGAAGTAGAGCCTTGACGACGCTTGCTCACCGCCTGTCGAGCCCTGGTGGTCGCGGCTCCGCCCTTGTTGCTCGCGGCTCCTCCCTTGACCTTCTCCCGACCTCCCTCAGAGCCTTCAGGTACTACTCGACGCCTCGCGAGCGTTTACCGGACTCAGACCTTGCTTTGAGATTTGCATGATACTCTCAATGCATGAATTCTCGGAACAAAGTATGGTGTCTGGTTGACTTGGAAGTACCAGGAGCAGAAGCTGAAGCTCATACGGCACTTTGACCCCTCGATAGGTAGACGGAAAGTTGCTTCCGTCCCTCCGGCCACACTGTAGTACCAAGCCCGAGCACCTTCGAACAAGTTCCCTTCGAAGGCGAGTCGAGCATTGGGATTGCCGACGTAGAGTTGATCGTAGCCGAACTGTCGGGCGAAACGATTCGGCATGTACGACTCGATTGTGCATGAAGTCCCTTGCCGGAAAAGCACATATCCGGGCCGAATGTTGATCAACCACCAGAAGATCCCCGTGGACAACCTCGTGAAGTCATCTGGGCCCGCGAAATCAGTAAATAGATCCCGAAAGATGCACCAGGGATCTCGGGGAAGCAGCGATTGAGCTGGTAGTTCGAAGCATCTGAAATGCACTTCCGGACGAAATACATATAAGTATTACGCCAGTCCGAACCCTCCAATCGCTGTACAAAAGGGGCGAAACCCTCACTCCAAGGCACCGGCGTCATCAGGGAAGGGCAGTGCATCACGTACCAAGCCATGAGGTACGTGTAAAGCAGCTCGATCCGAGGGTTGGGGCGCTTCACCGTCGGCCTCCCCTCTGAGTCAAGGATCGGTTTGCCATGGGAGTCGACAGCCTTCCCTGCCTCGTAGAAAGCCTGGGTTAACGCCCGCAACCCGCTCTGAATGTTAGCCGCCACGGCCGGAAGAAGGGCTATGGGACTGCCATAGGCCAGGAGCACCGCCGGGTACACTACATCAGCAACAATGACTTTATGTGGCAACGTGGGCACCACACAACGCTTCAGCCACAGCATTAAGAAGCCCGCCAACAATGCTCGATCGGAGATAGGGGTCCGGGCTTGATGGTGAAAGCTTTCAAAGACCATGTCAGGTTCGAAACCGTCCTCGTTCGAAACCGTGGTGTAGAAGCCTTCAGGAGCCTGGGCGATCCTGTCGTCAATTTCCTTGTCAGAGCTGGGAGCCAGTCGGGTTATTGGATGGTCTTTCTTATTGACATTGTTGAACAAGTAACTGGCCCAAAACAGCTGCTTGATTCCTCCCGACCTCCAAGTGGTCATCTGGCCGCAAATATGGAAGTGACATAGCACTTCCCAATAAGTCTCATACATTTGAGGAGACCCTTTCTTCATAAGGTTGAGCTCCTCAGTGGTTGGGATATATTCCTCATAGGGAGAATCCCCTGTTGCCAGCCCGAGACCTCATGCAACTCGTGCAGTGCAAGGCCCATCTCTCCGACGGGGTGAAGAATGTCCCCGTCAAAGAATTGTAACGCTCCAGGACCCCGAAGAAGTTCTGAGAACTCGGCGGGATGCCATACTACACGGCCCTGACTGCTGGGTACAGTCCCACATGCTCTAGCAGATCTCCAAGATCGGCAAGGACGAAGCTCACCATCCTGCACCACCAATACTTCTCGTGGAATGAACCCACCCGGGCGCACGGAACTCAAACCGGAAAATCACCCTCCGCTTTCATAAACGCGTTGAGGAAGGTAGTGCCGAGTTTTGGTATCTCTCCAACTGGGAGCTCAGACTTGCGCGACCAGGGAACAGGCCGAGAACGCCCTATCATGACCATCATGACGGTATACCTTCTGGGAGCCCAAGTCACCGAGGGTAATCTC
Source organism: Agave tequilana (assembly GCA_038442645.1). Lineage (NCBI taxonomy): Eukaryota > Viridiplantae > Streptophyta > Magnoliopsida > Asparagales > Asparagaceae > Agave > Agave tequilana. Next base: position 4,200 of record JAVJIF010004796.1, on the reverse strand, counting down.
AGGGACGTATCGGGAAACGTCCCATTTCATCTTCCGAGGGACGGACATGTGCTGGAGATAAGACAGCGGGAACATCCTCTCCATGTCTGGAAGAAAGAATCTTCTATCCCCTATCTGACGGAGCCATCTATAATTTCCATCATACATGGAATAGCCGCCATCACCGATACGATCTCCGAAGAAGAAGGCAGGCTTCTCTAGCTTGACGTGATCATCCGTTGTGAATGCTGCATCGGTCATAAGCACCCGAAGGGTCGTCATATCAACATTGGAGAGCCTCTTCTGGCGCTCCTGCGACCTGTCAGCAGTCACAGGTACTGTCCTTCGTAGTACAAAGGCCAGATCACGGTCAGCACCACCTACATGTCCAAAGTGGCGCTTCTTGGCGAGTGGGGCAGAAGGGTGTGGTACTGCAAAAGAAAAGGACACTTAATCAGACACCTTATCAGAAGCGGAAAAAAATGCTAAGTGTCTATGGTCCAGACGCAGAAGAGATACTGGACGCAGGAATTATCAAATCCACGTCCAGACCTGCGAATCTGCGTCGAGACGCAGAAGAAGAAATACTGGACGCAGGAATTATCAAATCCGCGTCCAGACCTGCGAATCTGCGTCCAGACGCAGAAGAAATACTGACGCAGGGATTATCAAATTCGCATCCAGACCTGCAAATCCGCATCCAGGCGTAAGACCCGCAGGATCAAATCCGCGTTTTGCAAACCAAGACTTATGAAAAATCTCTAAGTACTTAGGCTCAGGTGCAAGATTCATCAAAAACCTGCACTGATAAAAAATCTTCAAGTCCGCGTCCGAACCCTTCACAATTAGAAATATTCTAAGTGAAGAATCCGAAATGCAGGACTCGCTGGCACCGGGTCATCAAACCCGCGCCTTGGTTATCAACTCAAAGACCGCGTCTGAGACCGCGTCTGAGAATCAAACACGGTTTGTTTTCTGTGTCGACGGTTCTGTGTTAATGGTTCTCCTCCAAAAGATATCTTTTTGGGGTTCCATGAGCTTCCAGTAATGGTGAAGTTCAAGCCTAAACGGCGTTATACCTGGGAAAAGGACTTCCTGCACGGAGGAAACGCCCCTCTGGGCCTCGGTGACAGTCGCTCTTGAAGAGGATGCGGTTGGCTTGGTCTTAGGTGCCATTGGTGATTAAGAATCCAGTAATGGAGATGAACAGAGAAAGAAGAACTCTTTTTCTTAAAAACTCTAAACAAATGCGCTCGGAGAAGAAGAGGTATCTCTCTGACTGTTGCCATTTATAGGCACAAGGATTCGCGAAGATACGCGGCGCGTGGCTCGATTAGTTCTGCAGCGAGTCATCGCTTGACGCGTGGAAGAAATCTTTTTGATGATTCGCGAAGATCATGCGCCATGACTCTGCAGCGAGTCGTCGCTTGACACGTGGAACAGATCATTTAATGAACCGGGAAGTCCGCGCGTCAAAAGGTGAAATCCGTCGGTTCCCCAGGCCAACTGGCAGTGCAATCATGACATGGCACGGATTCGCACGACGGTCGCGTCTCTTCGATGGACATGCCCCGTCATCACCGCCATAAATGCATTCAAAAAGTCGCGTCTCTCTAAGAAGTTCGCGTCTTTCCAGCCCGGCTGAACATCGCGTCTGCTTTATGGAATATCAGTCGCGTTTCCATTTCCAAAAGACGCATCCCATGAAAGTCGCGTCTTTAAAGCAGTACTATCTCTGCTCTTCAAAAAGAACTGGCGTTCAGTCCTTGCTTCTGCAGATCAGTTCAACAGTACACTGGCACAAGCAGACGATCGTCCACTCCTGGCTTAAAGCGCGTCCATGACAGACTAAAAGCAATCGGGGAGGTTTAGACTGTGTATCTAGACACTCAACACGATCAACTCTGGTGGCCTCAAAGAGTTCAACAGTACACTCACGAAGACCAACTCCAGATAAGATCAAACCCGGAGCGTTAACAGTCCAGTCATAGAGGTGAATTCAGCTAGAGTCCAAAGTATTTCGAAATCCGTCCCAGTTAACTGCGGAATATCGAAAACTTTGGAGGGGGTTCTGTAGGCTGTCTAAAAATCACTAAAAGACAAGCCATTAAAAGGCAGAGTTTCAGACTCAAGGCGCGAAGGCTCAACAGTCACGTCTCAACCTCAAGGCGCGTGGGCTCGACACCCGCGTCTCAACATCAAGGCGCGTGGGCTCGATACCCGCGTCTCAACACCAAGGCGCGAGGGTCCAACACCCGCGTCTCAACATCAAGGCGCGTAGGCTCGACACCCGCGTCTCAACATCAAGGCGCGTAGGCTCGACACCCGCGTCTCAACATCAAGGCGCGTGGGCTCGACACCCGCGTCTTAGCATCAAGACGCGAGGGTCCAGACCCGCGCCTCGGTTATAACCGCCTGGTTATTGGGCCAGTCACTGCCCACATAGCGGGGAAGTGGGGAAGTTGGCCCCTCATCGTGGAGCATTTTTAGGGGGCACGTTCACCCCTAGGACCTCTATAAATAGCCTCGTTTGCTATGAGGTCGAGGCAATCAGAGGAGAGGGGATAGACACAAGGGCGATAAGAAAGACATCTGGCATCAAGAGGATCAGAAGATCACAGAGAGAGACAGACCGAGACAGGAGAGAGCTCAACTCTTCGTCAAGCTTGCTGCGTACAAGCTGCTCTTTGCCTACCTTCTCTTTGAGAGTTTTGGTAGACAGAGCTGTGCTACTCCCTCTACCAGCTAAAGAGAAGATTCCCTGACGATCCCGACGGTCATCCGGTCAACGGAGAACAAGATTCACTCTCCACCGCCACACGAAGAACCCAGCACTAAACAAAGGGAGGATTCAAGACTCAACATCCTCCCTCCCTTGTAACTGGAAGGAAAAAGCAGTTTTGTTGTAATTTTTTCATCTGATTCAAGGAAAACTTTACAGTAAAGACTTCTTTCTCTTTTTTCCGGCGCGTACACTATGCACTAGTGAAAGTACACCTAGAGGGGGTGAATTGGTGTAGTGCTAATCTAAGATAAATGATGAAGAATTAAAAAACTAATTGCTAACACACACTATATATAACCAAGAGTGAGTCTGAATTTCCCGTGAAGGGCTCTGAAATTAATCCTCATGATTTCTCTAAATTATGAGTTGAGATGCTTTAATAGCTATCTTGTTCAATACAAGTGTGAGCACACAACTATATCAAGCATATGAATATAAACAATAAAAGCAATGCAAGATATATACAGAGAGATGAGAGTTAAGAGATAGAAGATCAAACGCAATCACGAGGATATATTTCGAGGTTCGAGCCACTGCTCTATGTCTCCGCCTTCACACAGAAGGATTTCAACTATCCACTATAGGATCTTTCACAAAGGACCTCCAGCGAGGAATTACAACTTAACACCGGGAGTACACAACTCCAACTCTCTTTCTTTTCTCTACAAAAGGAAGGCACAAAGCCTAGCACAAAGCAAAGAAAAGAAATACAACTTGGTGATTATAAAGATCGCAAACAATCTTGGTGATCTTGAAAGATCACATACAACTTTTCTCACAGTACAAGATCCTAAAGGATAGATTTGAATTGAAAAGCTCAAGTATGTGAGTAAAATAAAGTGTTTGAAAAAGAAATCACAAAGAAAATACTTGAAAAAAACTTCTGATAGATATATAAATGAAAGAACAAAACAAATTCCCAAAGAAATTGTTTTTTTATTTTCCAGAAACTTTGAAACAATACAGGATAAGAGTTTTGGCACAAAACTTCTTTTGAAAACTTGCTGAAAATACTTGAGAAGTGGAGAATTTTGCTCTTGAAAATCATGTTGAAAATAGTCCCCAAAACCCATATTTATAAGGCCTATAAAAATATAGTCGTTGGGGTTCAGAACATGTCAAATAACCTGTTGGTCGACCGTCCAGTCAACCAGCCAACGGTCAGATTTCTGACCGTTGGGGCTGTAGGTCGATCAGTCAATCGACCTCCCCAAAGCAAATGCCTATCGCCCGATCGCCCGGTCGACCGTGACCGAAACCAGAGAGCAGGTCTCTCTGGTCAGTCGATCGGTCGGTCGTCGGGGCAGATCCAGAGAGCAACTCTTTGGATCGGTCGACCGCACGGTCGATCGGCCAAGGCCTATGGGCTTGTGCACATTCTTTGCACATCGGTCGATCACTCAATCGGCCGAGCGCTGGTTCGGTCGACCGGTCGG